>OY730194.1:83689246-84176746 GCA_963422505.1 Pseudognaphalium luteoalbum
CTTTTCTTTTAGTTTCTAATTAATATTCAATAAATAAACTAATCATAATATTAATTCCAATTAATATTATCTCTCTGTTTATTTCTCTTACTGTTCATTGAGGGCGACCCAAAAAGGACTCCACTTTTATATGAGTACTTACCAATTAGTTATGATATTGGACCACTATTCCAATAACAACATCAACTAGTCGTGGATTGGTTATAGTACTAGGTATTGTTACTTTAACTTTAAAGGTGTCGCTCACCTTAGAGGGATCATAGTCTATATTTCCCACATAAACTAAGCAACTAAACTACAACTTGATTTGGGAAGGGTATTCCCTGTGACAACTAATGGATTGATGTTCCTACACACGACTACTTTTAGGAAATGTTTACCTTGATTGATTAAACTTGTGTGTCCTACACAGCTACTTACTTGTAGTAAGAATGACATTCTTACAGTAAAATAGGAAATGTTTTCTTTAATTAGAATACTTGTATTTCCTACTATACATGTAAATATTATGATTGTGTACATGAATGATTTATACAAAACTTGGTTTAACTACGCATATACTAAACCTGTGTATTCACTAAAGGCCAAATTCTCCAGAATGCGGGTTACCATAAGAATGAATCTTATGAATCAAATGTTAACCTTGGAGAAAGATGATAAGGATGGGTATGATTCAAAAGTCTCGCATAGTAAAATGGTGTGTTGAAGCGGATGAGAACTCAAAATTCTTCATGGAACTCTAAACAAGAAAAGAAAACAATGTTGGTTGGGGTATTAAATCTAATGGTGTTTGGTTGGAAGAACCGGAAGACGTTAAGAAGGCCTTTTCTAATCATTTTCTCAAAGTTTTCTAAGGGTGATCTTTGCCTTATATAAACCGGAGCAGCCGATTCAAGAGACTTCAACAATCTCAAGTAGATTTATTGGAAGCTAATGTACACAACGCAAGAAGTCAAGGATGCGGTTTGGGAATGTGGTAGTAATAAATCTCCGTGTCCGGATGACTCACTTTGTGGTTTCATTAAAAGATATTGGGACTATCTGAAGGATGATATATGATGTGCTAATCTAGTTCTTAAATTTATCGTTGAAAAGTAAACAAGAAAATACCGTGCTAGACCAAAACACAACCGGACAGTGGACCCTATCGTGTAGTAGTATAGTTGGGTAAGTTCGGGTTCGAACACAGGGAACTTAAGTTTAAGTAATCAAGATAAGTGTGAACAATTTAGAAAGTGAAAATAAAAGTTGGTTATGTGTGACCGAATTGTCACGTTGCTTTAAACTACAAATTTTAGTTAAACTAGGCAAGTGGACTCTTAAGAGTCAAAGTAATTTATTTGAAACTTTCGTATATTAAAAACAATACTTGCTTGAACTAGATCGTTAGTGATTTCGGGGTGTGAAGTTAAAACCGGTTTATTTAATGCAAAAGCAAACTTTCATCAAACTTAGGCTTAACGTTCGCCATCACCTAGAGTCAAACTTCAATTTACAAACTTATGATTCAATCAAGTAACGGACATTCGCCATAGCTACCCACTTACACGTTTGAGCTTAAATTATTAACCCATTTCAAAACCACATCCGCAATCAAGTTCAACCGTTTATAGACAAACGATTGACAACAATTTACTAGATAGAAAACGTTCACTATATCTATTAGCAAATTATCAAATAAGTTAATTCATTGACATCAAGCTCAAACACGCAAGTTGGAGATTAAACATAAGTTCAAGCTAAACGAGTTTATGATGCATCCATACGAAAAACGTTCGCCATTTTCGATAACTTATATCATACTAATTTGCTAGTTTTACTTGTAACAATTTTCACATTCGCGAAAATAGATTCATTCATGCATTTCGTACAATCAACGAGTGTTTTTAATAAACAACAAACATTCGCTATAGTTGTTTAGCCAAAATATCAACAAGTTTCACCAACTCAAACTAGTTACATACAAATTTGTGGTTGAATCTTAAACTCGAAGCATAAACTTACACCAAAATATAACACCCCTAGTCACCAACTACTTCATCCAAGCAAGTATAATTAAATCTAGCTAACAATCATGCTAACACCATCACAAACACATCATTAAAGAAATCAAAGGAAACATGATTATATTAGAATGAAA
Source organism: Pseudognaphalium luteoalbum (assembly GCA_963422505.1). Classification (NCBI taxonomy): domain Eukaryota; kingdom Viridiplantae; phylum Streptophyta; class Magnoliopsida; order Asterales; family Asteraceae; genus Pseudognaphalium; species Pseudognaphalium luteoalbum. The sequence goes on from OY730194.1 coordinate 83,691,387, forward strand.
AGTGCAAACCAAGTGATTACAATGTCCGGAAGATGATTGTAAGTAACGAGTTAAGTTGGACTACAAGAGATCTTCAAGAAAATGAAAAGACCTTCACAAACACATGAAAATCGCCATTTTTTGGTGCTGGTTTTCGTCTGAGTTTTTTTTATATGAAAAGTTGGTGAGATCCAAAAGTAAAAAGTGCTTTTCTAATACAAAAGTCATCTGCTGCCCAAACGACCCGGCGGGTCACTATTTCCACCCGGTAGGTCCCTTAAAATAAGGGGACCCGGCTGCTTCATCAACAAACATGGCGGGTTCAAGATTTGAATCGACCCGGAGGCTCCAATATACCATCCGCCGGCTTCTACACGCTTATTTCGGGCGAAAGACTCTGTTACCAACATTGTTGAGAATCTTTAAATCACCCGCCGGCTAGCACAAACAACCCGGCGGCTTCACATCTTCACCGGGCGGCTTGAGCAAACAACCCGACGGCTTCTCTCCTGGTTCCAGCAGACCACCTTTTTACCATAATCTCATCAAACTTGAACCTACGCACAATAAAATGAATTTCTAACTAAATAAGTACCAAAAGTTCACAATATTTACTCGAAACAAATGCAAAATAAATGATATCGCGAAAGATTCACGTATACAAAATGAGCGATATCAATATATTTGCTACAATTGAAGATTTTTTTAAAAAGGTGAGTTGCCATTTGGTTGTAATGCTTCTTTTATTACTCTCATTCCTAAAAATGAATCTCCTATGGTGGTGAATGATTCTAGACCGATAAGCCTCATTGGAATTTTATATAAGATTATTGCAAAAATTCTGGCGAGTCGGATTACTTTCATGATTGATGATCTTGTTGACCCGGTACAATCGGCTTTTATTAAAAATCGGCAGATTTTAGATGGTCCTATGATTTTAAATGAGGTTATTCATATATTTAAACAGAAAAAGAAGAAGGCCATGATTTTTAAACTAGATATTGCTAAGGCTTATGATACTTTAAATTGGGATTATCTCTTTTCTATCCTAAAGTTTATGGGATTCGGATATAAGTATGTTTGATGGATAACTTCTGTGTTTTGCTTTGGCCCGTTCATCGGTTATTGTGAATGGCAAACCTACTAAGGAATTTCCGCTGGAACGTGGTCTCCGGCAAGGAGATCCCTTAGCTCCTTTCCTGTTTATTCTTGCTATGGAAGGTTTTCATGTAGCTATGGAAGATGCTAAAGCAGCCAATAAATTCAAGGGTCTTTACATTGGTGGAATTTGTCTTTCCCATTTGATATATCGAACAACATGCATTGGGTATATTGGTGATGATATGTCAAACAACATGCATTGGGTCAAATGGTATCTGGTTATGGCTAGTAAGGAGCGTGGTGGTCTTGGTTTTGGAAGCTTACATTCTTTTAATGTTGCCCTCTTATATAAATGGCGGTGGAGATTCTTTAATAACCCGGACTCTCTTTGGGTTAAAATAATTAAAAATCTTTATAATAATAGTAATAATGAGATTGGGCAAGTTAATGTCATTAAATATAATGGAGCTTGGCCCAATATTCTGAAGATGGTTCGTGATCTTCATCTATCTGGTGTTGTTAATCAGGCTGTAATTAATAAGAAGATTGGTGATGGGATGTCTACTTCTTTTTGGCATGATATTTGGGTTAATGATTCCCCTCTTGCGCAAAAATTTCCTCGATTGGAAATGTCTAAAGTGTTAAAGTTGGTGATAGATGGAATGGTGTGAATTTGATGTGGAATTGGAGACGTTTTATTCGGGGAGGAGTTGAAGAAGATCAGTATCGTCGGATTAGTGATTATATTATGCAGATTACTATTGTTCGCGCACCTGATAAATGGATTTGGTCTTGTAATAACATGGACAACTTTAATGCCAAAGGCTTGCGTGACCATCTGGACAATACATATTTACCTTCTCATTATTTGGATGCTCGATGGAACAATATAGCTCCTAACAAAGTCAATATACATGCATGGAGATTGTTAAGAGACCGGCTCCCTATTCGCTTTAATTTGTGGTTTCGTGGTATTCATAGCATGTCTATCAGTTGTCCTACCTGCAACAATGGGATTGAGACCATCTATCATACGATGTGACTATAAAATTGCCAAAAAAGTTTGGAGTTCGATCTCAAAATGGCTCGATTTTGATATGCCGTATCATCTTGCCCCTATTGAATTACTTGATCATGTGGCTAATTATAATTTCAACAAAAAGAGGAAGGATATTATTAACACTATAATTTATGCGGTTTGGTGGGAAATTTGGAGAATTAGAAATGAAGCTATTTTTCAGCCCGAAAGGAAGAGAAGCATGGTGCTCGTTGATTCTATCATTAATTCTTCTTTCCTATGGTATCGGTATAGATATAAGAAGTCGGAAATTTTCTAGGATGACTGGATTAAAAATCCAATTAAGTGATTCTTTTGATGCAGGTGGGATTCTGATCACATCTTTGCTAATGTTGGAAGGTCGTTTTTGCTCTTGGACCACTTACTGTTTTTTTTTGTGTGCAATCTTTGTAGTTAAAGTTTCGGGAAGAATCTAGATTTTGTACTTGTTGTAGGTCTGGATTTTTTTGTTCTTCTGGTCTCTAACGCCTTGCTAGTTGACCTTGGTTAATGAAATTTTATTTCTGCCGTTACAAAAAAATAAGATATGTCAAAGAAAAACATCACACCATTCTTCATTCATCCATTGCATTCACACATGCCACTGGGATGAAAATCCAAAATATCGAATGAGGCGAAGTATGAGATATTTATACAAAAATCTATCTCCTTGATTAGATAAATATAAAACGAAGATATAAATCTAGAATACATTATGATGAAAGAAAGACGGACACCATGGGGACTATAACCAAATTCATCTGCATCATTTATTGCCTACTAATACGATACATCCCATTTATAAAATTTCAATACTTACAATTGCAAGTGAATAAAACCAAACATTGTTTCTTTTTTAAAGTGGCAACTACGTCTAATGAGTTGGCACATCAAACTTTCTTTATGAGTATCGGACCACAAACATATGCCTATTTTAAGAAAGGAGAAGTTATTAACCATAGAAGTCCCATAACATTGTATCTGGTCGATACTTAATAAACTTGCATAAAGTTGTATATCCTGTAAGTTAGCCATCTACAACGATGAAGTATTGATAACACGCAAGAAGTCAAGTTTTTGTGTGCTATTATCTCACCTTTTTAGCCCAATTATGGATGAAAACATTTGAAATATACATTTTTATACTAAATTTCATAATGATGGCTAAAAATATAGATGGTGCTTCAAGAATCAACCAAAAAGGCTTAAAAACGAGTAAAATAGAGCACAAACAATCATAAGCATTCTCGTTCTTGCTTTTTAGAAATTTTTGAGTTCTACTTAGAATTATGACCTCTAACTTGTGTCATTTTATTTGTTAGGAAATTACGAACGCATGGATATAAAGAACGTTCAAAACGGATAAGCGACGAAGAAGTTACGCCAAACGAAGAATCGAAGCAACCGAAGACCGCCGATACGGGAGAGCCAAGCCGTATACGGGCAAGCACAGCCGTATACGGCCAAGCCATGACTGTATACGTCCTGGCAAGGGCATATACGGCCTGTGCCCAGCCGTATACGGCCTGTCTTGCCCGTATACGATTGGGTCTCTCCCGTATCGTCCAAATCTCACCCGAAATAAGGCTGGACGTCCCGTATTTGATGTCTTGCCCATATAAAGGAGGCTTTTTATATGGTTGAGGAATACGGCTGAGATTTTGGAGGTGGGAATACGGTTGAGGAATATGGTTGAGCCAAATCTATAAATACTCACCACCACCTCCTCATTTCAACACACTCCACACTTCAACAACTCACTCTCTCACTACTCTATCTAGATTTAGGTTATCATTTTTAGTTTTAGTTTCTCTCTCTAGGTTCTCTCTCTAGTCTCTCTATAGAAACTAGTGGGAAGATTAGGGGGAGAATCCGTCGCTTTTAGAGTAGCTATGAAATTTAGTTCGTAGAAGCTAGCATTTGTAATACTTGGGATATTATTCGGCGAAAACAAGTGTTATTCTGCTCGCAATTATTTACGGGTAATATCTACCTTTCTTATATTAATTTTTCATAATGTTCTTGTTTGATGTTTGTGATTTATTAATGTTGGAAATGTTTATTGCCATGCTTTGTGAGTACTTGCTTGTATGTTTGCCATGATTTAGATAGTTATAATTAGGCATGATTAATGGAATTATTATACCTTGTATCTGTCTAAACTTATCATGCATCTAGACTTAGTTTACGGATCACCCTTTCCAGTCCTTCACGTGACTATCACCTTAGCTGTAGGCCTAAGTTTTGGTAGATAGTTATCTATGTTATCGTATGAATCCATGTTTGTAACTCGGCTAAAGTACTGGGTATAGCGATGGAAACACCACTGGTGGAGTACAACCATGGAAGCTCAGGAAAAGCCGTCTGTACTGACATTGTGACCTACCTAGAAACCCTAGAATATGGTCTAGGAACCGAAAAGCTGTGGAAATGCTAAGTACACTGTAGGTCCACCTCTGGTTCCACATATGTGGAAATACATTAACCAAAGTACACCGTAGCTATATCAAAGGTTAGTAAACATGTGGAAAAGCTACTGTACATGGAAAACTTACCTCTGGTTACGAACGTTGTGGAAATGCTTCAAGCGCTGTACACCGTGGTTGTGCCTAAGGTTAGTTGGCTATAAACAAGCTGGAGTACACGGTGAACATACCTCTGGTTACAAGAAACTGTAGAAAATGGTTAGAGTACTGTACACCGTAAGTACCTAGGGTTGGCATGCTGAGGAAACAAAGCATTGTACATCGCTAGTGTACATAGGGATGAATGACTGATCGCAAAGGAGAGTTATAGATCATGACAGAAGTAATTATGCTAATAAAACCTAAGAGAATGAGTCTAGAGATGAAAGTCAAGCCAAACAGTGGTTCAGGATTCTTAAAACCCCTAGTCTCTAAAAAACTGATAGTTTATAGTACAAAGTTAAATAATCAGTACACAATTAGAAAATAACATTTAGACATAGGTGTTAGGAAAGGTCAGAATAACTTGAGGGCAGTCTGCTACTTTATTCCTGCACCCTTTATGGGTCACTAGTCCTAACCGGACAGTGTGGGGGGTTGAGCAGCCTGTTCTGATCAGAATCACGATAGCCTAGTACTCAGTGACATACTAATTTAGAATCTATCTAAAGAAGTAGGGTCCTGGTATTTACACCTATAGTTTACTTGTCTGTTACCTAAATGTGTCCCATAATGAACATCATCCCAGTAATGCACTATCCCAAATCATGGTGAACCACGTCCCCGTTGCTCTTAAGTGTTACATATATGCTAGCTTCCCTTTTATTTTACGCTTTACTAGTTTAATAAATTAGAAAACCAAATATAAACTTATCCAACTATCCAAAACCCAGCTTAATTATTAAGTTATCCAAACGAGCTCTACTTCAAGTCTACCATCATGAGGAACGACCCTGGATCATCCTTGCCACTTACTAGTATCGGGTACTCGTACCTAGTATCAGTACATTGTTCGGAAGGTTTAGGTCCCGACAATTATAAATTTAAAACTACCACCGGTGCGCCACGAGCGAGAGGTCCGCAACGACAAGAAGCGATTCCTGGACCGACCGTTTGGGGGGCATCAAGTTTTTGGCGTCGCTGCCGGGGATGGTAGTACGCTTTGGAGCTTGTTTAGATAAAGTAGTTTTTAGGCGATCCTTTTGACTAGGACTCACAATCCTTGTTAGAAGTTAATTATCGCCCGTAGATTAGTGTAGATTAGTTTAACTTATCTAGTTTAGATTAAAATTTACTTCTCACCTCAAATTTAATTCTTAAACCTTCTTCGGATATCGTCTTTTCTAAAAACTTGGGAAATTTCAAATGTACAACAACTAGTAGATCAAATTAGTAGTCTTGTTCAAGATAGATGTAGAAGTGATTACCAGTTAGATAACGAATGTCAAGGGTATAGTAGGAGTTATTTGGATAACGTATGATACCTAGATCCTCAAATACAATATCAATATGATCATCACGCTCTCCAATGTCAATACCAACCCTATTATCCTAAACCATTAGATGTCTACCCATACTCATCATATCCTGTATCTGAACCACAACTGTACGAAAGTTCTTACTTGAGAGATACGTCTTTTCTCAGCAGTAATGCTATTTTCTCACCCTCTTCCAACTCACTTGAACAATTACTAAAAGAACAAGAGGACATGCTTAGAAGAAGTTCTGATAAGCTGTCTAAATTACAAAAACAAGTAAGTAGTAAGGGAAATGAGTATCAAGATAGAACCAACTTTAGGCTACAGGAAGATGATAGGAACACACACACCACATCTACTTCACTCGACACAGACTTTCATTCTCATGGGTCTGGTTGTAAACTTTCTTCTAATCCTACACCTACCCAATCTTCTAAATCCTCACTTCCACCCATTCTGAACCTATCAATGTCCGAGACCGACGAAGTTCATTATAGAGGAGCTCTCTGAGCCATTGCAACTCGAAACTACTGGCCAGGGTGACGAGTACGGTCAGGTGGATGAAGAGATAGAAATGGAGAATCCGGAGGTGGAGATTTATAAAGAAGACTCATCTTGAAAAGGATGGGAGGAATGTGCGCCGACTCTGAGAAGTGATCTCATCCCAACTCAAACTGACGTGGTTGATACTATTCCACAACTAGTTGTGGTTGATGATATCCCACATATCTTTCTGGATGAATCACCCCTTGATCTAGTTGAACCTTCTATTTCCATAGACAACTCAGTTACCCAAGTAGTTCATGAGAATGTTGCTACAAGATTGAAGACGTCAATGGACTCTGTCCTACCTCCATGCCCAGAGTACAACATTATCATCAACCAAAAGACCATAGGAAGTAAGGTGGGGTCTGCGTCAAGGTTGCGCTACAAACCATCTCTCCACTACATAATGAAGTATACATCATGGAGTGATGAGGACCTCTTTTACCAACCCATTCTGCCCATCCAAACTGAGAAAGTAGAAGAAGTCGAGAGATTTATTATACCGCAAGTAAAACAAATCACTCACTTCGACGCACTGCTTTATCTATCTAGGTATGTGCCAATACTACCACTTGTGTTTACTGTTGGATGCAAGTAAGCTAGGATCTCCTGAAAAATAAAGCTAGAGTCAGACTCGAGACTCGAACAAAGACAAGCGCTTCTCGAGAGGCAACCCGTGTTTAACGTAGTATGAATAGTAGTTAACTAACCCCAATAAGTAGAAAATGAAACCCTAAAAAGAATGTTTATGTTTCTTTCAATTTAAGTGAACAAAAAGGGAATGATTTTCAAAAATGACTTGGAACTTATCTTTCATATTCATTGAAGTCATGGTTTTTGAACTTTAAAGTCAATCTTTTGCTATAAACCCGAAACTTTCCTTCTCCCACTTGTTTGGACTTTATTGCTATATCTATTCACCATTATCTAAGATATCAAGTTCTCAACATCCTTTCACCTGCAAACATGGAACCATGATAGAAGTCTTGTTATCTAGGTGCCTTAGTCATTATACACACCACCCATATATTTCGAGCATCTGAGGTACTTACATATATCTCCCTGAATATTCATAAGATCTTTCAATGTCTTATAACATGATTTGTATGTCAATATGTGTATTATGCTTGAACTCGTTTAAAAAATATGTGTTTTGGAAATCTTTATACTTGGCTGCCTGATTTACTTCGATTTGCAAGTAGTTCCATATTTTTTATTTGAAATTATAGGCGACCAACGCTTTTAAGTGTGTGATTGGGCTCCAAGTCATACACTGGTTTGTTTTTCAAAAACCTTCACTTTTAAAAATCTTTTCACAAACCAGTAAGTCTATGACTTAGAGAATAATCACATGTCTATTAGATCACATTTGTATGCTCTCTTGTTTGTATAAATGCCTAACGGACAGGGACTAGCACCTAAGGATGGAGAATCTTTAAGTATGATGGAGAAATGACAAGGGAAGCACTACTGTTCATTTGGAAACTTTGGAGCATTGCTGATGATGGGAATTGATGTATTTTTGGGATACAAAAGTTGATCACATTCTAGCTCTCTCAGAATTGTTCATCGAGCAGATAACCTCGACATTTACCATATGTTCCCACATATTCCATAATCCAACCATACCTTACCGGTCCCTGGTTGCTAGCTGAGCGTTTCATGGAACCTGAAACCACCATCACCATAACCACATCACCTACCCATCCACCCTTCATACTTATCATTACCACTATTAGGGACCATGAATCACCACAACACTAGTAGTATTGCTTATAAGTATTCACCGTTAAACCTCAGGAATATAAGCTGATCAAGGAATAGACATCAAAGGATAATAAAAGGGTTGGAAATGGAAGTTGGAGATCTTATCTGACAAGAACAATATTACATTCATCCCATCAAGTTCGTCGAAAAAGATCGTGGGTAGTAGAAGATTATGTTCATTGGATTCAGCAATTCAAATTATCATGAGCAGTTAAAGTACATCAGTGGCTCACAATGATTAGGGTCCTTGTTCGTTATCTATATCTAACATTTGGTGTATCTTGGTCGATTCTGCCTGCATCCTGATGGTGTTATCACTTTATTTTCTACAATCTATCCTTTTAATCTGAGTTTTTTTAGAGAAGTTGGTGGATGGTTGGAATGAAGAGTATACCGCATGAGCTTGAGTATGCTTCATGAAGACGGAGTCTGAGCCAGCATACACTGGTGCCGATGCAGAGTACCTTTCAGATCCTCAGCTCACAGCTGTATAGGGGAGTTTCCTCATTCTTATCTCTGTTTTATTATGATCGCTTTTGTTTTGCTTTTACCATTTTATAATCTATACTATATCCTAAGCTTATCACTAAGTGTGGGATTCCAGCCCAAATACAAACACTTGAGAAACATTTTCCGATATGTTCAAACTCTAAGTGTGGGATTTTGCTTTCGGTAAAATCTCAACTTAAAAGAACATTAGGGACAATGTTCCTCTAAGTGTGGGATAGAGGTATAGAATACCTTAGGTTAGATTCTTATTTCCAAAAGTAAACTCAGAAAATGTTTCTCAAATTCAAGCCTAACTTCGACAGTGGATACGTCACTCATTCAGTTAGTTTAATTTTCATAAAAACTCACTTTTGTTTTTAGTTTTTCAAAATTTTTGAATTAAAATGTCTTAAGAGGAATCATTTTCATAAATGAGTAAGGTATTTTGGAAAATAAGATTAAATAAGTTAGGAATTTCTTGAGCTGAAATGATAATCTAAAAAGGGCATGGGATGGCTAGGCACATACAACCCAAGCTTTCAGTGAGGTATCTTGATCCCATTAAAAGCATTCATTTTAAATGCTTCACTATTCGTTTGTTGAGTGTGTGCCGATGTATGCATCTGGAATTAGAACTTTCTCCTGGTATACACTTTAAGACCACATTGGTAGAGTACCGTATGCGGTATAGGTGCAATTAGAGGACCTTGACATTCCTTAGGATTTAACCCCCATTTTTAGCCTTCTTTACAAGCCCAAAACCCTTCCAACACTTATCTTTAGTGTTGATGATCTGCTTAGAAAACCCTGTTGCGCCTTAGCCTTTTCGTTTCTTGAAAACCCACACTTTAAACTCACTCACTTCTATACCTCCCAAAACTTTGTGTTAGAATTTTTGAATTTTTGAAAAACGCTATTTAGATTTTCTTTTTGTCTTCACTCCAAACCATAAATTTCGTGTTTACTCAAAACTTCTCGTGTGCGTTTCCATGATTAACACTCAAAAATCGAGAATCTTATGGTGCGAAAAATTGGCACCAAGTAAATTCGAAAGTTGTCAAAAGATTGAAGGAATGAAAAATAAGAAAGGATTTCTAAAAGGGCAAATAAAAATATAAAAATCCCTTAGAAGTTCCTTGGCAAAGAAGTTCTAAGCCAAAAATAGAAATAAAAGAAAGAAATAGAAAAGAATATATATATATATATATATATATATATATATATATATATATATATATATATATGTCATAAAGCTAAGTGCTTCGAATCTCCTGAAAACTCCGATTCTTGAAAAATATAAATCCTCCGTGTGTTTTCAGAAGATAGAAGTCAAAATAGCTATCTTTCTCCCTTATCCTTATCCGTTTCCGTTTTCATTAAAAAGTATGTCTAGAGATTTCGCAAAAATAGTCTAGAGATTTCTAATACATAGTTGTTGATACAAAATATCGTAATGCAATAAATCTCTTGTTTGAAAATATGCGACTCAAGCTATGCTTTCCAAAAGCATCCTACAGTCTTGATTCCTGTGGGTAGTCCTACTGCGTCTATAAACCTGAGAATACATACCAAAAAGGGTCAAAATAAAGTTGGTGAGTTCATAGGTTTGTAAGCAAACAGTTATAAGTATGATCCACAAGATTACCAAAATTGTATCATTCGTCAATGATAAGAATAAGTATTGCATATTGCAATATAAGTATACCATTTGCATGAGTCTCATAGTTCGAGCTTAACGTTGTTTGATGAAGATTATGATCAGATAGACCCTGATTATCTTGAAGAAATAGAACTTCAGGATCAACTTGCTATGTTGTCGAGAAGAGTAAAGAATTTCTTGAAGAAAACTGGTAGAAAGGTAATTGGCAATTGGTCAGGGTTTGATAAGACCAAGATCAAGTGTTTTAACTGTCAGGGTTATGGATACTTTGCTCGAGATTGCCAAAGTCCTAAGGTAGAATCTGGCAATGGAAACAAGGTTCGGGAAGCAATTTTGCTTCCAAAGCCTTGGTTGTAAAACAGTTGGATGGCTCTTATGAATGGAAAGCTCAGTCTGAGGAAGCTTTCATGGCTGAGATTGATGAGTCTACATCCTATATGCCTACTGATGCAGAGTGTGATGTAAAGGTGCCTGAGGTTGAAGTGAAAGCAGGTGATTAAGATGTGCTGTATATGGATTCAACTGAAAATATGAATCCTGAAGATTTTGTAGCACGCATGGCTGAAGTTCAAACAGACAAGAAAAGGGTATGTATTGATATTCTTACTCTTGCTGATGTTTGTTACTTAGTTACTGATTTACAGTCACAGGTTAGTATTTTAACTGAATCAAACAAAAATCTGTCTTCTTAAGTTAACTTGATTATTGAATCTAATAAGACTGTTAGATCTGAACTTGAACTAGCTAAGATTGATGTGCGTAGGTTAAGTGACGATAAACAGGACTTAAAAGATAAAATTAAGTCTGATGCTTCTGATAGGATTGCACTTAGAGATACCAATAATGAAAAAGATGTTATCGTAGATGGTCTCTATATAAATCTAAAAGACTTAAATCAGACAATTGCTAATAAAGAGAAAGAATTAGCTGATTGTAAATTGAAGCTAGTTGAGCAAAACCGAAAGATAGAAAATTACAGAACCACTGAGATGGATAAGATGCTTGATGCTCAACGAAGTGTAAAGGATAAATCAGGATTAGGTTACACTGAGACACCTCCTCCTTTCAATTCAAATTACACTAGGCTTCCAGAAGACACTGAGATGACTGAAGCATGTTCTGTAGAACCAGTAACTAAACCTGAACAGTCAGAGGCATAGAAGAATGTTGTTAAGAATCCTTCATCTGATGATATTAAGAAAAATCCTCACACTAAAGTAAAGTTTGTACCGGGTGGAGTAATTAATGATACTAAGACTGATGAAGTGATTAATAAAGAACAAGTTAGTGATCCTTTAATGCCTAAGACGTCGACTACGAATGCAAAAGTTGGTAAGTCACGGAAACAGATGTCCTGCTTCAAATGTCACCAAAAAGGACATGTGGCTTCTTGTTGTCCAAATAAGAAGTTGGAAGCATCACATAAGTTAGTGAATACTGAAAAGACACCGACCACTTCTAGTTCAATTGTAGACAGGTTAGGCTCCAAACCGGGATTAGGCAGCAAACCTGTAAACATTTTGAAAATAGATAGTAATCATAGTGTCTCTCCACCTAAATCTAAAAGGCCTTATACTCTGAACGAAAATACTTTCAATAAGCCAAGAGATAAGACACCTTCGAGGTTTAGGACCCCAAGTAGAAACCATAGTCAGTTTGAAAATGGTTTACTTCAAGTGCACAGGGAACTAAGTTTGTGCCTAGGAGGTTTTCTACTCACTCTCCTCATAGGCCTAACACTACAGATCATCAACAACCTCAAACTCCTGTGAAAGTTACCAAGACTCCCGATGGGAATAGTTATGGTTACTTTAAGGAGGTTCAGATTGTAGATGATTAGGGACAAACCAAGACCATAATGGCTTGGGTCCCTCTTGAAAACTAATTGTGTACAATTTGTTATGTGTAGGAGCAGACTGTGAACAAGGATAGCTGGTGGTATGTAGATAGTGGATGCTCAAGGCACATGATAGGAGAACGAAGTCTACTGAAGGACTTCAAAGAAGGTCTCAAGCAAAAAGTCAACTTTGCAAGAGATAAAGGAGGAGTAATTACTGGGAAAGGAAAAGTTTCAAATGGAACTTTGACTCTAGAGGATGTGAATTATGTTGAAGTACTAACTCATAACCTAGTGAGTGTTTCCTAAGTCTGTGACAAAGGTCATCCAGTTTATTTTAATGAAAAGGAGGCTTTGGTCTTGAAGCCGGGATTCACAATTCCTGAGAAATGGATATTGATGAGGGCTCCAAGGAAGAAAGACATTTATGCCATAAACATGGGTGTTTCTAACACTTTAATGGTGTCGACATGTTTACTATCCAAGGCTTCAGAAGCAGACGCACTTTTATGGCATAGGAGAATGGCACATCTGAACTTTCAAAAAATGAATTACATAACCAAGAATGGATTAGTTCTAGGTGTACCACAGAAACATTTCGAGTCTGAAGACAAATGTGTTCCTTGCCTAAAAAGAAAGCAGCACAAGAAACCACACAGGTCTAAGATTGAAAACTCAATCTCCTTGCCATTTGAATTGCTACACATGGACCTCTTTGGCCCTATAAGCAAGAGAAGTCTAGGTGGCAATTGGTACTGTTTAGTTATCACAGATGATTACTCTAGATTCTCATGGGTATTCTTTTTCGGATCTAAGGATGAAACTCCTAGCATCTTAATGGAGTTCTTAGATCTAGTAGAGAATATCTATAAAACGAGAGTAAAGCGTATTCGTAGTGATAACGGAACGGAATTCAAGAACTCAACGTTGAATATCTATTGCTTAAGCAAAGGGATACAACATCAATTTAGTGCACCATATGAACCTCAACAGAACGGTGTTGCTGAAAGGAAAAATTGAACGTTGATTGAAGCTGCTAGAACAATGCTTGTAGATTCAAAGCTTCCAGTCATCTTTTGGGCAGAAGCGGTGAATAAAGCATGTCATGTTCTAAATAGGGTTCTTACGGTCAAAAAGCGTAACAAGACTTGTTACAAATTATTGAACAATAAGAAACCTAATCTGAAGGGATTTGAACCCTTTAGAGTTGCATGTACGATATTGAAAACAGGAAATCAAGCTAAATTTGGTGAAAAGGCTGACGAAGGATTTTTTCTAGGTTATGTACCCAATTCGCCTAATAAAAGAGTTTTCAATAAAGTCATGGGATGATTGGAAATAACTTATAACATTGAAGTTACGAGCTATGTACCTGCTGTACATAAGGGATTAGATTGGCAATTTGACTATTTAGATCTCTTTCAGTCATTTAAAGTTCCCATAAGTGACTTTGTCAGTGATTCGGAGATACCTGAGCACTTATTGTATGAAGATTCGGACAATGGTCCTTCTCCAATATCGAGTGTTTCGAAATCTGGAATCAGGACAACTGATGACTCCAATGAAGCTTTTTCAAGTGGGTCACAACAACCTTCAAAGGATAAGTATCAAGAAACAGAAGATTCTGAGGATGATCTTCAAACAAAGTTTGATGATATACTTACTCCTTTGAAACACTTAAGGTTATCTTCAGCTAGTTCAGAAGATATGCCTTCATTAGAAGAGATTAGTACTAACTTAGGAGATGACTTAATAGTTGACCCTATACCGCTTACAAGAACGAGTAAGAATCATCCCATTGAAAACACCATCGGTGATATTAATACTCCTGTTCAAACTAGGACTCAATCTAAAGCTAGTACATCTGAAGATTAAGAAAGCTTGTATACTACTATGAAAGAGACAGGGATTCTTAATCAATGTCTATATTCATGCTTTATCACACAAGTTGAGCCTAAAAATGTGCAAATGGCACTAAAAGAAAGCTCGTGGGTCGAAGCTATGCAAGAAGAACTGTTACAGTTCTCAAAACTACAAGTATGGGAGTTGGTTGACCTTCCAAAGGGAGAGTATCCAATTGGAACTAGATGGGTATTTAAGTGTAAGAGAGATGACCGGGGAGTCATTACTCGCAATAAAGCCCGTCTAGTGGTTCAAGGGTTTAATCAACAAGAGGGTATAGATTACAATGAAGTGTTTGCACCAGTTGCTAGGCTTGAAGCAAATAGGGTATTCTTAGCATTTGCCTCATTCAAAGAGATAAAAGTTTATCATTTGGATGTTAAGAGTGCCTTCTTGTATGGCAAAGTAGAAGAATTGGTGTATGTTTCACAACCGCCAGGGTTCGCTGATCCTGACTATCTAGATAGAGTATATCGCTTAAATAAGGCTCTATATGGATTACATCAAGCACCTAGGGCATGGTATGGAACACTATCAACGTATCTACTTGAGAATGGATTTACAAGAGGATCAATTGGGACATCTGATGAAAAGCACCTAGTACACTGTTTGTAAAATGGAAGAAGAAAAACTTTCTTCTTGTTCAAGTATATGTTGATGACATTATCTTTGGGACATCTGACGAAAAGATGTGTCAAGAATTTGAACAAGTAATGAGGAAAAAGTTCGAGATGTCTGCAATGGGAGAGTTGAATTTCTTCTTAGGATTACAAGTTGATTAAAAGAATGATGGATTCTTTATTCATCAATCTAAAAATACACTGCTGAATTATTAGAGCGATTTAGTATGGATGAAAGTAAAACCTATCATACTCCTATTCCAGTAAATCATGGACTTGGTCCTGATACATCGAGTGATTAGGATGTGGATCCTACTCTTTATAGGGCCATGATCAGATCACTAATGTATCTAACTGCCTCTAGGCCTGACATTATGTTTGCTTTTTGTATATGCGCAAGATATCAGGCTAATCCGAAAGAGTCACATATGCAAGCTGTGAAACGGATCTTTCGTTACCTCAAAGGAAGACCGAGGCTGGGACTTTGGTATCCGACTGATGGAGACTTAGATCTATTAGCTTATACAGATTCGGATTATGCAGGATGCAATCAGAATAGGAAATCTACAACCGGAGGATGTCAATTCTTAGGAGGTAGATTAGTATCCTGGCAGTGCAAGAAGCAAAGCTCGGTAGCCATTTTAACATGTGAAGCTGAGTATGTTGCAGTTGGCAACTATTGTTCTCAAGTCCTTTGGATCCAACACCAACTACGGGATTATGGGTTAAACATAACCAATACTCATATGATGATTGATAACGAATCAACAATGTCGATCACCAATAATCCGATGAAGCACAACAAAACTAAGCACATTGATATTCGACATCATTTTATTAGGGACTGTGTTGAGAAGAACTTGATTAAGCTAGTTAAGGTTCCATCTCTGGATAACTTAGCAGACTTATACACGAAGGCGTTAGACAGAGCTCAATTTGTGACGTTGGTTCAACTTAACGGAATGAAAAATCCAGAGTGATTAGTCTTCCAAAGTTTTTTTTTTTATGTAATAGTTAGTAGTTTTTCATATTAAAAAAAAACAAAAGGGGGGCGTATGGCATTCATTTGCTTGTTACCTGAGGGGAATCGTCTCTATTAAAATATAACAATAAACTTTGTTTATTGTTAAGTTTTTAACTGAAAAACAAAGGGAAATGGTAGTACATTAGGAGAATAAGCTTAATAATAATAAGCTTAAGTCCTATGTTTGATATGTTAGTAGGTTCGAGTAAAGCTACACTAGGACTACAGCTAATTTATTTTATTATATTATACACCCTTATCCAAAAGTTATAATTTGTCTATTTGTGTTTAAATGTAATTAGCGTCATCATATGATATACTGGTAGACAAATTATACAATAGTTTCTAAGCATTTAAGAAATATGATAATTACATGTCTATTATCTTGTGCTACTATTTTATGATGTATGACATGCCTCTTAATTGATTGAATGATGGTACAATCATACACTGTATGTCTAAATACTAGAAATGACAAATAGTAAAGCAATATGGGTATTAGCTTAACTACTGGTGACTTTGTTGTACTAAGTACAGAATTGAAGCATTTAGTTAGGATAATATTCTCAAATGTATTTTGTTCCTGCTAAGGGATCCTTTGTTGTACTAAGTACAGACCTGGAACCACTAGTATCTTCAAGGTATGTTTGATATTTGTCAATAACTTTAAATCAAGTGTATGTTATATGTTTCGAAAAGATACATCATTTAGTAACCTGTACCTTGAAATTAAAAGATGCAGTGTTATGTGTTGTTACTTGAAATTCTTCAGTATATCGTATTATAGGAAATATTTGATAATATTCATACTAATAATAACAAGTTTTCTTAGAAATTCGAGTATATTTTGTTTATGTGGATCACAATATCGGTAATCATCTTGAACTATTTACTATAAAAATTATTCACATGTGTGAATATTATTATTTTTAATTATGTTATGTGGATAAAGGTATCTAAGATATAATTTTATAAATATGAGTGGATAGGTGATAAACTAAGTTGTAATTTTATTGTAATTTATTTGGATTTCATGAGGTATGAATACTAACAATCAACTTAGACTTTTTAATGTATCATACATAGCTTGTTCATTCTAATATGATCCATGTGCAGATAAATTCTTATCCAGTTGATTTATGTACTTTATTTTATGTTTAAGTGATTAATAAAATGGTACCTGATACCACCGTTCGTTTATTTAATTGTCTTATTTTATCTTTATATTTATCTTAATGTTTAAAGTTTTGTTTTGATATGTGTTTACCCTTTGGAATTAAATTAAACTGATTATTTTATATCCGTGTTGAACAATCGTCACAAATACAAGTAAAAAATAATTTATTTATTTTAGACTTGTGTACAGACTTAAGACCGTAAGGTATATAAGTAAATAATTTTAGCTCAAGATTTTCTTTGTACAAGATTAACTGTATCACGGGTTTAGTCGGTTAATATATGTAAGAAGATTATCATTGAGGAAAATTATGTGAAGACATTTTACTTAAGATGTTTAGGCTACATAGTTACAGAGTTAACTATATAAGTGTACATGGGTTTTATTTTATACTTAGTATTTAATTCTCATTTTAATTTAATTCTGCGAGTTTGACTAGTCAAACCTGCGGATCGAGTTTAATCTCTGCGAACTGAGTTAAAACTTGTGAATCGAGTACAGGGTATAAATGTGAAGGTCAAATGATTCAAACCTTCACCGAACCCACTTCACTTTTGCGAGCTCATTTTCTCTCTGCAAATCGACTGAGTGCGAAACGAAGCGAAACAGAGTTTTCGTTTGATTTCGATTTTACACGTGCAAGGAACGAGTTTTTGAATCCGTAGCTTTTATACACCTCTCAATTGTGATCATTTTAAGGTATAAACCTATGGATTTCATCGAGTATTTAACTCGAAATCGAAGTTTTTATAAAACTAGGGTTTCGGTTTAAACTTTGAGTGATTTACGTAGATTTGATGTGTACTTGATCATGAATCTTTAGGATTAATGTTAAACACATATAAATAAATGTAAAATAAATCGATAAATTGTGTTACAATTAAAAAATTAATCGATTTTAGTTTCAACCCGCAGCGACAGTTCATACTGCGAGTCGAGTTCCAGACTCAACTCGCAGAACAAATTAAGCGAGTTGAGTTGTTGATTCAACTCGCAGAACACACGAAGCGAGTTGAGATTTACTTGTGTTTACTTATTGAGTCGACCTGTTCATTGACTTATTGACTTTGCGGACCGAGTTTGATTAGCGGATCGACTTGCGATTCGACCTGCGGATTGACTTGATTAGCGAGTTGTTTGTTTGCGAAGCCAGTTGCAAGCTGAGTTACATTTTTGCGAATCCAATAGTTAGAAAAATTTTAACAACTCGTAACTTAAAACTTTTGAATAAATAGGTTTCAATACACGTTAAATCTGTTACTCTTTATACTTCAAAAGTTAATATACTATAAGTTTCAACGTGAGAATTTTAAATTAACACGTAATAATGTATATTATATATATATATATATATATATATATATATATATATATATATATATGACTTATGACTACTTAGTCATAAGTCTTATATATATACTTACGTAACTTACGACTATATAGTAATAAGTTAATATACGTTTATATATAACTTGAGACATTTATGTAACAAGTTACATATTCTAGATTTAGACCTACGATGTTTGATGAATTTTGATTCATAAAACATTATAGTGTAAAATTTAGTTAATGTTGTTAACGTGCATTAATTTTTTTTGTCATTTGTGTGTGTTTTTATACAGATATGGCGCGACAATTTGATAAAGGTCACAATATTCTTGTTGATCTAGATCTTACGGCATGCGGAGCTGTTAAAGTAGCTCAAGTGCTGACATTTTTTGCACGTTCACGCATTAGATATGCGCTTACAGAGTCTCCACAGATCTCTCAGTCAATACTGAACGATTTTTGGACGGATATTCAGTATGATCAGACCGTCAACCCACCAGTGATACGTACAACGGTCAATCAGAGACCAATTGTCTTTTCTGCATCTAACCTTCGTCAGATTTTACGACTGGGGACAGTAGACCAAGAAGATGGTCTGACGGAGTACCCAAGTGATTTTGTTGAGGGTGCGTTAGGCCGTATGAAGTATACGGGTGAGAGAAGAGGACGCCAATTCCTCAAGGCCCTAGTTATTGGGCAATGGAGATTCTTGTGGCATGTTATAGTCACAATTTTTGGACCAAAGAAGGGCGGTTTTGACGAGTTAAGCCCTGCTCTTATATCGGCAGTACTGTCACTGGTTTACAACAAACCATATAGTTTTTGTGATTATATTTTTGGAGAGCTGGTATGCCAGATATCGGGTACTGTGAGATCTCGATTTTTTATCTACCCGAGGTTCTGCATGCTGATCATCCGTTCTCGGATTGCTGATCTTGTTATCCCTGAGCCACATTTACACGTAGACACTATCGCGCTCAGAGGATACAATGCTATGTTTCAACAGACAATTCGACGTGAAGAGTATGTTAAGCCGGAGATTCGTGATCTGTTTGGCTTTGTTACTGATCCTGCTTATATAACGCCACCAAATAATGGTTGGCTGGATGTCGATGCTGCTGCTGCTGATGCTGCTGTTATTCCCGAGCCTGCTGCTAATGTGGTTCTACAACCTGAGCCACAGGAGCTGCTCGAAGATGTTCTTATTCAGGCTGATCAACCGGGACATCAGGTTGATGCACAGGTTGCTGCACAGCTAGTGCAAGAGGTGCTAGGGAAAAATGATGATACCAATGATCCGCTTCTTCAAGCGATTGATCAGTATATTGATGATGCACCTGCACAGGTATATTATATAAAATTATAGATACTTAGTTGATAGATTCTATTATTAATCATAAAAGCATAATATAATTATATAATGATAATGATATAGATATTTAGATGATTAGGCAATATATCTGATCATAAAATATAAATATGATTATACACAGTGTGACACCACTCAAATTAGGACTAGTTATTAGTTCCTAATCATTTAGAAATACATGTAATTAGTACTGTGTATTAGGCTAATTATATGTATCAATATATATATTGTTAAATATATATCGGTACGCGATTAAATTTAATCGTGCAATTTCAAATCGGTCAAATTCCGATTCATTTACACGGGCGTTGGTGAAAACAAATATTAAGTAATATGAAACTATTATTTAATATACCCAGTATTTATTATATATTAATTTGATAATATATAAAGTATTCGTATCAAAGTAAAAACATTTGTGACAAAACTTATAAATAATGTATTATTACTGGAAATAATAATTATTATTTACATTAGACAAAAATAACACATATTCGTTTTATTCAATCTTACTCAAACGCGACGAAACCATTCGAACCATATCCGTCATTCAAACTTAAAACAAAGATATATTTTTATATCTTACTAAAAGTATTTTTATAAAATACTTTGAATAAAAGTATATACGATTTCATTTTTAGAAATTTATCATTTGAAAATATTATACTAGTTATCGATCGGGTACAAAAACACGGGTATTTTGTGCTACGCGTGGGAGCCAACCAACTCCAATAATTGGAGTTGGTCGGCCTAATTCTTCTTCTTCTTCTCCTTTATTTCATCTTCATCATCAGTCCATCTCTACTCTCTCTCTCGGTCTCTACTTTTCAAAACAGCAACAACAATTTCATCATCAACATCAGCAAGAGGAGCAGCAGCAGCTTGTGATATTCATCATCACCATCTTCATCATCATCTTCGGATCATCATCACCATCATCATCCGACCTCCATTTTATTTCGTAAGGACTACACCTCTTTTCTTTAAAAATTCGTGTTTAAATAGCATATATCATCATGTATCAGTGTTCTATCAAGTAGATTATGTCCAAAAATCGAAGCTATACTCGTTTTCCCAACTGATTTCGCGAACAGACCTGAAATTGGTCCCTGAGCCGAACGGCTTGAAATCATGAGCCGAACGGCTGGATTTCATCAACCGAACAGTTAGGTTTCCTTAGCCGAACGGCTAGGCTACCTTAGCCGAACGGCTGGACTTCCATAGCCGAACAGCTAGGTCCTCCATAGCCGAACGGCTGAACCTTTATAGCCGAACGACTAGATTACTCAAACAGAATAGTTTTTGTAAAATTTATTATAACGGATTGGGCTAAAATTCACATAGTCACTCGAAAACGGCCCAATGATCAAGGCTATGTACCCATAGCCTAGGCGGTTTTAGGCCTTTCAGGGACGTCTAGGGGTCGAAAATGGCATATTTCAGTTTTCGGACCTGTACCAAATTTCATAACTTATGAAATAAAATGTAACTGATATAACGAAATTGAGTAACAACTAAACTTATACGATACGACTTACACACAAAACACATATACTTTTATAATTACAAGAAATCATGTATAATAATAATAGTTTGAAATTATTATTACAAACCGTCACCAACGAGCCGTATACCTTTTCACAAACTCAAATATAAACATTAACCAAATAAATTTGGACATAACTAGTTAACAGAACAACTAGCATAGATGGTCTGTTGAGACCTCTAATCATTTAAAACCTTGCGCGTTTAACACGCCCAACAGGTTTCCACATCTAATCATTAAAACCTTGCACGTTGAGGACGCCCATCAGGTTTCAGTCGTTGGAGATGACATCATTTCTCTTGTAAACCATCATTTGTGCTTGATAACATCTCATTAGACTCAGGTGAGTCTCATAGCCCCTATTTTACTGTTTTTAACCCAGGGGTAGGAATACATGCTTGTTTTGTTTTACATGTGAGCGCAAGTACCAAAATATCACTATAGATTACATGAGTTGTTTTCTCTAATCGTTTTAAGTCCTCTAGCATAGTTTGGTAATACTTTTGTAGCGTGAATGTTAGTGTATGGTACCATATGGGATTGACAATCCCCGTCCAGGTCAGCAAGCACTGACTGGTCAAACAGACGCATTATCATTTGTTCATACGTGTGTTGATTAGGCACACGCATAGAGGCACCCTCGCTCAGGCACTTAATTGTGATCCTGACACCTCAGTTAAGCTCACACTATGTCCTCATGGCAGTTATATACATCATTATTCAATTACTAATTTGTTTGATTACAAATTATCATACTTAAATCTTGTGGTTCATACATTACACTTTATCATTAAACCTGTGAGCTCACCAGCTTTTAGCTGACCATTTTAGCGTGTATTCTCAGGTTCGCAGCAACAGTAGGTCTGCTCACTCAGGATGCCCATTAGCACGAGTCGCATTCAGACATCAAGAGATTGTCATGCATTACTATATTTTGTATAATTTAGTTATGCCATAGAATCTCTACCATTTGGCCCAAGAACTTTTGTAAACTATATTATAACAGTGTAAAACTTTTATAATATCAATGTATTTTGTAAAATGACGCATATAGAGTCGTTCATTGTATGCCTTGTGTGCTTGATATTTGATTAGTCGCGCCCCGAACCGACCCGCTTCTGCATCATAATTTGGGGGTGCGACACACAGGAAGCTGAGACTGCAGACCCAGAGGTTGTAAGACCTGAGGGTGAGCAGGGACAACAAGATAGATCTGAGGTTTTACCTCTGAAGGTAATATATCAGATTAATCTTACATATATATCGAACTTGTATGATAGAGCTTTTATGCTAATCATAAATGTTTAATATATTTACTATTCAGGAAACTATTGTTGGTACTTCTGGTGGGAAAGATGGTGAGATTGAATCAGATTCTTCTACAGATTCTGATGATGTCAGACCTATTTCACCTCCTGTTGGACAAATTTTTTATGGTTCACGGTTGATGCCTGATCCGGCTGTGAAGGAAAAGCGTAAAGCTAAAGAAGTCAATCCTGACTTCAGTATTCTTGATGAAGGTCCTGAGGTGTGGCTAAGACCCTCTGATTACTCAACGCAGAAAGCGTTCTAGGACCTTGATTATTCAAGATGATAAGTTTTATTTAAAGTTAGATAATCTTAACGTGTTGTTTATCAGGAGTTCAACTGAGACAGTTAATTCTGTGACAGTTTCTCGAGATACACCGCAGGTGGAGTCTATGACACCGGTGGTTATTAAACCAGTATCTGTACCATCTGAGGTATGAGATAAACGTTTAGTACTACAAGTGTTATATACTTAATTAGAGATTGAGACAGAGTTATCTGTAACAATTACTTTTTTATTTGTATCTAACTTTACAGGCTGAGACAAGGCTAGAGTCAACGTAACCAGAAATGGTTTCCCAGACTATTGAGAAGGGAGTTGCTGAATTAGTGCGTGATGCATAGTTTCCAACTAACAAAGCTAGTAGATTTGCAGCTAGTCTTCTCACAAAAGCGTTATCTCAAGTCATTCCACCGCTTACACCTGAGACTCATGTTTCTTCACTCATACCACCTGGACCATCTACTATCTCTGTTACTCCTACGATTGATACTGAAAGGATTACATCCTTAGAGTCTAGGGTTAAGGAGTTAGAGAAGCTTACATCACAAATTCTAGAGTTGGTAGCTCAGAATCTTCTATTTGCACAGCAGATTACTCAACAGAGTACATCTTACAAGACACTAATGAAGACTCATACCAGATTGTTAGATGATTTTACTTCTCAGCGACTGAAGCTTGATTCCTTAGAACACTTAGTGTTAAGAGTGAATTCAGGACAGTCAGCTCAGGGAGAGATATTGGTATATTTAGAGTCTTGCAAAGAAGATGAGTTAAGAAAGAAACGAGATGATGACAAAGACGATGATCCCAATGCACCGAAAGATGGTGAGCTAACTGGTCCTTCAAAGACTAGTGGGCGAACTATGATTCAGGGGGAGTCTGCTGGTGTTAGTGCAAGTGGTGATGGTGATGGTACAAGTACTGCAGGTATAAGTGAAGCTGGTAAGATAGCTTAGACTTGTGTAGTTATTTGTACTTAGGATTTAGTTGAATTATGATTGTAAATTATAATTGTAACTGAATAATTGTAACTTAATAGTTTTGGTAATATATTCGGCTTGAGATTATTATTACAAGTTAAATATATTAGAAATTATTTAAGTTATTTGATTCTGAAAAGTTAAATAAATTAGTGATCGAAAGTCTTCTGACTCATTGAGAAGTCGAGCGGCGTGTTCTGATTTATTTCAGCGGTCAAAGTTTATTTTAACTTAGACATTTTAGACTTGAGAGATTTTATAACTGACAAGTTAAATATGTATGATTTTTAGCTAGACAAATGATATATAATTTAAAGATATAATTGAAAGTTAAGTTTTTGTTATATAACGGTTCAATTAAGTCTTGGAATTATATAAGTTAATTAATTGTAAACTTAAATATTTGATGTTTATACACAAAATATTAGAGTTTAAGTTTAATTAATATTTGTTAAGTGTTTTATAAAAGACTTAAGAAATCTTAGATTGATTCAGGGTAATCAATAAAAGATTTATAAGTTACTGATTGTGTTTATGTTATGGACTAATTACACAAAAGGATTAATAAAGAAATTCTTAGTTTGATTCAGAGAAATCAATGAAGGAATTTAGATTGTTAATAGTTATTTGTGTTTGTGTTTTCTAGGGATTGAAATGCTTAATCTATCAGATTCAGAAGATGATTTTCTTGATGAGATAGATGACGACATTAATTATGATTTGGAAGAAGGAGAATTTCAACCACCTAAAGATTGGACTGTTGTTCCTGAGATAGTGCAAGACAAAGGTGTAGATCCAGATGAACACCATGTGAGCCCATCTAGAACAAAGGTTGTTATTGAAGATGAAGAGGGTCCTAAAGTTGTTGATGTAGATGAAGATATCGATGACTCTACCGATTATGAAGAAGAGATTCCTAATAAGCATAAAGACAATCCAATATTCAGACCTTTAGAGAAAATAAAGAAGAAAAAGGTTGGAGTTTTGGAAGTTGATATCACAGGAAAACGTGAAGCGCGTAGAGGGATTATCGGTTGGTATTTTGACTCTGACCTGAAGCTTTTCGCAATTAAAAGGTTTGACGGAGTTCAGTATTTTGAGCGAAAGCTTGCAGTGTTCAGTTCTCTACCTAAGTATGAGATTCGAGACTTGGTTAGATTATCTTTGAAGAATCCAGATAATGATTTTGTTGGTCGATATGTAGAACATATAATCAAGACTGAGGTTCGTTCAGGAAAGTTTGAGAAGATTAAGCCAAAGAATGGAAAAATGATAAAATTACCGGAGAGAAGTCAAAGGACTGGTAAGAGAAGAAGAAAGAAAGTTTATCCAGTTGTCAAGTGTGTTCAGCAGATTCCACTGAAGACAATGCCACAGGATATTCTGGGAAATATGAAAAGTTGGCATGTGGATTCAGAAACTGGAGAAGCTGTCATGGTTGAAGCTGATGATGAAGTTGAAGGTGGTGAACGTGAAATCTTCAAAGTCTATGATCATCGTCACCTAATGAATATGTCAAAGAAAGATATTTTGAAGTTGAATGAAAATAGAATACTTTGTACTGAAGGATGGGGTGACATAACACAAGATTATCAAATGATCTGGTTGCCTAGTTTTGGGAACCTGCGAGACTTGGTGATGGATGAAGCTCACAAGTCCAAGTATTCTATCCATCCGGGATCCGACAAAATGTATCACGGCATCAAGAAATTCTATTGGTGGCCGAACATGAAAGCCGAAATCGCCACATATGTCAGCAAGTGCCTTACTTGCTCGAAAGTCAAAAACGAACATCAAAAACCTTCTGGTTTACTTCAACAGCCCAGCATTCCTGATTGGAAATGGGAACAAATCGCCATGGATTTCATAACCAAACTACCCAAGTCATCGAGCGGTTGCGATACCATTTGGGTGATCGTGGATCGACTCACCAAATCTGCTCATTTTCTGGCGATCAAGGAAACCGATAAAATGGAACGCCTCTCACAAATCTACATCAAAGAAATTGTTTCTCGACATGGTGTCCCAACCTCGATTATCTCGGACAGGGACGCTCGCTTCACATCTCACTTTTGGCAATCACTTCAAAAATCGTTTGGTACCTATCTTGATATGACTACCGCATATCATCCTCAAACCGATGGCCAAAGTGAATGAACTATTCAGACACTGGAAGACATGCTACGAGCTTGCGTAGTTGACTTCAGTACAAACTGGGAAAGACACCTGCCATTGTACGAGTTTTCCTATGATAACAGTTATCATGCCAGCATTAAGGCTGCACCATTCGAGGCACTGTACGGTCGTAAGTGCCGATCACCGATCTGTTGGACCGAAGTGGGAGACAGCCAACTCACTGGTCCTGAACTCACACACGAAACCACTGAGAAAATTTTCGAAATCCAAAACCGACTTAAAGCCGCACATGATCGTCAGAAAAGTTATGCTGACGTGAGACGCAAACCACTCGAGTTCCAAGTTGGGGATCGAGTACTCCTTAAAGTATCACCTTGGAAAGGCGTAATCCTTAAAGTATCGACTAGGTGATATAGTTCCCAAAAGACGCTAGAGCTATTGTCAAGGGGGAGTACTCCTTAAAGTATCAACTTGGTGATATAGTTCCCAAAAGACGCTAGAGCTATTGTCAAGGGGGAGTCTGTTGAGACATAGTTTGTGATAACAGATCTAGCTTGTGATATGACTAGTGTAATTGTTATCACGTTTGTACATTGGTTTAGATTGGTAAACAAATGTTTGTTTTGTTATTAATATTCGTTAAATATATTAGTATATTAAAGTGTTAGACGAATATCGGAAACAAAATAAATATGTATAGCGAGTCGAGATCTCAAGTCGCAAGGCATTGCGATGCGAGATGAGATCTGAACTCGCAATGCAATAAGTATTGCGAACCGAAGCCAAGCTGGGCTTAGGCGGCGAGTTGAGTTGCACTCGCAGGCCCATGACCTGCGAGGTGAACTTAGTATATATATTTGATTCGATTTGAATTAACAAGAACTTTTGCCATTCGTTTTATGCAACCTGCGAATTCAATATCCAGAGAAAAACTTAAACCTAAAGGCTAGGCTTTGACGTTTTATCGTTTAAAGCTAAGTATTTGTTAACCTAAACGCGAACTTATTCGTTATTATAGTAAGATAACGCATATTGAGGTATTCCGCACCTTAATATTACAGATAACGAAGTTATCGATCCTAGAACTAGGGACTTACATATAGTTTATTTGTCTGTTACCTAAATGTGTCCCATAATGAACATCATCCCAGTAATGCACTATCCCAAATCATGGTGAACCACGTCTTCGTTGCCGTTAAATGTTACATATATGCTAGCTTCCCTTTTATTTTATGCTTTAGTAGTTTAATAAATTAGAAAACCAAATACAAACTTGTCCAACTATCCAAAACTCAGCTTAATTACTAAGATATCCGAACGAGCTCTACTTTAATTCTACCGTCGTGAGGAACGACTCTGGATCATCCTTGCCACTTACTAGTATCAGGTACTCGTACCTAGTATCAGTACGTTGTTCGGAAGGTTTAGATCCCGACAATTATAAATTTAAAACTACCATCGGTGCGCCACGAGCAAGAGGTCCGCAAAGACATGATGCGATTCCTGGACCAACCGTTTGGGGGGATCAAGTCTTAAATGGTTATAGATCTTTGTAACAAAGTATATACAATTGGTATCTATGTTCCTTGGGTTCTATGCGCATATCAGATGTCAAATTCAAGTTGGACTATATCTGGTCAGAAATTAAGTATATTGATTATTATTACCACTACCTATTGAGAATCGTGAATTGATCAAATTGACTTTGTAATTAAAGAATAATAACTGATTAGTGTTAAGCTAGAATTAAAATTGCAACCAAATTATAATGGGAATTAATCACTAGAAATGAGCAAAATGATGGGAGTTCACCTCTGGGCCACTAATTACGGAATTAGTGTAATAAACATGAATTCATATCTAATTTTTTATAAGCATTGCAAACGCAAAGGATCCGACTGCTAAACGGGTAAAAAAATCACATGACTATCATTATATTTTGATTGAGAAATGTATTACATCTTACTTATAGGCAAGTAGCAAATGAAAAACATTGAAATACTAAAGTTTTTTAAAACTATAGTAAAATGGAAGGAAATCACCTTAGTGCTTTGGCATTAGAGGTGATATATATGTTGATGCATATTTGTTTGTCTGTCAGTTGGTCTATCGAGTTGTAAAAGTGTCGTTAGTCGTTTGATAGAAATAGAGATTTTATATAGTGCGACACTTAAGTTTTAGGTTAGGCGACACTTGCCTGAGTGACGCATAGCGACACTTAGGTAAGTGACGCATTAAGGCGGCCACATGCGACACTTCCACAAGTGACGCATGTCAGCCAGAATTTGTGTATAAATAGAAACCTACGGGTTTTCGGCTAGGGTTGACGAAACCCTAGCACCATTTGTCGACTAAACCTTCTGTAATCAAGTTCCATACGTTATTCAATCTAATAAACACTTCTACTTTGTTTGAATCAATTGTTTTCGGTTTGTGTTTGTTAGTGTTTTATGCAATTGAGTGATTCCGCCTCTCAATAGCAGTCAATCATCACTTAGGTCCAACGTCAAGGGCACTCTCAACTGGTATCAGAGCATATAGGTGTTTAGATTGACGTTTTGAAGACGTTTTGGAGTGATTTCGGTTTTAGTTCGGATCAAGAATTGAGAATACCTACGGATTTCGAGTTGACAAGGTGATTTCCAGATGATATTCATCATTAACAACAGGTTTCGTCTATTAGGGTTCAAGGAATTTTCGTTTGGTTCACGAAAATTCGTATTTTAGGGATTTTGGGATTTTACAGTTGTTTTGCGACACTCGCTGCGTCACTTGAACGCGTCACTTATAGCGGCACTTCGTAATCTCAAATTAGGGTTTTACCGTCACTTGAACGCGTCACTTGAAGCGTCATTTGAGGTTTATACGACACTTAACTTAAGTGTCGTCTATTTTAATCAACAGTCACTCAAGTGCGTCACTTTAGGGTTCATCATTAACAACAGGTTTCGTCTATTAGGGTTCAAGGAATTTTCGTTTGGTTCACGAAAATTCGTATTTTAGGGATTTTGGGATTTTACAGTTGTTTTGCGACACTCGCTGCGTCACTTGAACGCGTCACTTATAGCGGCACTTCGTAATCTCAAATTAGGGTTTTACCGTCACTTGAACGCGTCACTTGAAGCGTCATTTGAGGTTTATACGACACTTAACTTAAGTGTCGTCTATTTTAATCAACAGTCACTCAAGTGCGTCACTTTAGCACGTCACTTGAGTCCCAAGCGTCACTCCTGCTAGTGACGCCTGGTTGATTTTCTGCGTCACTTCCGTTAGTAACGCCTTTTGATTTATTGCGTCACTTTTACTAGTGACGCCTATTTGTTCTAGTGCGTCACTCAAGTACGACACTTGAGTACATCACTTGCTAGATTGAGCGACACTTGCTTACAGTGTCATCAGTCACTTCATCCGTCACTCAATAGCGTCACATACCTAGTGACGCTCGTCGTTGCGACACTTGAGTGCGTCACTTACCTAGTGACGCCTTTGTTACTAATTATTTTGCAAGTTCTTGTTTTTGAGTTAATTTTCAGGTTAATCTTTAAATGGCTGGTGTTGCTGATAAAGAGGATATTCGGGGAATTAGAGATATGCTAAAACAAAATCATGATGTAGGTTCCAATAATAAACCTCCTCTATTTACTGCTGATATGGATTATGCATATTGGCGCGATAGATTTGAACAGTATGTAGATTTCCACTGTCCGGAGCTCTGGGGTCCGCTCAGAGAGAGATATGAAGCTCCTGTAGCTGAGGGAGACTATCGTGGTATCCCTCCATCCAAAACATACAAAGCCATGTCTCCTGAAGAGAAAAAGGATTATGATATTGAAAGGAAGGCTCATTCAGCCATCTGCATGTGTCTTACTAAAGATGTATTACGCCTCTTCAAAACACATGACATAACGTACGATCTCTGGAAGGCTATTGAGACGAGATGTGGTGGAAATCAGAAGTACAAGGAGGCTAAGTTGGAACTGATCAAGAAGCAGTATGATCTGTTTGATTCTCTGCCAAATGAAACTGCTTCGGGTGTGTTTACCAGATACTCACAGTTGGTTAGTGAGTTGACTGAGGGAGGATACAATTTCCCTCAGATTGAGATAAACAAGAAGATGTTGGACGTTCTACCGAGTAATTGGGATGTTAAAGTACAGTTTCTGAAAGAAAGTCAAGAATTAGCCACGATGAACTTAGATGAGCTAATTGGTGTTCTTCGAGCCCATGCGATGGAGTTGAAGAAGAAAGAATGCAAGTCGGGTGGTTTTGTTCAAGACCCGACGTTATATGGAGGTAAAGTCAACACCGGAAAGACTTATGGTGGAATGGCTTTTGTTTCTTCTACAAGTTCTCCACTTAAACCTTCATTGCAATCTACCGGAGTTCATCATCCGGTGTATGCTTCTGGACCCTCACAAGGGTCACAACCGCAAGTTCCAGTGTCCCCTGCTATTCAAGAGCAGGCTGCTATCTATACAGCCTTTCTCAGCTCTTAAAAGGATTTGGTTTCACAACCGAATTCTACTTTAGAACTTGCCAAAGAAGATTATGCTCAACTAGATGACGATGATCTTGAGCAAATGGACTTAAACTGGAATATTGCCATGATATCTAGGAGAGTTCAGAAATTCTTGCAACGAACTGGTCGCAAGAGTTTGGAAGGAGATGGCAAAACCAGTTTTGGTTTTGATAAAAGCAAGGTTCGTTGTTATAATTGTCAGAATCTGGGACATTTTGCGAGAGAGTGTGAGAAACCCAAAGTTCCTCCATCGGGTTTCACGAAGCCTGATGCTCCCAGAACTCCAGAGAAAGATGAGGTGAAGCAAGCAACAGCTGATGCACTAGTTGTCTTTGAGCCTACCAACACCGACTGGAGCATGTATGCTGATAATTATCAACAATGTCTCATGGCTCACATTTCTAATGAGGTACGCAATGAACCAGAAGAACCTTTGAACTGTATCTCATGCATAAAGTTAACTGAATCTTTAAGGTGTTTTCAAGAAGATAACGTAGACTTAAGGAAAAAGGTTGAAAAACTTAATGAGTCGAATAAATACCTAAAAGCCAATGAACAATTGTATGATAAGAAAATTGAGGCTTATCAACAGGACACGCTTAGGTATAAATCTAAGGTTTTTAGTCAACAGGATGCTATTAATAGTTATCTTGCAGAAATAGATCTTTTGCGAAAGGAACTGTCTGATCTGAAAGTTGAATATGATAAATATAAAAGTAAGATTCTAGGTTCCTCTTCTTCTACGGTTTCCTTCAACGAAATCCTTAATAAGCAAAGGACAGATAGTAAAACTAAGACTGGACTAGGTTATACTGTAGTCCCGCCTCCCACTGAATACTGTCCTATGCCAGTTAAGGAAGGCACCGAAGAGATTCCAGTTGACTATGCACTATTATATGGGGTCAAGTCTAAGGTTAATAACCAAAACAAACAGGCAAAGGAGAAAACCAAACGGTCAGAGTATCCTTCGCCTCAGTTTGTTAAGTCAGAATGTGAATCTCCAGTTAGAATTGAGGAGATTGTTGAGATTGAGGATATAACTGATCAGGAGTATCCTGAATTTAAAAAGAAGGTTGAAGTAGAATCTGTCAGATTGGTTTCAAAGGTTGAACCTACAATTAAGGTTCAACCTAAAAAGGAAAAGAATAAGGTTTTAACTATAAAATCTCAAACTTTACAGTCACCTGTAAAGATTTTGCAACATCAAGCTACACGTGCAAATGATTTTTGTGATAAACCTTCTACTTCAACTTCTCAACCAAAACAAGCATTTACTAAGACGTGCACAAAATGTTCATGTTCTAGAAATGCTTCTCCCACTCCTGTGGTAAATCCTCAGCCTCAACCAGTTGCTGAGACCCGATCATGCTTCTATTGTAAAAGACAAGGACATCTAATTCGTGAATGTCCTAAATTGTCTCATCAGCACTATGGGAGAGAAATGCCTAGGACATCTGTTTACAGAAATTCATTTTCAAAATCTCCACCTAGGCGTTACTCAACCTCTCCCAAGCCTGCTAAAAAGCCGAGTAATGTTGGGCAAAAATCTTTGTCAAAACAAAAGCCCAACACTATTCCCAAACTAATTTCCGAACAACCTAAAGTTTGGAAACGAAAGGAGTCTGTTAGTGACTCTTCTGTCATCAACAATAACACATTAGATGAAAGTTCTAATTTGTTAAAAGATAAAGTTCTCTCCGATGTGATTATTGTTGATGACCTTGGTAGACCTAAGTCTGTAAAGGCTTGGGTCACCGTTTCTCACTAATCTTCTTACTTTATGTGTTGCAGCAGTCAGAACGTGTTAAGGATAGTGAATGGTTTATGGATAGTGGCTGCTCACGACACATGACTGGCGATGTGTCTCTTTTGACGGATGTTAAACCACATGCCGGAGGACATGTTGCCTTTGCTGGAGATACAGGAGGAACCATTACGGGCAAGGGAACGCTAACTAATGGGAGAGTTAGCTTTGAGAATGTGAACTATGTGGCTTAGCTTACTCACAACTTGCTGAGTGTTTCACAAGTCTGTGATAAGGACTTTACCACTGCGTTCACGAAGACGGAATGTGTGATACTGAAGCCAGGTTTCGTTA
The DNA here is from genome assembly GCA_963422505.1 of Pseudognaphalium luteoalbum. Classification (NCBI taxonomy): domain Eukaryota; kingdom Viridiplantae; phylum Streptophyta; class Magnoliopsida; order Asterales; family Asteraceae; genus Pseudognaphalium; species Pseudognaphalium luteoalbum. The sequence continues at coordinate 83,724,057 of OY730194.1, forward strand.
TTCATGAAGAATGGGTGCTTATGAGGGCACCACGGAGAAACGACACCTATGTAATGAATATGCGAACAGTGGAGACTACAGATGAATACACATGTCTCCTGTCAAAGGCTTCGGAAAAGGAATCGCTATTGTGGCATAGACGAATGGGACACATCCATTTTCGTAAGATGAATTTTTTAATAAACAATGATTTGGTAAATGGAGTTCCAAAACAGTCATTTGCCCTAAAAGATGACTGCATCGCATGCCACAAAGGGAAACTTCACAAGAAATCCCATAAGTTGAAGATAGTGAATTCCATTGCTGTACCACTGGAGCTCTTACACATGGAGCTCTCAACTAAGAGCATCGGTGGTCGATCTTATTGCTTAGTAGTCACCGATGACTACTCAAGATTTTCGTAGGTATACTTTCTGGGTGCAAAGAGTGAAACACCAGATATTTTGGTGTACTTGTTGGATAAGTTGGCAAATCTGTGCAACTTAAAGGTAAAGAGACTGAGAAGTGACAACGGAACTGCATTCAAGAACTCAACTCTTGAGTTATACTGTGCCACAAAAGGTATTGATCATCAGTTCAGTGCCCCAAGAACTCCTCAACAAAATGGAGTTGCAGAGCGAAAGAATAGGACAATTATCGAGACAGCTCGGACTATGCTGGCCGATTCTAAGCTTCCTATCATATTTTGGGCAAAAGCAGTCAGTACTGCTTGTTACATTCTAAATCGCGTGCTCACGGTTAAGAAAAAGAACAAAACCTGTTATGAACTGTTCAATAACCGTAAGCCCACTTTACAGTTTCTAGAACCGTTTGGGTGTCCATGTTTGATTATGGTCTCAAAAGACAAAGTCTCAAAGTTTGGAGCAAAAGCCGTTGAAGGAATTTTCCTTGGCTATTCCGTCAACTCTCCAAATAAAAGATTCTACATTAAATCAACACATCAGGTGGAAGAGCATTTTGAGATAAAATGCCTGCGTTACACGGATCCTCCTCAAGGAACGGGTCCTGAATGGTTATTCAATTATAAGGATGTGTTTAACTCGTTTCATATACCCGAAGAAGATGGCGAAGCGGAGGAGTTAGTTACTTTACTTCATGGCATCAGTCTATGTCAAGACACATCCACCTTAAAACCTACACCACCACCTACTCAAACACCCACACCATCACCTCCAACACCTACTCCAACACCCACTTCACTACCTACTACATCCACACCATTGCCTATTGTTCCACCTTTAGATGTTCCTTCGACTTCAGGAACGACTAATGCAACAGAACATCCAGATGATCCCAACATGCCACCGTTAGAGAAAGACGAGGAAGAAGAAGAAATGGTCCATTCTCACCTTTTCTCTAATGAAGATGATACAGAACTTCAACCTCCTGTGCAACCTGAAAGTCCTACTGCTCCTGCGACTAACACTGTTCCCGTTACTGAGGGGGACATGAACAATTTGGAGTTAGTACTTGCACCGAAGTTAATCCCAGTCACACGTATACACAAGGATCACCCCATCGATAATATTATCAGTGATCCTAATGCTGCTGTTCAAACAAGGCACCAAGTGAAGCAAAATCCAAATCAAGAAATGTTAAACTTGGTTGCTCGGATAAATTCTTGTCATTTATCCCAAATTGAACCCAAGAAAGTTGATGAGGCCTTAAAAGATCCATCCTGGGTCGAGGCTATGCAAGAAGAGTTGCAGCAATTCAACAAGTTGCACGTATGGGATATAGTTCCGTTACCCAAAGGTGCTCATTTAACCGGCACTCGATGGGTATTTCGAAATAAGATGGATGATCGGGGTATCGTGATTCGGAATAAAGCTCGATTGGTTGTTCAAGGTTTTAGTCAGATTGAGGGCTTAGATTATGATGAAGTCTTTGCTCCTGTGGAAAGACTTGAGTCTATTCGGATCTTTCTTGCGTTCGCTTCTTTCAAAGAGTTTCGCGTGAATCAACTCGATGTTAAAAGCGCCTTTTTATATGGACAAGTGGATACGGATGTGTATGTGAAACAGCCTCCCGGTTTTGAAGACCCTGAGCATCCAGAATACGTCTGCAAGTTAAACAAGGCGTTATATGGTCTTCATCAAGCTCCACGGCTTTGGTACGAGAGGCTTACTACCCACTTAATAAAGCATGGTTTTGTTCGAGGGAATATCGACAACACTCTGTTCATCCGTAAAGAACGGACTGGTGATCGAGAGGATATGTTACTTGTGCAGGTGTATGTGGACGATATCATATTTGGCTCTACAAATGAAGCGATGTGCAAGCATTTTGAGGAGATTATGAAATCTGAGTTTGAGATGAGTGCGATGGGGGAGCTCAAATTCTTTTTAGGTGTACAAGTTTAGCAGTCTCCAAAAGGCATTTATATTCATCAGTCAAAGTATGTCAAAGACATGTTGACTCGATATGACCTGCTCAATTGTAAGACCTATGGGACTCCTATCGAACTTAATCACAATCTCAGACTCGCTGACGATGAGGAAGATTGCAAAGAAAAGGACTATCGATCAATGATAGGTTCTTTGATGTATTTGACCGCTTCTCGACCGGATATTGTATTTGTGGTATCCGTATGCTCACGCTTTCAAGCCAAACCCAAGGTGTCTCATATGAAGGCGGTAAAGCGAATCTTTGGTTATCTCAAACATAGACCCAATCTTGGTCTCTGGTATTCAAACGAGAAATCGTTCGCTCTTTCTGCCTATTCGGATTCGGATCATGGCGGTTGCAGCATAGACAAGAAATCTACCACTGGTGGATGCCAATTTCTAGGATCTCGATTGGTCTCTTGGCAATGCAAGAAACAGACTACAGTTTCTCTTTCAACTGCAGAAGCTGAGTACGTTGCTGCTGCGAGTTGCTGCTCTCAGGTTCTATGGATTCAGCATCAACTGCGTGATTACGGGTTACTTATTTCTATGACTCCTATTCACATAGATAATACTGCTGCTATTTCTATCACATGCAATCCCGTACAGCACTCTAAGACTAAACACATTGAACTTATGTTCCACTTTATATGGGATTGCTATGAAAAACACCTGATAGACCTTGTCCACATAGACACCCTAAAGCAGAATGCCAACCTTTTCACAAAAGCTTTTTCGCGTAATCGATTTGATGAACTAATCAACATGATTGGTTTAAGGTTCTTTATCGCTAAAAAGTAATTTGTAACTTGGAACGTAATTTATGTCTTTTTTGTGTGTTAAAAAAAAAACGCAACAGTCACTCTTTATACTTTTTAGTATTAAAGAAATGCACCGTTGCTACATTTTAAAATAGACGTTGAAGTTGTGTCTGTAAACAACTTGGGATATGATAGTACATCGAGTGACATGCATAAAATGGAATTTTAAGATTTATCTTGGATGTGTCAGTAGATTTATCTGATGTGTTGAAAACAGTTTTTATAAACATTGTCTTCATCATACGATATATTAGTAGGCATGTTATGCAAAACTCTTTGAGATTTCTTAAGAAGCCTAATAATTAATTGTCTATTTCAAGTGGTACAATATCATTAGATGTATGACAAAAGTCTTAATTTCTTACTTATACTAGACATGTGTTCGTTGAAAGAAGTTTATTTGATATCATTTGGGGGTATATATTGACAGTCTCCTCTGTTATACGTAAGTATAGACCTGGTTTCTGTTAATATATACATAAAAATTAAGCAAACACAAGTCAAAGTACTTGCAAAGTCTTTAAAATAAGATACCTTACAAGGTCGCCAAAATGGTTTGACCAAGTCTGGTTTTGCTTAAACCTAAATCAAGCTATGTCGCTCTGTTGTACGTCAGTACAGACCTGTCACCGCTGACTTGATTCTTAAATTTGATCTTCTTATATTCTCTCTGTAAATGGAAACGTGGTCTATGTCTTAAGTTAAGGTGTATATCTATGGTGGGGACCACAACGAAATGTACATTCCAATAATAATAAAATCACCTCCTAAATGTGAGTGTAACATGTTTAAAGTGGACAATTATACTAATAATCGTTTTGAAATAATTTTTATAAAAAGTATTTCTAACATGTCAAGTAAATTTAAAGTGGACAAATATACTGATAATTGAAATAACACTTACTGTTCCTAATAAATGCATGCTACTCCGATATGATCCCTAAACAGATTATTTCAACTCCGTCACCAAAAAGAATGTGTTAAATTTTCTATTTGTAAATTTGCTTTCTTTTATGTGCTCTTGTATTTTCTATAACTAAGTTTACTTTTAAATTTTATCCAAGTTATATTTACCTTTTCAAATTTGAGTACCGAAATCACAACGCAAAAATCGATAAAATCGTAAACTTTTCACTAAAAGTGACCTGTTGCGTCACTTTCATAAGTGACGCTACCAGTGACGCATACGATATTACGTCACTTACACTAGTGACGCTGTAAGTGCCGGGTTAAGCTACTCCATAAGTGTCGGGTTGAGTGACGCATACTAGGGTTTTTGTATAAATACCCTGTTCCACGACACTCAACCTCACCACTTTTCTCACACTTATACCGACACTTGCTCTGACATACCGTCACTCAGTGTGTCTTTGCGTCACTTACTCTGTGCGAATTTTCGTGATCTGTTCGTGATTTCTAGAGCTTGGTTGCGCGTTCCCGTATTATATTCTTTTTCCTGTCATTCACACGACTCATTAGGTATTAATTTTAACCTCTATCTTGCTGTATTCATGTTTTAATTTCAAATTAGGGTTACGGGTTTTGGGTTTCTTTGAAATCTTTCGATTTGGGGCTTGATTCTTTCATGTTTTAAGATATTAAAAGGTGTGTTTTACTCGTTTTTATCATGCGTATGATTTGGTAACTTCGATTTTCAAAACCCCCAAATTTTATTTGTGGGCATGAACAGTGACACGATGATCTTCATCGTTGCGTCACTTCATGCGTCACTTACCTCAAGTGACGCAACTTGGTAATTTGAAACCCATACCGTCACTTCATCAGTGACGCTTATTATTGCGTCACTTCTGAGGTGACTCTCTTAGTGACGCATGTACTTAGATTATCTGTTAAGTCCGTCACTCATCCTAGTGACGCCTACTCATGCGTCACTCCCTTAAGTGACTGTCTAAGTGACGCTTTTGTCTATAACGTCACTTATACCGTCACTTCCTAAGTGACTCACTTGTGACACCGTCACTCTGTTAAATGCCGCATGATTTTCACCCGACACTTCTTAAGTGTCGTATCTAATGACTCATGATCTGGCAACGTCACTTACACCAGTGACGCATGATAGCGTCACTTACCATAAGTGACGCTATATTTCAATTCTGATTTTGTGCACTGTTCTCTGCGACACTTCCTAAGTGTCGATAGTCGTTATGCGTCACTTACCTTAAGTGACGCCTAAATCAGAATTTCGTTTTTAAGGTTATGTGTGTACGTGCTAATTCTATAACGGCTTTTGTTATTTTTGGTTTCGTATTTTAGCTTACAGATGGCTGACCTACAAAACTATTACCGCCGCACCAACACCCGACATAACATCACTGCATTTCTGGAGTCTACGCACGCCAATTCGGCTCCTTTCAGGCCTATGATTGACTTCCTTCGACGTTCGAGGATTTATCACGCTATTACTGCTTCTACTCCGGTTTATATGAATCAAGTGGAAGAGTTTTACGATCATGCCTTAATACGGACTCAAGGTGATGTCCCAAGGATTGTTTCAACAATGTTTGGTGAAGAGATCGAGATCACCGAGAATTCCATTAGACGGGTTCTCCAGTTTGCTGATAACTCTACGATGCCCATTTTGTTCCCTACAACGTTTATCTACGGGGGACTACAGCGCATGGGTTATCCAGCGAATCAGCTTACTGATTTTCGCAAGCAATATCTCTGCCGGGTCTGGAGATATTTATGTCATATCATCATTGTTTGTTTATCTCCGAGGAAGGGAGGATATGACGCTGCTAGTCATCTCACGTTATCTCTCATGTTGGCCCTCGTCTACAATAAGCCGTACAACTTCAGCGGTTACATTTTTGGCAACATGGTGGAGAATATCCGAGCTGGTAAGGATAAATGGCTGCAGTATCCAAGGTTTGTGCAGTTATTGTTAAATGATTTGAATCTTGACATAGCTCCAGATCAGTGATCCCTTCTGGTGCCGACACCGATGCTTCTTAGAGTCTTCAATGACTGCAAGTTCGCACCAAAGGGTGAGCAAATTTTGGCAGACCGTGAGCTTTTTGGGCACATAGTCAACGAGAACTATGTAGCGCCAATCGATGATGGTTTTGAGGATGATGTGATTCCTCCGGTTAATGAGGATGACCTGGTTGACACCGAAATCGCACAGGATTTAGATGATATTGAGCGTGTTGACCGGGTTGATGACGATTCTGATGATGGTGGGCACACTCCACCCGATTCTGAGGGTGACGTGCCCCCACAATCCGCTTTAGATGGAATTCAACTTGCCGATCCTCGACGCTTTAAGCGTATCTTGAGACGGATTTCTGCTGGCAGGGTCCACGTCCCGAGGAATCCAGGCAAACGTCCTGCTGGGTCTTCACCTTCTTATGCTGACTTACCTCTTCGAAGACGCCAGCGGACTACAGTTGTTATTGAGGAACCAACTCAGCATACTTCTCAGCAACCACCACTTCAACCACAGACTGATTTGCCATCGATACAGCTGCTGCTTGCTCAGATGGAGAGCTTGACGAAAAGATTTGATGATTAGAACGCAATTATTGCAGCTCAGGCGTCTCAAATCAAAGAGTTAGAGCTTAAAGCTGCACAGGTGGATGCATTAAAGCTACAGGTCTCCGAGTTAGATTCTAGGTTGCTAGAGTTGGAGTCTGTTACTATTGTTTCGGGGGAGCAAGGTCAGCGTGCCTTGGAAACAAATGTAACGCCTCCCCCAGAACCAGAAAATGTACAACCTTCTGCAATTAATGAAAATATCTCTTTGGATTACTTTGTTGAGGTTCAGGGTCAGGCAAGACCAATTGCTGTTGACTATTCGTATGTAGATCTTACATTTCTGCAAAATATGATGAATGAAAATACATCGATACCTGAGGAAGATGTGATAAATGATCCAGTGGCAGAGGATTATTTCTTTGAAGGAAATGATGATGTTGAGGTTGAGGGGGAGCAGCTCCAAAGTGATGAATTTTATGATGATGCTCCTATTATCGAATCAGATTCATCAGAAGATGAATCAGGTCATGAGACGGAAACTAATGAGCAATCAGCTTCTACAGCTGAATCTTCAATGATAAAGCCTGACATAGTGCTTAAACCTATAGTTGAGGTACCAGTTACGTGTAAATTTTACAAAGTCAGAACTGATTATACGGGTTTGATAAAAAGCTGGAAGTTTGATGAGAATAATTCGGTATTCATGATTAAAAGGAGTGATGGCATTCGGTACTTCAACTTAAATATTTATAAAATAAGTACTTTGCCAAAATGTGAGCTTCAAAGATTATCTCAGATACCCTTGATCAACCGTGCTCGAGATTCACGAGCAGATTTCTTTCAAGTGGTTATTCGTCGGGAAATCAACGGATAGAAGTATAATCTGATTAAACCGACGTTGGGTATGAGATATAAGTTTAAGAAGAAGTTGGATCCGGTTACACAACAACCAATTGTAAGGATGATCTATCCACCAGCAAAATGCTTACAGAAGATACCTTTAGAGATCATTCCTTTGGACTTTTTGAATAGGTTGTTATACTAGGAATATGATGATATTACTGGTGAAGCTGTGATTGTGTTTATTCCGAAATCCGAAATAGCTACGAATCCAGAGTCTTTAGATGCAGATTTGGAAAATGAAGAGAAAACAGCTTGGGATGCTGTTCAACCTAAAAAGAGGTCTATGTGGGGTCTAAAGAGAAATAGATTTTGTGTATTTGACCCTTTGAGTTTGATTAATCTTTCTGAACAAGACATGAAAAGACTACATCAGAACAAGATTCAGTTCAAAGAAAGAGATAGAGCAGAAGCTATTAAATTTCAAAAGATTATCGATATCTGCGTAGCCAATGGGTACACGCTGGTGGTGTATTTCCAGCTGGCTGGAAATAGTTGAAGACTCAAAGATTTTGAAGACCAAGCTGAAGACACGGGGGAGTTTGTTGATGCATATTTGTTTGCCTGTCAGTTGGTCTATCGAGTTGTAAAAGTGTCGTTAGTCGTTTGATAGAAATAGAGATTTTATATAGTGCGACACTTAAGTTTTAGGTTAGGCGACACTTGCCTGAGTGACGCATAGCGACACTTAGGTAAGTGACGCATTAAGGCGGCCACATGCGACACTTCCACAAGTGACGCATGTCAGCCAGAATTTGTGTATAAATAGAAACCTACGGGTTTTCGGCTAGGGTTGACGAAACCCTAGCACCATTTTTCGACTAAACCTTCTGTAATCAAGTTCCATACGTTATTCAATCTAATAAACACTTCTACGTTGTTTGAATCAATTGTTTTCGGTTTGTGTTTGTTAGTGTTTTATGCAATTGAGTGATTCCGCCTCTCAATAGCAGTCAATCATCACTTAGGTCCAACGTCAAGGGCACTCTCAATATATCATTCTTAATCTTCAATCTTGTAGCAATTAGATCGCTAATGTGTCCTTGGCTTCAAGAAGTTGAAGGATGCAACCTATTATATAATCCAAAATAATTTTTTTATTATAAATACAATATAAATGAGTAATAAAACTCAAGTCAAGAACAACGAACATCATCGTTGTCTTACGAATAAATGCAAATGGTGTCTATGCTGTTTTAATCTTCAACTATTTATATTGCAAATTTTCATCAAGTTCAACATAAATTCCTCTCAAACAGAAATATAATACTTGCTACAATTCACAACTCAGTTATATAAATCATTAGGAGACTATAGATACATAAGAAACAATCAGGGCTAATAAACCTAAATAAAAACAAACCTTCTGGATCTATATGACTATATGTATCATCTGCATCATCCTCAATCGATCCTAACACTCTCTAGCCTACAATCAAATAACAAAATCGAAATGTAAACATCAACCAATAAAAAATTAAAAACTGAATCAAAATACACTATTTGTTTTAATATCTGATAATCAGTTCAAGCTAGTAAATTTTGTAGGGTTAGCACCAGAGAAATAACCTTATATCATCATTCTAAAATATCAGGTCAAATAAAGATCAAAAGAGGAAGAAGGTTAGGATTTTTTACGAACTAGACTATGCTTTTTTTATAACATAACTAAATTATGATAAAAGTTTTACCTATAAATCATGAATACCATAAATATATTAATTAATATAAGCCCAATATTTAGACAGTGGGACAAAATAACTAACCAAATTATTTCTTTAACTTCTTTCTGTCATTTTCTCGAGCAGGTGATGTGCGAATAGTAGCATTATGCATCCAACTTTCAATTTAGGATTTTGAATCCTTCATGTTATACAAAGCCAGAACAATTAATAAAACTGAAAGTATAAGTTTTATTGAATAAAGCATAAGTTAATTGATCAATAGAGTATACCATGAACTCTCAAATTAAAGTAATCATCAAGTAAGAATTTAAGTAAGTATCATAACAAAGAAGAATAAGTAATAATAATTAATACTTGGTTGTTGAAGGCAGCCACCAAAAACCCGGAGATGAACAATTCAAAATTGTTCTTAAATCAATCAATTAATCAATCATTTGGAGGTATTGAAGAATTTGGATCCATGAGAAAGAAATTTTTATTGAGAGGAATAGTGGGTAGACTGAATTCCATAATAGATTAATATTTAACGACGATGATGAAGAAGGGGCGAGTGAAAAATTGGATGTGGGGTAGGTTTTTGGTTTTAGGGTCAGACGAAGATGGAGGCTTGATTTTTGGGTGGAATTGTTTTAGGGTTATTTGTTATATTTATTTATTTCCTTGCCGACATTTTTGATATGGGTGATCTTTTAAGACACCAACTTATTTACTTGTTTACTTACAACCTTGTGCGTTTCGGACGCCAGAAGGTTGCAGGGTTCGGAGAACCAACATACGGGATTACACCCGACACCCTTACGGACTTACATCCGCTCTACTTGTTTGATTTCCCAAACATACTTGCTAGGCTCAGGTGAGTCTTATAGCCCCACTTTTTACTGTTTTACTTACGGGGTGAGATACATTGCTTATTTTTCTTGAACACAAGTACCGAACTACTCATTTTACTATACGGGATTGCATGAGTTACTTACCATTTACTGAAGTCCCACCATCATACATCGTTAGTTATGGACTTAAGCGCGAACAGTAGTTAATAGATCCATTAGGGAAATGACCCTCCCCGCCCGGGGTAGTAGCGCTACCACGAACCGTTCTGTATAAATGGGCGACTATTATTCGTTACTCACGCTTGCTCAGTTTCGAGCATGTCGCGGGGGCAACTTATTACTTACGGGTTAAGCTTCGATTATGAGCCTCATGGCAATGGTAAAACTTACATACATTTGCAGGATTGCAAATACTTCATTTACGCCTGCGGGCACCACTCATAAAATCTTGTGTTCAAAATCTGATATTACTTACAAACCTGTGAGATTCACCAACATTCGTGTTGACCTTTTTAGCATGTATTCTCAGGTACACATACGGAGTAGGATTACTCCCGGACTTAGCTAGAGTCGCATGAGTTCAACATAACTGCATTAACAGAGATTCTTAGCATTATCTTTTGTGTATTTCGATTATGTAATAGAATCTTCCGCCTTACGCGTGGACTCTAGGAAATTACAACTTTTGTATCGAAAACAATATGTTTCGATAATGATTTACTATGAAATGTAACTATTTTCTATAAATGTCTCATTTAGAGGTCATTTACTTGTAATTATGTGTTATGATATTTGATTAGTAGTGCCCCGTGTTGACTTCCGCTGCATTATAAATTTGGGGGTGCTACAGATTGGTATCAGAGCCATAGTTATAGCGAACTAGGATTGCATTAGTAACCCTAGACTATAACCCATAAGTGTATACATGTTCATTATGATTGGTTCGGGAGTTTCATCATTTAATCTTAATTTAACATAGCCTGATCAACTATGTACAATTAAGGGGAAATCGATGAAAAGTCCGAAATGGTTATAATGGAATGGATATACGGTAGCAGACTTGGAATGTGATAAAGCGGGACCAACGCTTAGGCGTTCTTTATGTGTTAGGTTACTATATATAAGATCCTATATATATACTAAGCCTTACACATACGTACTTACTTGCCATAGAAAATGGCATCCACTCCTTCGAATACCTTACCTACTTCTTCCCGCCGCTGTTCGGGAATGCGCGCGCCACGAGAGGCCAGGAGAACTACTAGCCCGCCTAGGGCTAACCCCTACTCCAACCACCCCAAGGGAAACAATTCACGCATCTCCTTAAATCGTTCGTGTAGTACTCTGTAATTCGACCGAACGTAACAAATCTCGGGAAGTCTTTTGTAAAAATCCTAACTATGTAACATTTCGAATCAATATCGAATTCAACTACCTAATTTTATCGTTTGACCTTGTCGACAATTATATTGTGATGTGGTATATTACCGCCATTTTATACTTACATTGCAATGATCAAAATTATCATATTAGAGACCTTACACATTCCTCAACCTCTTTTTACCAGAAAACTATGCCGCCAAGGAAGCAAACATACACTGATGCCGAGATCAATCGACTTGTATCTCGAAGGGTGGCTGAAGCTTTAGCCGCTGAACAATCACAAAGAAGTGATGATACTGTGAACACAAACACCACCCCCACCCCTACTACCAAACCTTGCACCTACAAGGATTTCAAAAGCTGTGGGCCCTTGGAGTGTAAGGGTACTGAAGGGGCGATTGGTCTAGTACGTTGGATCGAGAAAATAGAATCCTTATTCCATATCTGCAACTGCACCGAGGAGGACAAGGTCAAGTTCTCCACTTGTACTTTTTCTGAAAGCGCCCTCACTTGGTGGAACACCTATGCCCAGACCGTGGGCATTGCTACTGCTTACAAACTCCCGTGGGAGGAGTTAAAAAACATGCTGAGGGGCGAGTATTGTCCCAGGGAGGAATTGAAACAACTAGAAATAGAATTTTGGAACCACAAGATGCAGGGTGATGACATCACGGGTTATACCAACCGTTTTCACCAACTGGAACTTCTGTGCCCATCCATGGTTGATCCTGAGTACAAGAGGATCGAGAGATATGTTGATGGACTCCCCGACAGGATTCAAGACCTAGTGACTTCATCCAAACCGGGAACTATTCAGAGCGCCATTCGTATGGCTCATGAACTGACGGCAAACTCTATCCGCCGTGGAACCATATCTTCATCTTCTGGAAACAACAAACGCAAGTGGGAAGGGAATCCCAACTCATCCAACCAAACCACCAACAAAAAGCCCGAGTCTGTTAAGGCTTATTCATCGGGGTCTGCAGAAAAGAAAGGGTACAGTGGGAGCAAACCTTATTGCTCCAAATGCAACCATCATCATGATGGTTCTTTCCCTTGCACCAAATGCAAACGGTTCGGACACCTAGCCAAGGATTGTCGAGCCAACATTCCTACCCCTAACACCAACGCGCCAAAACCCTGCTTTGGGTGATTGCCCTAAGTTGAAAAACAACAACCCTGCTCGCGGCAGAGCATTTATTATCAAGGCTGGGGAAGCCAGACAAGACCTGAATGTTGTATCAGGTACATTCCTTCTCAACCACCTTACTGCTTCGGTATTATTTGATACCGGTGCTGATAGAAGCTTCATTTCTGAGAAATTTAGCCATTCGCTTGACACCACCCCTACTGTCTTAGATGCTAAGTACATTGTAGAGCTAGCTAACGGCAATGTAATTGATACTGATAGCATTATACGTGATTGTATACTAAATCACTCGAGCGAACTCTTTTCCATTGATTTGATACCTATAGAGATCGGCAACTTTGACATTATCATCGGTATGGATTGGTTATCCAAGCACCGAGCTGAAATCGTCTGTTATGACAAACTCGTTCGTATACCTCTCGTCTCCGGTGGAACCTTAGTACTACAAGGGGAGACCGGTAGACAGAATCTGAATATTGTATCGTGCATGAAAACTAGAAAATACCTACAAAAGGGGTATCAAGCCATCCTCGCACATGTCACCGAGAAGAAGTTGGAGGAGAAGCGACTTGAGGATGTGCCTATCGTGCGGGATTTCCCGGAAGTCTTTCCTGAGGACTTGCCTGGGATTCCGCCAGCCAGACAAATCGAATTCCAAATCGAACTTGTGCCAGGGGCTGCACCCGTGGCACGAGCTTCGTATCGTTTAGCACCTTCCGAAATGCATGAGTTATCTAACCAATTACAGGATCTCCTGGATAGAGGATTCATTCAACCAAGTTCCTCACCTTGGGGAGATCCGCTCTTATTCGTGAAAAAGAAAGATGGATCATTCCGCATGTGTATCGATTACCGAGAGCTGAATAAGCTAACCATAAAGAATCGGTATCCACTTCCTAGAATCGATGACCTATTCGATCAACTTCAGGGATCGAGTGTTTACTCAAAAATTGACCTATGGTCAGGTTATCACCAACTCCGAGTTCGTGACGATGATATTCCAAAAACAGCTTTTCGAACACGCTATGGGCATTACGAATTCCAAGTGATGCCATTCGGTTTAACCAATGCACCGACAGTATTCATGGATCTTATGAATCGGGTGTGCAAACCATATCTTGACAAGTTTGTCATTGTGTTCATTGATGACATTCTGATCTACTCTCGCGATAAGCAGGAACATGCTCAGTATCTGAAAACCGTTATGGAACTTCTCAAACACGAAGAGTTATATGCCAAATTCTCTAAGTGTGAGTTTTGGATCCAAACTGTTCAATCCTTGGTCACGTCATTGACAGCCAGGGAATCCATGTTGTTCCCGCCAAGATTGAAGCAATCAAGGGTTGGGAGTCACCGACCACTCCAACCAAAGTGAGACAATTCTTAGGTCTCGCTGGGTATTACCGTTGATTCATTGAGAACTTTTCAAAAATAGCTTTTCCTTTAACGACACTAACTCAGAAAGATAAGAAATTCGATTGGACCAACAAACAAGAGTCAGCCTTCCAACTACTGAAACATAAACTCTGCAGTGCACCAATCCTGTCCTTACCCGAAGGTACCGATGACTTCGTAGTTTACTGCGACGCCTCACACCAAGGACTTGGTTGCGTGTTAATGCAACGGGAAAAAGTCATTGCCTATGCCTCACGACAACTGAAAATTCATGAGAAAAACTATACGACACATGACCTAGAATTAGGTTCCGTGGTATTCGCGCTGAAAATCTGGAGACATTACCTCTACGGTACGAAAAGTACTATCTTTACCGATCACAAAAGCCTCCAACACATATTCGATCAGAGGGATCTAAACATGAGGTAACATCGTTGGGTCGAGTTACGTAGTGACTACGACTGAAAAAATCAAATACCATCCAGGCAAGGCGAACGTAGTTGCCGATGCCTTAAGCCAAAAAGAACGAGTGAAACCCCTTCGAGTCCGAGCCCTCAGTATTACCATCCACAACGATCTCATCACCCAAGTTCTTGCCGCTCAACTCGAAGCACTCAAACCCCAAAACATCATCAATGAAGCCTTGTGAGGCATGGATAAACAATTTGAAATCAAACCTGATGAAACTCGGTATTTCTCTAACCAGGTATGGTTACCCAAATTCAGAAACTTGCGAGATTTGGTGATGGCTGAAGCTCACAAATCTCGATACTCTATACATCCTGGTTCTGACAAGATGTATCACGACGTCAAAGGACTGTATTGGTGGCCTAACATGAAAGCTGACATCGCCATGTACGTCAGTAATTGCTTAACTTGTTCCAAGGTCAAGGCCGAACACCAAAGACCTTCGGGATTGCTCCAACAACCTGAAATCCCTCAATGGAAATGGGAGAAAATTTCCATGGACTTTATTACCAAACTACCGAAAACTTCAAGCGGTTGCGATACCATTTGGGTGATTGTAGACCATCTCACGAAATCTGCCCATTTTCTAGCCACCAAGGAAACTGACAAGATGGAGCATTTGGCTCGCATCTACATCAAAGAAATTGTTTCACGACATGGTGTACCTATCTCGATCATCTCGGATAGGGACAGTCGTTTTACTTCCAACTTTTGGCAATCATTACAAAAATCTCTCGGTACTCGTCTGGATATGAGTACTGCTTATCACCCGCAAACTGATGGCCAAAGCGAACGAACTATTCAAACATTGGAGGATATGTTACGTGCCTGCGTAATTGAATTCGGTATTTCTTGGGAAAACCACTTACCATTGTGTGAGTTCTCATACAACAACAGCTACCATTCCAGCATTAAGGTTGCACCTTTCGAGGCACTCTATGGATGTAACTGTCGATCACCTATATGCTGGACTAAGGTGGGAGATACCCAACTCACTGGTCCAGAAATCATTCAAGAAACCACCGAGAAGATCGTTGGTATCCAAAACCGACTGAAAGCCGCACGTGATCGTCAGAAAAGTTACGCTGACGTGAGACGCAAACAACTTGAGTTCCAGGTTGGGGACAAGGTACTTCTTAAAGTGGCACCATGGAAGGGTGTCATTCGATTCGGAAAACGAGGAAAACTTAACCCTAGGTACATTGGACCATTTGAAATTCTTGAGAGAATTGGTCCAGTGGCGTATCGACTGCAGCTACCTACCGAACATAGTAGCGTGCATCCTACCTTTCACATTTCTAACTTGAAGAAATGTCCGTATGATGAGACACTGATTGTACCGCTCGACGAAATTCAAATCGATGATAAACTTCATTTTGTTGAGGAACCCATGGAAATCATGGACCGTGAGGTCAAACAACTGAAACAGAGTCATATTCCCATCGTAAAGGTCAAGTGGAATTCTAGACGTGGTCCTAAATTTACTTGGGAACGGGAAGACCAAATGAAACTGAAATACCCACACCTATTCACGGACTCTACTCATACGACTTGAGCTTAATTTCGGGACGAAATTCTTTTAACAAGGGGAGAATGTAACACCCGCCAAATTAGGACTAGTGATTAGTACCTAATCAATTGTTGATACATGTAATTAGTCCTTAGATTAGGATGATTAATGTATCTTAATATATATTATTGAATATATACGAATATGCGATTTAATTAAATCGTATACATCTCTAAATCAAATGGACTTTGATTCAATTAAAAACGGACGTTGGTGATCAATTTTATTAAATAATATAAAACTATTTAGTAACGATATCATACCCAAAATATTATTTTGATAATATTTTAATTACATTTCGTATCGTATAATAAACGTCTACGCGACTTAAACATTTAACACTTAAACAAACGAAACAAGTATAAGTTATATTTTTGTAACTTAAATTCTAAAGGATTCGGTTTAATACTTCAACTAAAATGTTGAATAATTAATCGTATTTTAAAACTTATAATTGAACGCGTATAAAATTATTTAAACGTTTAAATGACCGGGGAAACAAACACCGCACGAAACGCGAATACACGGGAGTAAGAAGTGGAGACCCACACCCGGTGGGCCCTCACCGAACCAGCCAAAAAGGGAGGGAAAACCCTCCTCCCTTTCTCATTTTCACCATCCACTTTCTCTCTCTCCATCTTTTCTCTCTTCCTTCTCTCTAAACAACATCACCACCATCACCTAAAATCAAATAAAAACACCATTAAACATCACCATCTCGCTTAGCTCCTTGGAAGAAAAACGACCACGATATCACGATCTACGTTTCCATCTTTCCGAATTCGTAAGTTTCCGACAAAACTTGAAACCTCTCGATTTTTAAGTACTATCGACTTGTAATTGTTCATCTACACTTAAAATGTCCAAATAAGGGTTGGGTAAAAGTTTCGGACCAAACGTAAGTCGTCCGGCCATTTTTCCGGCCACAGGGACCTGATCAGACGTCGATGTCGCATCTGTCCCAGCGACATTGCGACATTAGCCTCAATGTCGCACAAACCCATCACAATGTCGCAGGTGCGACATCAGTTTCAATGTCGCCTTAAATGGCTGACGTCGCACATAAAGACACAGACCCTTACATCGCAAGAATCAACAACGTCGCATATAGCGACATCAGACTCAACGTCTCATTAAATTGCGAATGTCGCACTTAGCGACGCCATGATCAATGTCGCAGTCACGGTCTGCGACACTACGCCAAATGTCGCACCTAATGTCGCAGATAACAGAACCAAGAAAACACAGATTTTACTAAGTGTCGAGACCTAAAATTTTAATACTTGATTTCACCCAAATTCAAGTCCAGCTCGACCCCAGCCAGGGGCTCTGCCCCTTGGACCCCGCTACCAGGGGCGCTGCCCCCGGACCCCCGTCATCCAGGAACTTGTAAATACTTTTCACACTAAGTGTCGAACACTTACAAATAATGAAACCTGATACAACGATACATATAATAATAACACTTTGGATTATTATTACAAACCGTCACCAACGGGCCACGTTTATTTTCAAATTACAAAAGGATTACTAAACAAACACTTGGACATTTCCTAGTTGAGTGGACAACTAGCATGGGTGATCTTTTAAGACACCAACTAATTTACTTGTTTACTTACAACCTTGTGCGTTTCGGACGCCAGAAGGTTGCAGGGTTCGGAGAACCAACATACGGGATTACACCCGACACCCTTACGGACTTACATCCGCTCTACTTGTTTAATTTCCCAAACATACTTGCTA
Organism: Pseudognaphalium luteoalbum; assembly: GCA_963422505.1. Taxonomy (NCBI): domain Eukaryota; kingdom Viridiplantae; phylum Streptophyta; class Magnoliopsida; order Asterales; family Asteraceae; genus Pseudognaphalium; species Pseudognaphalium luteoalbum. The sequence goes on from OY730194.1 coordinate 83,741,887, forward strand.
GGCTCAGGTGAGTCTTACAGCCCCACTTTCTACTGTTTTACTTACGGGGTGAGATACATTGCTTATTTTTCTTGAACACAAGTACCGAACTACTCATTTTACTATACGGGATTGCATGAGTTACTTACCATTTATTGAAGTCCCTCCATCATACATCATTAGTTATGGACTTAAGCGCGAACACTAGTTAATGGATCCATTAGGGAAATGACCCTCCCCGCCGGGGGTAGTAGTGCTACCACGAACCGTTCTGTATAAACGGGCGACTATTATTCGTTACTCACGCTTGCTCAGTTTCGAGCATGTCGCGGGGGCAACTTATTACTTACGGGTTAAGCTTCGATTATGAGCCTCATGGCAATGGTAAAACTTACATACATTTGCAGGATTGCAAATATTACGCCTGCGGGCACCACTCATAAAATCTTGTGTTCAAAATCTGATATTACTTACAAACCTGTGAGATTCACCAACATTCGTGTTGACCTTTTTAGCATGTATTCTCAGGTGCGCATACGGAGTAGGATTACTCCTGGACTTAGCTAGAGTCGCATGATTTCAACATAACTGCATTAACGGAGATTCTTAGCATTATCTTTTGTATATTTCGATTATGTAATAGAATCTCCCGCCTTATGCTTAGACTCTAGGTAATTACAACTTTTGTATCAAAAACAATATGTTTCGAAATGATTTACTATGAAATGTAACTATTTTCTATAAACGTTTCATTTAGAGGTCGTTTGCTTGTGATTATGTGTTATGATATTTGATTAGTAGTGCCCCGTGTTGACTTCCGCTGCATTATAAATTTGACAGTTTTGCTTGATTCTTGCACCGTTGGATTCGTTTTTCCGTTACACTTCTAATGACACTAAGTTTGCCAAATTTGGAGGTGTTTGACTTTTTCGTGTTCCGGATGACGATCGACGGGCTTCTAGACTGCACATCTTCTTCATTCTTTACCCGTTTCTCTTGATTCTTTCACCTCCAATCTTAGATTTTCCTATTGAATCATAAAATATGCATTAAGATCTAACATGATTGGATAATCAAGAATGGAATATTTAAGGTGATTTTTTTGCCTCGGTTTACGTGTAAATTGGATGTTTTAGCTGATTTTTGTAGCAACGCTCGTATTTAGACTACCTTGGTGATTTTTGATGATAAATGATTGTTTTGAAATGTTTTCACCAGAGAATAGTCCGAAAATGCGGAAATAAGTACTTAAAAACATGACTTTTTGAGTCACATCAAGTATCCCACACTTAAGTGTTGCTTGTCCTTAAGCAACACTCAGTTGTGTCCCGTGAAAACATTTTATAGTTTTTAGGTGAGTTATAGCACTCCCAAAAAGTTACCACTTTGTCATATGGGAAAATTATTTAGAGAACATAGGGAAAGCTAAGATGATCCTTTCAGAAATAAGTATTGACTTTCCCAGGCATACTTTCCAAATCTCGTGATCTTGGAGTATACATGACTAGGCGATCTCACTAAAGGTGGTCACTCAATTCACTCAGAGTGTATCGGGTTTCCTATCAATCTAGCACAATCGAAATCGTTCAAATAGCCATTCATGCAGCACTCATCATCATAAGCTTGGTCGAGAATCGGATCTCCACCACTTAGGAAGAGGACGGCGCTAATTATCCCAAGACATTCAAGTGGGTTGTAATGTTTGTGAGGGTTAGGGGTATGGATAGTGGTGATTTCTGGTTGAAATGGGGTTGCTTATCTTAGGCATTCTAAGAATCATGAAAAACTTATTGTAGAACGGAGCAGGTAGCTACTCGTATTTCATCGGATCTTTCTTTGAAAGATTGATACTTTGAAGCACTTAGCTTTATTTTCTTTTCTTTTCCTTTTCTTTATTTTTCTGCTTTTTATTTTCTTTTCTTTCTTCAGAACTTCTTTGCCAGAGAACTTTCAAGGATATTTTTGCTTTTCTTTCGGAAATCTCTTCTTTCTTATCACGGACTTCTTCGAGTCTTTTCTTCTGGTGTCAATTTTTCGCACTCATGATTTTCTAATTTTGGTGAACACGGAGGAGTAGATCAATTCAGAAGGAGATCCTTCAAGATGTTTTTCATAACCTTAGAAATTCCAAGATAAGTTGTTGGGAATTTGGGAAGAGTGGCTAAAGATGTAGGGTTTTGAAGAAACGAAAGGTTTATGCTCAACAGGGTTTTCTAGGCGGATCATCGATACTAAAAATGAGTATCAGAAGGGTTTTGGGCTTGAAAAGGTATGTAAGAATGGGTTAAATCCTAAGGAATGTCAAGATCATCTAATTGCACCTATACCGCATACGGTACTCTCCAATGTAGTCTCGAAGCGTGTGTCAGGAACAAGTTCTAATTTAGAGATACTAGCATCGGCACACACAAGAAATGAACAATGTAGCATTTAAAATGAATGCTTTTAAGGCTCAAAACCTCACTACAAATTAGGGTTTGTATGTACCTAGCCATGCTCCTTAGATTGTTAATACTTATTTAAGAAATTTCTACCTTAATTTCCCTAATATTCCTGAATAACTAACTCATATTAGAAATGGTTCCTCTTTGAAAGGTATCCTAACTCAAAAATAGTAGAGCTAATCGGATGATTTTTCTCATACTTTATTATTTTTGTTTAAAAAGTTTTAAAAATTTTGAGGAACATTTTCTGAGTGAAGCTATTCGGACATTAAAATCAGTAAATATATAATTCAAGGTATTCTATACCTACTATCCCACACTTAGAGGAACATTGTCCCTAATGTTCTCTTTAGTTGAGATTGTATTGCAAGTACAATCTCACACTTAGAGTTTGAACATATAGAAAATGTTTCTCAAGTGTTTTGTTTGGGTTGGAATCCCACACTTAGTGATAAGTTTAGGATAGAGTATAGATTACTTTGCATTCCTAAGCTAACAGAATGAATCAATTTATGAAAACGAAGTAAAAGGTAAGAAACTCCCCAGATGACGATTTTAACGTTTAGAGGCAAAAGCTGAGAATTCGAAGATCTTCATTAAGAGTGATTCAGCTCCGCATGTCCTTTTCTGGCGCTTAGCGCTTCCCATTCATGCTTAGCTAAGAGTCGATCCATAATGTAAGTGGAAATGAATTTCACACTTTTGTGATTTTAAGATTTGGAGACGATTTTTGCTAAGATATCATGTAGTGTGGGTTGAAATCCCACACTTAGATCTTTGAAGAGTTTGCGGTGCATGCGCGAGTTTCAGAAGAAGATAAACCAAAGCTCCTCTCCCGAGATGTGTGTAAGTTCCGCGGTCTGCAGTTGTGAATTCCTTGTTGTCTGCCTTTGACTCCACGGTTCCTTTTCTTGAAAGCTCGTCATCTCATATGGTTTCTTGCTCATTCATCATTACACATTCAATCACTTATTCTAAATAAAGAAACAAACATAATACGTAACTACGATAAACGAAATATAATAATAAAGTTTCAACCATCAAGGTTGACAAATATCCCAAAAAGTTTAACCAAGTGCAAGATAGAGGTCACTGTAATCAATCAAATACGAAAGTCAGTAATATGAAATATAAGTCACAAGATAAATAGTCTAGAATGAAGGATCCTCTGCAGGTATGTCATCAGGAGGGGCTGGAGGTCCTACAAGTGACTGCTGCCCACTGGACACTCTCTGCCCATCTGGAGGGAGTAGTCCATTCTGAATCAATATCTGCCAGAGTGTCATCGCTGGAAGTAACATCACATCATCATAACCAAGATCGAGCATATCCTCAGTGGTGACACCTGTTGTCTGTAACATATCAAGGTAGAGCTGCCTAAGAGTGCTCTCAGTAGGAACCTGATCTGAAAAGATAGGGCCCAAACCCAAGTAAGGGCCGAGGCTACCAGTGAATAATGCATCGGTACCAATGTAGAGCAAATCTGGTCTATATGATGTGCTAGCCTCTGGGTGCTGATCATGGGTCAGAATGGGTACAATCGGACGAGGCAATGATGCCTGCTGACGGGCTGGTGATGGTACGTGAACTGAGTAGACCCTAGCTGTACCAGATGTAGATCTATGAGTGGGTAGTGGTGCGGAGTAGGTGGTAGGTGTGCGAGGGCGTCTATGTGGATGTGGTGGCTGAGTGGAGGTATGTGGATGTGATGGAGAGAATGTAGTGTATGGGCGAGTGGTAGTATATGGGTGAGTGGTGGTATGGGTAGTGGGTGATGGTGGTGGTCCACATCTATATAGGAAGTGATCAGGCTCAGGGGTACCATGTCTCCTAGCTGTCAGAACCTGCTGATCACGGAGAACCTGTAAAGCATGTAATAGATAGTACTGAGTAAGAGGAGTGACCGGATCCGTGTGATGCACAATGGCCTGTCTAGGCAGTACTGATGTGTCTGCTCCTCGTGCTGGCTTAGGTATCTCTGCTGCTACTGGTCTCTGTGGCTGGGGACCAACATCTCTATCCTCTGTAGTCGCGCGCTTCCTGATCATGAAGCATCCAGGAATGGGCTGCCGAGTCTGATACCACAAGCACTGTCTGTCAGGCCCCTCGTCAATCATCCCGATCAGTTTGCAGTACTCGAGATCGAACGGCTACGAACTAGCGTGATGGGTGTAATCCTCATGGTGGCGGTCAGTGAGAATCCCCATACCAACTAATAATCTCGTGATAATGGCTCCCAATAATACGTGGCATCTATCCTCTCTCTTCTCCTTCCACAATCTACCTGTGATGATGTATGTGACATTCAGGTTCTGCTTCCTTGTGATCGCATCCATGAACTTGAGCTCTTCTGATGTAGCAGGTCCCACATCTCTCTTCCCAAAGATAGTACAACACATGAGCTTGTGAAGAGTATGATGAGCTGGTCGGGTCATGAGTGATGCTTTCACTCCACTCCTGAAATTTGTCCCCGTCAAATCCCTCCATATCTCCTTATGATCCCGTGATGGTAGACTGGAGATAGAATGGAAACTGTTGGTGAACCAATTAGAACTGGCCTGTAATCGTGTGTAAAGGCCAAGGTATACCCCGAAATCTCCCACTGTCATACGATACTTCTTCCCACGATACCGAAAAGCGATCTTCTTATCAATGATCTCCAACCTCTCTCGGAACTCGTATGTAATCATAAACTCAGTGACGACCTCACGGTATATAGCCTCATCAATGGAGAAAAGATGGGAAAATGCAGCATGTTCCTCGCCATCTGTATCATACTTAATCAAATCTTCCAACTCATCCCTAATACCCAAGCGTCTCATATCCGGCTAAATGATAACTCTATTTGACCCTAAATATCATCCCATCCATTTCTCAATTTCGTCCATATTCTCGGGGGATGAAGCAAGCTTCCTCAACGAAGGGTTTGATAGATCCATCTATTGACAAGAAAATGAGATGCATAAGTCATAACAAATTGCTAAATACATTTCCAAATTTTAAACAAAAATTGGAAGTGTAGGCTTTAAAATATGAATAAATCCAAATTTTATTTTAAACTAAACCTAGGCCTAACCAATCCTCAATCCGCAATCTTTCACAACCATTAGTGTTTTAACCTATTCCAAGGGTATTAAAGTAATAACAATACTAGCATTTAATCTAAGTGAACTCGTCATTTCAAACAACTAGCAAATATTCTTACTTTCATTCATGACAACTTAATCTAAGTGAGCATGAGGTTTGCAAAAACCATGTAGTTACCTCAAATATATCAAGTAACCAAAAAGAGCATTTATGCAAATACCATATGGTGAAAGACACGTGTTAACTTAACAATTTTGCAAGATTTTGAAGATTTTGATAAATGAATGACGGTAGCTTATGTGTGATAGTCATATTAAAAATATTCAACACTTTATTAATTAAGGTGGTGAATACTTAAAAATAATCAAGGACCAAAAGCTAACTAAGGATTTATTGAAAATCTAAGAAACTTGTCATGATTTAATTAACTCAAGCAACATTTTAAAATTAAAGATTTAAAAATAAAGTATGTTACTTGGTAAATTTTAATCACAACATGCCTACTTTAACTTTCGATATTCCTAAAGATCATTCAAAATGAACTAGCAATCATGTAATCATGTTTATCAAGTCATACTAAGCATGAATTAATCAAAACAAGTCAAAATAAGCTACTAGTTATCAAAAGTCAACAAATCAAGCAAGTTTGACCACTAAAGTCAAAATAAAGTCAACACTTGAAGATCAAAGTCACAAATTATCAAGTAATCTACTCAATCAAGCATGGAATCATGTTAAGCAACTATGCAAGAACACTTTTGAACCATAAAACACAAGCTTTCACCATGTAATTCATAGATCAAGAGTTGGAACCCTAACTTTTTAAAAAGTTAAGAAATTTAAAGATTTGAGTTAGGAATTACCTTGCAAATGATGAAATGATGTTATGTATGCAAGAGAGATGATAAAATGAAGAACTTGAAGCTTTGAATCATCAAAAATGGTGGAAAAATGAGGGTTTGGTGATGGGGGGTTTGGGGCCGACGGTTTTGGGGAAGGGGAAGGGAGAAATTTTTTAACTTTTTGACCTTTTGTTTGGTAGTGAGTCCCTTCCTCTTGGTTTAAATACGTTTTGATTTAAAACACGAAAGATACGATACGTACGATTGGTTTTCGAATGGTTTCAAGATTTTTAATAAAGTAACCAAAAGTAAATACGAAACTTTATAAGAAATTTTCGCGAATTAAAATTGTAATTTAAATTGCGCGCGGAAAGTTCTTTGCGTTTAAACAAAACGAGTTTATTTTAAAACGAAACAATATTTTTGTGTACTTTAAACTTTTAAAACAAATCGTAATCGATTTACCAAAATCTTAAAATTTAAAACTTTATTAAATTTTTCTGAAAAGTTTGAACTTACGCGAATCGCGCGAGTTTAAAGTTTAAAGAACGTTTTCTTGCTTTAAAAACGATAAATTAATTTAAACTAAAACTAACACTAACTAATATTAGTTAACCTAGATAAGCTTGGGGTGCCTCCCAAGAGCGCTTTGTTAAAGATGAAAGCTCATCCATACCAGACTTGTTTTACCGGATAGTGTCCGAGATGACACTTTTGGGTACGGTTGATGCTTCGGATAGAGACAAGGTATAGCGGGAAATAAACGTACCTCAGAGAACTCGGATGACATAGTAAATCAAATCAGCAGGGTTTATGTAATACCGTTCAAATTCTGTTAAGAATTCTCGCTCTTCCTGACTGAGTTGTAACAATGCATCGACAAAATGATTAAATTCCCGTTTCACCTTTTTCTGGTTTGAAATGCCATCCCTAAATCCTGTATCTAGATAAGAAAGATCATAGAGCAGTTTTGAAAGTAAATCCACAAATTCTGTTTCCTCAGAAGAATCAGGATTTCCGTAAGTAGTGTGAACTGCTTGCAAAAGCTCTTTGATATAAATCTTCTCTTGGTTAGTAAACGGAAATTTGGTTTTTTGGAATAACTGGATCAGCTGGATATGGATCTGTTTCCTTTTTGCAAAGAAAGCAGTGTCCATGGCTTCCTCAGTTGATTCGGGAAAAATAGCTCTGAATTCGTTAGTTAAATAAGTAGCAGGATCAATAAAGAATGGAATATCACTAAGAACCAAGACAGACTTGATAGGGCTTATCTCTATCCAAAATTCAAGCTCGCCAATCAGGTCCGCAACATAATGATTTATCCTAGGTTGTGAAATAGAGGAATAATCGGTGCTGGCAAGTAAATCCATTAAAAGATCTAACTCTGATTTTAACAATAGCTCGTCTTTTCTATTGTGGTTAGCACGGAGAAGTCTAATTATCCTATCAATTTCAACAAAGGTCTTTCTCTGCTCACATGTAAATGAAAATCAGATATCTTAAGGTATTTCAGAAAGTTGTCATAAATATATATCCTCCTGTTGGGCTTTAGAGAATTTCCTAAGTGAAGGTCGGTCTTTGATTCGGGTAGATGATTCCTGGATTCAGTGTTTAATCGGGTTGGTGTTTCTATCCTAAGTTCACTCTCAACCTGATATTGGAGACGCTCTTCCTCAACTACACTTGAATAAAGAGTAGTGGGGTGGGCTCACAAAATATCTGGGAGATCGTACTCAAAGTATTCATCTAAATAATGAAGACGTTCATTCAAATCCATCCAAGGCATGGGTGGATAAAAGAACACTTCGATTCCAAATGGTTCATCATCAGGTAAAGTAGCAGGTCTAATATAGTGCGGATACCTAGACAAGATTGACAAAATCTCAGGGTCAAGTGTGGGTTGACCACTTAAAGCAATAGTAACAGAAGCTGGACCTTCTGCTGAGATTCATCAAAACCTAAGTCTAAGCTCGATATTTTTGGGCTCTCAACTTCATGGTTAACACAGACCTCTTTAATGTCAGAGGAGTTCGACTCATACTCTGGTCAGTCAAAGAATTCCCTATCTACCAAAACCGTCATCTCATCCGTCATCATTTGATTGAGAGGAGAGATGGGGTTTGAAGGACAATTAGGTTTTTTCAAAAAAAAAATTATTATTTTCTAGGGTTTAAGAACTAAGTTATCTAACTAATAAAGTAATTAACTTCCTAAGTAATGATAATCTTAAGGAAGGATCTCCTAAAGCTAATTATCTAAGGCAGAATTCAATTCGTGATGAAACCGATCCCCGGCAGCAGCGCCAAAAACTTGACGCGCCATCAACCGTCACGCGTCGTCAACGCGACCGTATGGCAGCACGTTGGCGGAAGTTTTAAAATTTATATTTTTCTGGGCTCAAACTATGCTAGCTACCTACCTTGTGGGTAAGGTGGCAAGTATAACTCGAGTGTCATCCAAAATCGGAACGAATTGAATTGAATTGGAACCTACCAAAGATAACTTGATAATAGGATGGGTTTAGAAACAAGGTAGGTATGGGTTTGATTTTATTTAATCTAATCTAAAGAGAAGAACTAAAATGCAGGAAAGTAAACGAGAATATAAGCAGCAGGTAGAGAGTGATTGCTGAAACTTCGACGATTAGGGTTTCGGGATGATATTATATTGATGATAGGTGATTACTCTAGCTAAGAATCTTCTAAACGGTTGGTGTAAACACTAGGACCCTACGTCTAGATGTAACCCTAAAGCATATGTCACTGAATCCTAGGCTATCCTGATTCTGATCAGATGGGACTGTCTTCAGACCCACATCACCGTCTCTTTCGGAGACCAGGAGACTCTCTAAATGGAGTTAAGGAATAAGGCGATAGTCCACAACACTGACTTTTCTTAACACCTATATTTATCCAATTTTAACAGAGTAATACTGGTTGTATGTTGAATAAGTTAACTATCGGTTAAGTAGAGATTAGGGGTTTTAAGCATCTGGGAACACAGCCGGCATCCTTGCTTTCATTTTCTAACTCATATTTTATCTGTTTTAGTTCTAATACTTTCATCATGGATTAGACCCTCCTTTGCCACCGGTCGATCATCCCTAGGCATGCTGTATACTGACTTCTCGGTTGCTTGGTTCGTCCGTATCTTCTTCGTTTGGAGTCCGTTTTACTTGATTCTTGCACTGCTGGATTCGTTTTTCCGTTAAGCATCTAATGACACTAAGTTTTCCAAATTTGGAGGTGTTTGACTTTTGCGTGTTCCGGATGACGATCGGCGGGCTTCTAGACTGCACATCTTCTTCATTCTTTACCCGTTTCTCTTGATTCTTTCACCTCCAATCTTGGATTTTCCAATTGAATCATAAAAAATGCATTAAGATCTAACTTGATAGGATAATCAAGAATGGAATATTTAAGGTGATTGTTTTTGCCTCGGTTTGCGTGTAAATTGGATGTTTTAGCTGATTTTTGTAGCAACGCTCGTATTTAGACTACCTTGGTGATTTTTGATGATAAATGATTGTTTAGAAATGGTTTCACCAGATAATAGTCCAAAAAATGCGAAAATAAGTACTTAAAAACATAACTTTTTGAGTCACATCAATCTATCAATAAAGAACTCAATCATAAATCAATAGATCATCACGTTAGATAATCATCAATAATCGATATATAAACATGGATCATCAAGTAAACACATAAACATTCATAAAATCCAATATAATCCGCAATTCAATAATCAAATCATCATCTAAGTATCATCGTCTAAATAAATGCAATAATAATTTAGCCACTCATGCTATTACAGAAAATCAGAAACAAAAATGTAATAGAACTTATAATCAAATGAAAACGTATAACAAATTCGAACCAAAAAACCGAAGATAATGAATTAGCAATTGATAACCTTCAATTCTTCTTGCTTCTTTCTCCTCAAAATGCTCCAGAATTAGGGTTTTGATGGTTGAAAATCGACTGTGAAGAAAAATGGGGTGATAACCCTCAAATGAAAGCAAATGAGGGTATTTAGGGTTTCTGCCGAATCGATCTATCCGCCGGATGGATGCTAAAGCCCATAATCTGATGCCGCATCTGATCCAGCTTGGCCGAACCAATCCATACGCCAGATGGATTAATCCATCCGCCGTATGGAATGAAATTTACAACTCTTTCAACCTTCGATCCAGCCAAACTTCTTAGCTTCAAATCTTCATATTTTTCTTAAATAATAGCTCGATTTCTGCTTCTTTTTTATCCAAGCTCCAATAAATCTCCTAAATGCAAATATGAACGAATTAAGTATCTTATTCACATAAAATGCTTAAGAATTCTATTAAAAGAAGGGATAAATAATACTATAAAATAACACATTTTGGCATTCATCAAATATCCCCCACTTGAATCCTACTTGTCCTCAAGTAGATTACTAGTTAAAATAATGAACAAGCAAAATATCGGAACATAGGGACTTACAAACTAACTAGCATTTCACAACCCAAATTTTACTCTAAAAACTAATTCTACCTTAAATCTAGCAATCAAGAAACTCTATCAGGAAACCAAATTTTTTATTAGTTATTTTTAGACATAAAAGATGATTCATACGAATTACCGATATTGTTGTCCACTTAAACAATCTATATTCTAGAAATTGAGCTTAACTATTATTATTCTAGCAGGCTTTACCTTTGAATCTCAATAGCAAAATACTCTCATACAACTAACGCACCACAACTTTCCTCAATAATGAAAATCTAAGTTAAATCAATCATTTTTCAGGCCAAGACATTGGTGACAGGTCTGTACCTTAGTACAACAAAGTGACTTAACTTGGCCTTGGTATATTCATTTATTCATTTACTTTTTTTTTAATCAAATGCAATAAAAATATACTGACGGAAATCAGGTCTGTACTTACATACAACAGAGGAGACAACACCCAGTATATTCCTAAATGATGACAACTAAAATTCCAGAATTAAGGGCTATAACACGATACCATATAAGAATTAACGCTACAGCCATACTCTACTAAAGATCCTCTCAGGCAAACCTACTTACTATATTAATTTATTTAATGGCTCAATAAATTTCATATAGATTGCCTATCGATACATCACATTATGAACTATCTCATATTTGAAATTTAAGATTAATTCATTCCTTTGAATTTCTCAATTTTGTTACAAGATTTGCTAAACTTAAGAAAAATAAATTTTTTAAAAGAAAAATTTGCACTGAAAAACTACTAATACAGAATGCCCTAGAAAATGATATCTACCAATATTTGCAATTTGATAACTTAGGACAAATAGACTTCTTTTCCCCATCCCCCACTTAGAAATATGCAATATCCTCAGTGCAAAAAGAAACATAAATGTAGGGAATAGAAAAGAAGAGAACGGAAAAACTCCCCTGATCTGGAAGAAAAATTCTTGGATGAACTGATTCTGAAAATATACAACAGCACACTTCCGTAGGCATCATGGTTGCATTTAGCATATGCAACAAGCCTTTAAACCCCTCAGTATCCTGAGTGGATGAGTTAAAGTCTCATGAGGGTTTCCAGGGAACACACCCACAAAGTTCAAATCTGCAAGCAAAAACAAAATAACGGGTTATCTCCCGAAAGCGCTTTTGTTTATCACGTCGGTAAGCCTGACACCTTGCTGCATTATTTAACTCAAATTCATCTCCAAATCACGCTTGGAGTCCCTTGCATCACCATAGTATTTCTTCAAACGACTTCCATTAACCTTGAAAGATTTTCCAGAATGACCTTGCAGATCAACAGCACCAAAAGGATAACCAAAAGGATAAACTTTATCGACCATAAAGGGTCCTGTCCAGCGTGTCTTCAATTTACAAGGAAACAAATGCAACCGTGAACTGTATAGGAGAACATTATCACCTTTTTCAAATACATTGTTTGACTTAAGTCGAGAATCATGCCATTTCTTGGTGCGCTCCTTAAACAGTCGTGAATTGTCATAAGCATTCACTCTTAACTCATCTAACTCGTTTAACTGTGCCATTCGCTCTTTTCCAGATGCATTATCATCGAGATTGCATTGCCTTAAAGCCCAGTATGCCTTGTGTTCTAATTCAAAAGGCAGATGGCAAGCTGTCCCATAAACAAGACGATAGGGTGTAGTTCCAATTGATGCTTTAAAAGCTGTCTGTGCCACCCATAATGCATCATCCAACTTATTCGACCAATCCTTTATGTTTCCTTCAACTGGATGTTCTAAAATACGTTTCAACCCTCTATTGGTTACCTCCACTTGACCGCTTGTCTGAGGATGATAGGCAGTCGAAAACTTGTGATTAACTCCATATTTCCGCAGCACCTTCTCCAGTTGTGCATTTGTGAAATGCGTCCCACGATCACTTATCAAAGCTTTTGGTGCTCCAAACCGCGAACACAACTGCTTAAGGAATTTCACCACTACCCTAGCATCATTTGTAGGTAGCGCTTTTGCTTCGGCCCACTTAGAAACATAATCCACAGCCACAATGATGTATGTATTACCATTTCTAGGTGGAAATGGGCCCATAAAATCTATTCCCCAGACATCAAAAATCTCACTAACCATGATTGGATTTTGCAGCATCTCATCTCTTTTAGAAATTCTCCCAGTGCGTTGACAGGCATCACACTCCTTCACATACTCGAATGCGTCCTTGTAAACTGTTGGCCAATAGAAACCTGCCTTAAACACCTTTCGCGCGGTATAATTAGGACCATGATGTCCTCCAGCCGGACCATCATGACAATGCCTTAAAATTCTGGTACATTCTTCTCTAGCTACGCACCTCTGAACAATTCCATCAACACATTCTCTAAACAAGTACGGGTCTTCCCAGAAATAATGACGTAAAGATGAGAAAAATCTCTTTCTTTGGTTGAAATCCATTCCAGACGGAAGAGTGTTTGTAACTAGAAAGTTTGCATAATCAGCGAACCATGGAAATTCATTCAAAATTGCCTTCATCAAACTTTCATCAGGAAATTTATCCTGAATTTCCAATTCATATAACTTATCCAGTTCTGGATTCTCTAATCTTGATAAATGATCGGCAGCCAGATTTTCAGCTCCCTTCTTATCGCGAATCTCGATATCGAACTCTTGCAACAACAAAATCCATCGCAGCAACCGTGGCTTCGCATCTAGCTTGCTAAACAAATATCTTAATGCTGAATGTTCGGTAAACACCACTGTTTTTGACAAAACCAAGTAAGAGCTAAATTTGTCAAACGCAAAAACAACAGCGAGCAATTCCTTCTCAGTCATAGTGTAACTCTCCTGTGCATTTGTCAAAGTCTTGCTTGCGTAATAAATCGGTTGAAACTTCTTATCAACCCGCTGACTTAATACTCCCCCAACTGCATAATCGCTGGCATCACACATCAATTCAAATGGAAGATTCCAATTTGGACTAATCATGATAGGTGCAGATACTAGCTTTTCCTTTAACAGATTGAATGCATCTTGACATTCCTTAGAAAACTCAAACTTAGCTTCCTTCTCCAGTAACTTGTTCATCGGACGTGCTATCTTTGAAAAATTCTTAATGAATCATCTGTAGAACCCAACATGTCCTAAGAAACTTCGTATTCCCTTGACATTTGTTGGGGGTGGCAGCTTTGCTATTGCCTCAATTTTGGCTTGGTCTACTTCAATCTCAACACTTGAAATCTTGTGTCCTAATACGATTCCTTCACGTACCATAAAATGGCACTTCTCCCAATTTAGAACAAGATTCGAACTCTCACACCTTTGCAACATCTTTTTCAGATTTGCTAAACACATGTCAAAAGAATTTCCAAAAATGGAGAAATCATCCATGAATATCTCCATGCTATCCTCCACCATGTCATCAAAAATCGCCATCATGCACCGCTGAAATGTTGCGGGTGCATTGCACAAACCGAAAGGCATTCTCCGATAAGCCAAAGTTCCGAATGGGCATGTGAACGTGGTCTTGTCTTGATCATGTATCGGAATTTGGAAGTAACCAGAAAACCCGTTTAAAAAGAAATAGTATTCTTTTCCGGCTAAACGTTCGAGCATTTGATCGATGAACGGCAAAGGAAAGTGATCCTTGTGCGTAGCATCATTCAACTTCCTATAATTGATACAGACTCTCCATCCGGTGACAGTTCTCGTGGGAATTAATTCATTATTCTCATTAGCAACCACATTCATACCTCCCTTCTTTGGCACAACATGTATGGGGCTTATCCAGGGGCTATCACAAATTGGGTAAATTAACCCAGAGTCAATTAACTTAATGATCTCCTTCCTTACCACATCAGTCACTTTAGGATTTAAACGCCTCAACGGTTGCACCACTGGTTTGAAGTCAGATTCCATGAGGATCTTGTGCGTGCAGTAAGAGGGGCTTATTCCCTTGATATCACTAATCATCCAAGCGATAGCATGCTTGTGCTCCTTAAGAACCTTCAATAAACTTTCTTTCTCGTTGGCTGACAGCTGAGATGAAATAATTACCGGTAGGGTAGGTCTGACTTTCCTTGCAAGTATGCATATTCCAAATGGGTCGATAAATCCTTCAATTCTAACTTTGGTAGTTCTTCGAATGAAGATTTAACCATCGACACCTCTTCCCTCGAACAAGGAATACCATACATAGTAATTCGTGTCTCCGTGATGAACGACACTCCATTTTCCAAAATGGACTTTTTACTCTCCTTCAGTTTGACTCCATCAGTCTCTAATTCATCTTTGCATGTTGTCTCACTCTCTTCCTTGAGCAATTTATTGAGCTCCTCAATCTCTCGAATAGCTTCAAGACTTCCTGTCTAACCTTCCAAAATCATTGGATCAATATCTTCATCTTCCATGAGACTTTGTAGAAATTCCTCATCATCTGTCATTTCATTGGCACTAACAAAATCATCTACTGACGCAGGGTATTGCATTTACTTGTTAACATCAAACACTACTTCTTCATCGCCTACCCTTAATGTGATCCTTCGGTCAAAAACATCAATCAATGCCCTTGCAGTGGCTAGAAAAGGTCTTCCCAAAATGATAGGTACCTTTGAATCTTCTACCATGTCAAGAATTGATAACACGCAAAAAGTTATGTTTTTGCGTGCATTAATCTCACCTTTTTAGCCTAATATTTGACGAAACTAATCAAAATAGATACTTTATCATTAAAACTCGTCACATGGGCCAAAATAGAGACAATGTTTCAAAAGTCATCTAAAATGGTCGAAAAACACGATAAATCTAACGAATACGATCATGAGCATTCTCGTTCACTCGTTCTAGCACTTTTTGAGCTACACAAAGAATTATGACCTCTAACTTATGTCATTTTCTTCGTTAGGAAAATACGAATGCGTGGATATAAAGAACGCTCAAAACGAATAAACGATGAAGAAGTTACGCCCGAACGAAGAAACGAAGAACCGAGGAACCAGCATACGGCTGAACCAGGCCGTATATGGCTGGTCCAGGCCATATACGGCTGGACCTAGACCGTATACGGTCTGTGCAGGCCGTATACGGTCTGTGCTCAGCCGTATACGGCCCAGTTCAGCCATATTCACCCTATGCACAACCGTATACGGTCCAGTTCAGCCGTATACGGTCCAGCTCAGCCGTATCGTGCGTTTGCGTGATAAAAATGTGATTTTTATTCGCCTTTGTGATACGGTTGTGCGTTTGGAGGTTTGGATATGGTCTACGGATACGGTTGTGCGATCTCTATAAATACAAGCCTCATTTCATCATTTCAACACACCTTCTCATTTTTTCACACTTCTACACACACTTTCTCTCACTACTCTCTCTCTAAATTAGTTAGTTAGTTAATTAGATTAGTTAAGCTAGTAGATTAGTAGCTTAATTGTAACGGAGGTGCTCCGAGACTGCGGTGTCGCACGATTTGTAATAACGCTTTGTCAGGTTCTATTATAATCTCTATCTTGTTATTTTGAATAATGTTGTGTTGTTGCTATACTTGTTTAGAATTACTTGCTAGGGTTATTGCCATGCTTAGCTAGACAAATCTGTGTTGCTATGATAGTTGCCATGCTAGGGTAGTTATACTTAAATCATGCTGTTACTCTGTTTGTATACTGTTGAGTTATATTTGAATCTACGAATTGAATCTTAAATGTTTATCTATCCAACTTATGCTGTGGTTAGCAACATCCTTCTAGGCTTGGCCAATTGCTAGTTGTATGCCGCTAATTATTCTGTGTCTGATGATCGTTGAACTCGACATGGCCGGTGTTCTCTAGGTTGAAATATTACCGGAGGGAGACACGGAGCATAGGATTAGAGATAGATTAGATTCAGGCCATTTAACAAGTGTCTTAGAGAAAATTTTCGGGGCACTTGAGACTTGACCATGTACCCCGTCACTCTGCATAATTGATCCCTGCTATGCTGCCTTTCTGCATGTTCTTGTTTGATTGTTGCTTAGGTTTTGCATGCTAGTATCTGTTATGCTGATTAGTTACATGATTAGGTTTTCGAATATTTATCAATTGCATATACCAGTTTAACATGCATAGAATAGTTAAAATGATTTATATGGAATAATGATGAACAATTTAATCAGCCGTTAGACCAGACCATCCCAACTTGTCCCGGTAGGAAACCCCTGTTCATGTTTTTGTTTATTCAACAATTCATGCCATGATTCGGATATCTCAAATGTCCGAGATTGGGGGATAAGACTCGAGGATGGTTGTTGTTTAAATTGGTTGCTACATTTGGGACAACTTCCGGTGTAGTTTACATTCCATAACTGTTATCCACGTGACATATTATTTATCTGACTGCGGACAACTCTACGTTAGATAGATAATAGGCTAGTAGTTATGGCTCATTAGGAAATATTAATATCATCTTAACTAAGGCTTTATCCCATTAACTACCCCTAACTAGCATGAGTAATTATCATAGTAAACACTCGCTTCACCTATAAGTTCTCGTTGCCACCTCCACTCCACTTTACTTTAATTTAGTTTAACTTTAGATAATTAGTAGTTAGTTAAAACCAAAACAAACCAAAACCTCTTTTAAACCCTAGCTAAATTCCCGTAGAAAACTAAAGTCCTAGATCCCATGCCCGTTGTAGTTTGAAGAACGACCCTATGTCATACCTATCGCTATACTTACCCATAGCTTTAGTATACTTAGGCCCAGCATAAACAAATTTTAAAAACAACTCCACTGACGCCGCCGCTGACGGACGGTCCGACGACAGGTGAAAACCCGATCGACCGTTGGGGGCACGTCAAGAATCACAAAATCGCATGGGAAAACAAACTTATCCACCTTAACCAAAACGTTCTCGATCACACCCTTAGGATATTGAATGGAACAATCCGCTAACTCAATGCACATTTGGATTGGTTTAGGCTCTCCTAACTTGAGTCTAACATACATAGTGTAAGGCATTATCGATATGCTTGCTCCCAAGTCAGCCAGTGCATTAGTGATGTCTAAACTTCCAATAAGACAAGGAAGGGTAATACTCTCAGGGTCTTTCATCTTCGGTGGTAGTTTATTTTGCATCACCGCTGAGCATCTCTCGTTCATTGTTACCGTGGTTGCCTCCATTAGCTTGCTCTTGTTGGTCAATAGTTCCTTCAATTATTTTGCATATTTAGGCATTTGAGCAATGGCCTCCACAAACGGAATGTTGATGTGGAGTTGCTTTAAGTTCTCAAGAAACTGGTGATAATGAGCTTCATCTTTTCCTCTTCTCAAGGCCGCTGGATAAGGTGGTTGCGGCGCATGATCCTTTGCATATTGCTTTTCCTTAGCAGTTTGATCAGCTTTCATGTCCTCTGTAGGACTTTTAACAACTTCCACTTCCTTCTCCTTTTTCGATGAAAGTTCAGATACAGGATTCTTACCAAAATAAGGGTCTTCATGAACTTTTTCACTTCTGGTGGTAACCGCTTTAGCTTGATCTCGTGGATTGGTTTCGGTGAATCCTGGTAGGGTTCCTGGAAATCTCTCTTGGAGAACCTTAGCTATGTTTGACACTGTTCCCTCAATTTGCTTTAGTGCGGCACCTTGATTTCGTACTAACGCTTCAGTAGTGTCCATCCGTTGGCCAGAACTAGCAATAAATTGCTCGTTAGTAGTCAAAAACTTCCCCATCATTTCCTCCAAATTGGTTTTCTTCTCGGGAAAAGGTGTCGTGGGTTGTTCTTTAGAGTAGAAGCCTGGCTGAGTCTGGCGGAATTGGCGACCTCCTTCTTGATATGGTCTTCGGAAAAAGGTCCCACCGCCTTGGCGATAGTTTCCCTGAGCTTCTCCAAACTTGACTTCTTCTTTCGCTTCTCCAGATTCAATTTCAGGGAAATCTTTGACTAGATGCGTTCCTCCACAGTTATCACATCCATCTTGGATTGCATGAACAGTCTCGGTTACCTTCTTTATATCTCTTCCCATGTTGTCAAGCTTAGCAGTGATGGCGGCGAGTCCATCCTCATTGCTAACCGACCTTTTTCTCCTACTGGTTCTATCGTCCCAAAGCTGAGAATGTTTTGCTTGGTCACAAATTGCCTCTAAAGCGTCTCTTGGAATCTTCTTCGGTAGAGATCCTTGAGCATCCAATTGCTGTCTTGTGGCACGATCCACTCCTTTGTAGAATACCATCACGATTTGTTGATCGTTTAGGTCGTGCTGTGGGCACCTATGCATCAAATCCTTGTATCTTTCCCACGCTTGGTGAAGTGACTCGTCAATATCTTCCTTGAAATTTCTAATCTCATCGATCATCTTCGATGTTTTAGATGGTGGGCAATACATTTCAAGAATTCCGTGCGCAGATCTTCTCACGTGGTGATGGATCTAGCTGGTTCGTTTGAATTCCATCTCTTAGCGGCTCCCTTTAGTGTTATTGGGAACACTCGGAGCATGACCTGATCACGTGTAACGTTGGGAACGTTGAACATATCGGCGATTTCCAGGATATTCTCGACGTGCTCGTTGGCATCTTCCTTTTCTTCGTCTAAGAAAGGGTTCTCTCTAAGCTCATTGAGGAATTGTCCCTTGATTTCAAACTCCACTTCTCGCGCGATGGCGGGCCTCACTACTTCGGGCCCAAGATCGGTGCGCATTCGGCTTGAATACTGCTGTAGAGTCATGTTGGCAATGTCGTCCGCCATGTCGAGATCTGTTTCCGATTGATCGCTTGGATACTCGGTTGGTGGTCTTTCGCGATACTCTCCATATTCGTCCTCAAAATCCGAATTGTAATTGGAAGCCAGTGGTGTGTGAAGATTGCAACCTAATATCTCGTCCTCTTCGTTCGGGATTGGGTTGATTATTGGCGAATGGGGTGGTGCGGAATACGTGCGTAATCTTTGATGAAACGTGCGTTCGGGTTCTTCAAACGGAATGGCATGGTTGGGATCCGATGTTCGGGTCATAAACGTCCTGCAATTAAACTAACCAAGTCAGTAGAATATGTTACTTAGGTAACACAACGTAATACTAACTATCCCGACTTTAGTTAAAAGAAAAAGTATGAACAGAAGAATTTTAAACAAAAGCACACCTTAAAACCGACAAACTCAAGGTAAATCACAACTAGACAATTAAAAAACTAAATAATTTCCAAATTATTGAATCAAATCAAACCGTTCCTCGGCAGCGGCGCCAAAAACTTGATGCTGTGTAAACAGAGTTAAGTTTTATAAATAGAAATATCTGGTTACTATATACAACACATGCAAGAATACCTGGTCGTAATATAGTATAGCTCGATAAGTCTGAGTCGAACACAAGGAACGGATGTTAATATTAAATAAATTGAAAATTGTTACAAATAAAAACAGTAAATAATGGGGGGACGTTTTAGTTCCGGACGAACAATTGACTAACAATTATGAAAAGTGATTTTTATATTGAAAATTAATTAAAAAGAAAGAAATGATAAAATAATTAATCAAATAAAATACTTAATTCAAATTGATAAAAGAAATGCATTTGTTTAGATTACTTTCCTCAGAATCCGATTATCACTTTACTGAATTGCTAACATATGGATTTTATTGTGATATGACACATATTACCAATTATCCTTACAAGATTAATTGATTAAACACAATTAAGAAAGATATAAAGTTGTTTTCAACACGTTAACAGTTCAATTTAACGTTATCCACCAAATTGTGTTACAAATTAGACCTACACCGTTTATATGATTTACTTTTGCAACTTGAATCAATAAAGTTTATAACTAATAAATAGTTATCACATTCATCACCAAATATTAACCATTATTGATCCTGACCTATCAAACTCAATATATCTAGTGATAATTCTCAATAAAAATCAACAATCATCAATAGTAATCTATAAATAAAGAACTCAATCATAAATCAATAGATCATCACGTTAGGTAATCATCAATAATCGATAAATAAACATGGATCATCAAGTAAACACATAAACATTCATAAAATCCAATATAATCCGCAATTCAATAATCAAATCATCATCTAAGTATCGTCATCTAAACAAATGCAATAATAATTTAGCCACTCATGTTATTACAGAAAATCAGAAACGAAAATGTAATAGAACTCATAATCAAATGAAAACGTATAACAAATTCGAACCGAAAAACCGAAGATAATGAATTAACAATTGATAACCTTCAATTCTTCTTGCTTCTTTCTCCATAAATTGCTCAAGAAGTAGGGTTTTGATAGTTGAAAATCGGCTGTGAAGAAAAATGGGGTGATAACCCTCAAATGAAAGCAAATGAGGGTATTTAGGGTTTCTGCCGAATCGATCCATCCGCCGGATGGATGCTAAAGCCCATACTCTGATGCCGCGTCTGATCCAACTTGGCCCAACCAATCCATACGCTGGATGGATTAATCCATCCGCCGTATGGAATGAAATTTACAACTTTTTCAACCTTCGATCCAGCCAAATTTCTTAGCTTCAAATCTTCATATTTTTCTTTAATAATAGCTCGATTTCTACTTCTTTTTTATCCAAGCTCCAACAAATATCCTAAATGCAAATATTAACGAATTAAGTATCGTATTCACATAAAATGCATAAGAATTCTATTAAAATAAGGGATAAATAATACTATAAAATAACACATTTTGGCGTTCATCACCATTATTGACAGAGGTTTTGGACTAACGGAACAATATGGGGCTTTAATTCAAATGATCCTCTATCGGTTTCCGGTTAGACGATTGATCCTCCTCGGCCTTCAATCAAAGGTTTAGAGTCATCAGCCAGAGTGATACGTGCAGTTGTCATAGTCTCATTGGCAGGTGGTTGACTAGTTGAATGGATAGGGGGTAATTTCTAAAAGTAGTAAAAGGAAGGAAAAATAAAGAAAAACGTAGGGGTTTAAAAAATCCTAAAGGTTCACTAGTAAGTAAGTTCGTCTTAACGCCTAAGGATCGTACAGTTGCTTCCCGGGCAGCGGCGTCAAAAACTTGATGCGTCACCAGCGGTTGGTAAGGATTTTACCCTTGTCGTTGCACCGGCTACTGGAGACGGGCATCAGTGGGTGTTTTAAATTTGTAATTGCGGGGCCTAAGTTTTCCCTAATAATGCTAATCCTAAGGGTGAGCAAGTGGTAGGTATGACCTAGATTCTTTCTTCAAACTGATTGAATTCAAACTAAGGCGTGGCGGATGAGGGCTTTCAAACTAGTGAAAGGTTTATAAAATAGTGGGTGAGTTTTGGTTTTTGTATTAACTAACATAGGCAATTAAATAAATAAAAGCGAAAGTAAAATAAAACGTAAAGCAGATAAGATAGAGATAGTGTTTGCTAAGACTTCGTTAATTAAGTTATGGGATGATGTTTAGAGAAACTGTGTTGAAAGATATTTGTTAATTGTTACTCTTGGATACTTGTGATGTAAACACTAGATTCCCTACTAATTAAAGTTCCATTAGCATGTCACACCGGGAGCTAGGTTATGGTAACATTACAAAGTATTTAGAATAATAAGCAAAATCTTAATTATGGTTTAATAATATTTGCATATGAACGGGAACAAAATCTAAAGGTACTAGACAAAACTGAATCATATAACGATTCCTCGTCATCCTAACAGATTCGTGTATTTAAAAAGTTCATTTATGACTTTAAATTAGCCCTTGCTTAAGACTACCCAATAAATCCCCTAATTATCCACAGCATTCCTCACTTAAAGTGGTTCCGCCACTTCAAACCTTGGCAATGTCTTGTCCTACGATAATCCCTCATGTAGCCTTGCGGTTCCATAGTTTCGTACCTTTGACAAATTATATTGATACGGATGATTGACTACCTTTTAATTGGACGTCGTTAAAAAGGTGTTAATCACGTTTATTGGTGGAAAGGCGATTAGACTAAATTGAAGTTTAAAAGTCTATTTAGAAAGGTTAATTAAACTAGGTTTCTCATTTTATATATTAGTCCGTAATATAACTACCTTCGGTCGTTACTCGACTTCCATACATTTGTACTCCACCTTGAAGTGTTTCTAGTACTATATCGATTAACAGTCGAATAGGGGCCGTCATATTACTTCGTAATATTGTACCGTTTCGTAATATGACTACCTTCGGTCGTTCCTCGACTTCCATACATTTGTACTCCACCTTGAAGTGTTTCCAGTATATATCGAGTAACAGTCGAATAGGGGCCGTCATATTACTTTACGATAATTAGGACCGTTTATATTTTACTACTATGATTATCCTAAGGAAACAATCAAACAAGAACATGCGATAAGAAGATCAAAGCAATACTACCGATCTTTAATATTTAATTATAAATCATCCCATAATTAACTAACTACATTGCAAGCAAACACAACAAGTATACTACTCTCTAATCATGGCAATAACAAAATCTAGCATAATCAATATAAACGTAATTAATTAAGATAGATAAGGATAGAAAGAACCAGGATTAAATGCGAAAGAGAATAGACTTGAATTAATTAACACAATTTCGAGCGTGCACCGAAGATTACAATGCGTTCCGCACTTTCCTTCTATTCCTAATTAAACTTCTAAACTAGTTTAAATACTAGTTAAAACTAATCTAGAGAAAAAATGTAGAATGAGAAAGCTGGAGCTTATTTCTAGAGTGAGAAAAAATAAGCTAGGAAGGTGTGTGAGGTGAGAAAAGATGTGTCTTGAAATGAGCCATGAAGCCTCCTATTTA
This sequence comes from Pseudognaphalium luteoalbum, assembly GCA_963422505.1. Lineage (NCBI taxonomy): Eukaryota > Viridiplantae > Streptophyta > Magnoliopsida > Asterales > Asteraceae > Pseudognaphalium > Pseudognaphalium luteoalbum. Next base: position 83,765,451 of record OY730194.1, read on the forward strand.
TAGGAGAAAATGGATGCATTTTAGCAACTTGGGGCACATGTTAGAAAAAGGTGAGAAAGTTGCTAGCACATGTACCCTAAAGCGCGTAAAGGTCTAGCACGTGTACCCTAGAGTTGCGGAAAAAACCTAGCACATGTACCCTGCAAATACGAGCGAGGACGAAAAAGCACACGGGGGACAGGGGGACGGCAGCCGGAGGCAGTGGAGTTGTGGCTGGCGGCGGCTGTGGTGTGGCCAGTGGCGGCTGCCCCTCCCCCGCCCCGGTTCTCCGTCTTTCATCTCGTTTCTTGATTTGTGCGCATCTGATGTAGCGTTGACCGTCGCAAGCGCAAATGGTCACAACGCCAATCGGTGGGTGTTTTAAATTTATATTTGCTGGGGTCTAAGTATGACTTACTAATACTGAACCAAGGGCTAGTAGATGGTAAGTATGACCTAGAGTCGTTCTTAAAGAGAAACTGAATTGAAACGGAGGTGATCCAATCAATTGTTACTTTCTAGTACAGGTTTTTAAAAGAGGGCGTTGGGGGTTTGGTTCAGTTAACTAACTAAAGCAAATAAAGCGAATAAAATATAATAATAAATCAGATAATGGAAAGTAGTATTTGTTGTGAGTTCATTAGCTAATAATATGGGATGATGACTTTCATGGGAAAAATGATTAACTAAATTAGAATTATTTGCAAGGTTCAATAACTTGCGGTATAACCAATAGATTCCCTATTAGTCGGTTATCAACTAATATGTCACGAGGAACTAAGGTGTCATGATTCTGATCAGACAGACGATGCTCAACTCTCCACACTCTCCTGTGAGGGATTCAGTAGCCCATATTATTGAACGCATTTGCTCGTGGACGAAGGAATAGAGTAGCAAGTCCATAATACGTCTAACCGTTCTTAATACCATAAAGATTATGAGTCTTGTAAACAACTAACTTAGGATTTATGTTTGGACTTATTTACCCATTGCTATTAGTAAAACTTAAGAGTGATAAGCGAGGGAAAACATTTAGGTTTCTTGCGTATCTTACTTTAGGGTTTTATCGGTTAGGGAAGAGTATTAGTTTAGATTGGATCTTAAACTTGCCTTTCTTGATTTAATTAACAAATCCCTAGATTTTTGTAAATGGTTATTTAGCGTATAGCCTACCTACTCTAATCTAATTTAAACTAATCTAATTAAAATGCTGACGGCTTTTAGCAGAAAGTTAAACCCGGACCATGTCAGAAAATGCTATGGTAGTTCACAATGTATTTAATCGTTTACCGATATTTTCGTTGTGAATTTAATTGTTTCGTGATGTTTACATGATAATTACATTGTGATTGGAAGTGTACTATACTCATGGTAATTCCACGTAATCACATTGCTTTTTATGATGCTTGCATGACGTTACAATTAAACCATAGTTTTGATGCAGATAATTATTGACCAAGTATTAAGGTTCGTGACTCCTCTTTACAAGGTACAATCACGTTTGTTAATCGAAAGGCGAATGTAAGTTTTAGGTTTAAGATCACACGATAAGTCCGTTCATAAAGTTTTCATTTTTATAACGTCGATCCATAATACAACTACCTTCGATCGTTTACCGGCTTCCATACGTATGTACTTTGCTTAAAAGCATTTCAGCACTATACCAAATAAACAGTCGAATAGGGGCCATCATATTATTTCACGACGTATTTAAATTCATCCCATAATTATATATGCTAACTACATCACAACAAATACAATAGTAATCTACTCGCTAATCATGGCACAAACTAATTCTAGCATAATTAAAGCATACATATTTAATTAAGATAGAATAGGAAAGAAAGAACCCGGATTAGAATGCGAGAAGGAATAGACTTGAATTAATAAGCATAATTCCAAGCGTACACCCAATATTACAAGATGTTCCTTGCTTTCGTTCTACTCTAAACAAGCTTCCTAACTAGTCTAATACTAATTTTGAAGTAAGAAAATAGAATGAGAAAGTAAGAAAGTAATCACTAATGCATATAGTGTTTTGAAGGTGTTTCTAAGGTGTGATTTTTGGTGTGTGTAATGAAGCCTCATGCCTCCTATTTATAGGAGAAATCCGGCTCATGTTAGCATCTTGAGGAGCACTATAGCAAAAGGTGGAAAAGGTGGTGCACCAGGTACGTACAATCGCGCAAAGGTGTGGCACCGGGTACGAACAATTGCGTAAAGGTGTGGCACCGGGTACGCGAAAGGACCAAAAAGCAGAAATGAGACGGGGGATGGGTGGCCGGCGGCGGCCTGGTGGTGGCTGGTGGCGGCTGGCTGCCACCCGCCCCGGTTCACCGTCTTTGGCTTCGTTTCTTAATTCGCGCGTGTTTTCTTTGTTATGCGTCCGTTTTCGTCGATTCTTTTTTGTTGGATTCGTTTTTAAAAAACGAAGAATTTGATGAAAAGTAATCCCAAAATTGATCTTCCTATCTCCAGATATTGCGTACGAATCATTTGAATCTTCCAGCGAGCGTAGAATCTTCATTCTTTATCCGTTTTTGTTGATTCTTCTTCTGTTAGACTCGTATTTTGAAAACGAACATCTTAGATAAGATGGATGTTGATGATGGGCACTTTAGTCTTTAAATCTTGTTTTGATGTCTTGAATCTTCAAACGTGCGTGGAATCTTCGTTTTTCATCCGTTTTGCCTGATTTTTACCGTGCAACCTTTTTTTGACCTCTTTGGAAGATTCTCATTGATTTAAGTGTTATTTGAGTTCAAATGCCAAGAATCGTTCCAGAATGAGAGAGATATCGGTAGTGAAAACGTGACTTTTTACGCGATATCAGTATCTCCTTCGTTATGCGTCCGTTTGCATTGATTCTTTTTGCGTTGGATTAATTTTTCAAAAATGAAGCCTTTGATGAAAAGAAATCCCAAAAATATGTCTCTGATCTTTGGATGTCTTGTTCGAATCGTTTGAATCTTCCGGCGTACGTAGAATCTTCATTCTTCATCCGTTTTTGTTGATTCTTCTTCTGTTAGATTCGTATTTTGAAAACGAATATCTTGGATAAGAGAAATCTCAATGATGGTGTAACATCCGCCAAATTAGGACTAGTAATTAGTGCCTGATTCTTTGTTAATACATGTAATTAGTTCTGTGTTAGGCTAATTAATGTATCAAATTATATATTGTTGAATATATACAAAAATGCGATTTGCTTAAATCGTACGCAAAATAAATCGAATGTATTCGATTCAGTTTTATACGGACGTTGGTGAACAAAATTATTAAATAAGATAACATTAATTAATAACGCTATTATATCTAAAATAGTATTTTGATGATAATTCATACATGTTTCGTATCGTACAACTAAAAGCCTACGCGATTAGAATGTTTAACGCGCAAACAAACAAAACCGATTGAACTATTAAGTATTTGATAAAATACTTTAATAAATTTATTTAATAAGCTTTCGTATTTTAAAACTTACATTTTAAACAATTAAAATAAATATTAAACGTTTAAACAATCGGGAAACGAACACCGCACGGAGCGCGAATGCACGGAGCTAAAAAGTGGAGACCCACACATTGGTGGGCCCCCACCAAAAATCTGCCATTAGGGGTGAGGTCACCACCTCCCCACCCCATTATCCACATAACTCTTTCTCTCTCTTTTCCTTCCTTCTTTCCTTTCTCTCTAAACTCCAACACCACCACCACCACAAAACCATCAAAAGCACCATCCAAACGCCCTCACCTCATCTCGTCCGTTTGAAGAAAAAGATTCACCGCGACGCGATCTACATTTCCACCTTTCCGGATTCTCCGCGCGACGACTCGTAAGTTTCCGACAAAAACCCGAAACCTTTCGATTTTAAGTGTTTTTAAGTTTTAGTTGTTTCCTTAAGCTTAGAATGTCCTTATAAGGGTTGGGTAAAAGAATCAGACCAAACGGAAACCCGAAAACTCATTTTTGGCTCAAAAATTCGCTGACAGTCCTAAGTGTCGCAACGAAGTGCAGTATAGCGTCACTTCATGCGTCACTTAAGTGACGCATTGAGTGTCGCTAAAAGCCCTAATCATGCGTCACTTGCATAAGTGCCGCATAAAGCCCCTTTTTCCCGACACTTCAACCGTCACTTGTTTAGTGACGCCTAGGACCCTTACCGTCACTAGTAACCCGACACTGCCTTAGTGACTGCCTGAGTGACGCCCTATATGCGTCACTCCTTTAAGTGACGCCTAACCGACGCTTGCACCCGTCACTTACCCAAGTGACGCCACCTTATGCGTCACTTACCCAAGTGACGCCACCCTATGCGTCACTTACCTAAGTGACGCCCTGACCCCAGAAATTCAGACTATATGCGACACTTCCTAAGTGACGCCTAAGCCCTAAGTGACGCTATAAGTGACGCATAAACAGAAAATTTTAACTAATTTTACACTAAGTTTTGAGACCCAAATTTGACGCCCCATTTCACCCAAATTCAAGTCCAGCTCGACCCCAGCCAGGGGCTCTGCCCCTTGGACCCCGCCAGGGGCTGCCGCCCCTTGGACCCCGCTACCAGGGGCGCTGCCCCCAGACCCCCGTCATTAACGGGCTTCGCCCTCACCCTAGGGTCACGAGTGACAGGGTTACATCTAAACTTTCACACAAAGTGTTAAACTTGTATAACATCAAACACGAATGCGACATGACTTCTAAAACACTTTGGAACACATTTTTCAAGAATAATGATAAGATTATTATTACCAACAATCACCAACGGGCCGTACACACTTTCAAACACTTAAACAATCAACCAAATTGTAATCATTTGGACATTCTAGTTGGACAAACAACTACAAGGTAGTCTTATGAGATGCCTTCACATGCTTATAACCATCGCGTGTCGTGGACACCCTCAGGTTACAAGTCTTTGGACTTCGATTATTGGCTAATCAATCTCAGTTTGTTAAGATAAACCCTCCAGGCTCAGGTGAGTCTCATGGCCCCTCTTTTTACTGTTTTACTAGGGGTGTGATACATTGCTCTGTTTTTAACACATGAACGCGAGTACATATTTCCATATACTACATGAGTTGTTTTCAACTAATCAAACCAAAGTCCTCCGTCAGTATAGTCTGGTAATACGAAAGTAGCGTGAATATTAGTATATGGTACCATATAGGATTGACCCTCCTCGTCCGGGTTAGCAAGCACTAACCGGGTAAACGGACGTACTAATATTTGGGAAGACGAGTGTGGATTAGGCACTCGTGGAGGCACCTCGCTCGGAATTCTCTATATGGGACCCGACCCTCGAGTTAAGCTCAGACTATGCGCTCATGGTTGTATACATTATCTATAACTCTATTTGCTGGATGCAAATCAATACTTAAATCTTGCGGTTCATAGAATATTATTTGATACTCAAACCTGTGAGCTCACCAACGTTAGCTGACCCATTTTAGCATGTATCACAGGTACTCAGCAGTAGATTTGGACTGCCCATCAGGATGCATCTTAGCTCGAGTCTTCATGCAAACTCCAGAGATTTCATTGCATTATTAGATTTTGTATAACTAATTATGTACTTAAATCTCTCATATTACGAACACGAGCTATGTATGAGTTCAAACTGTTGTAAACCTTTTAATATTAATATATTTTGTTAGAACGACGCATATAGAGTCGTTTACTATATATCTGTGTGCTTTGATTATTGATTAGTAACACCCAAAGTATGCTTCCGCGAACCATTAAATTTGGGGGTGTTACAGATGGGAACTTTTGCCTCTAAATCTTGTCTTGATGTCTTGAATCTTCAAACGTGTGGAATCTTCGTTTTTCGTCCGTTTCGCTTGATTTTTCTCGTGCAACTCTATTTTGACCTTCTTGGCAAAGTTTCATTAATTTCTACATAATCTGAGTTCATTTGCCAAGTATTATTCCAGAATGAGAGAGATATCGGTAGTAAAAACGTGACTTTTTACGCGATATCAAATCACTAGGGTTAACCGCGTAATTCACGTAGTGTAACGAATCGGACCAACCCAAACCCGCACTCAAGCTAGCCGACGCTTGATCAAATGGCACCATCCATGGGACACGCAACAAAGTGTTTCGTGTTCTTATCACCAACTGAAAATACGAGTCGGATATGACTCGTCTTGTAAGTTTCTCTACGTCTTCATAAATTTAAAATCTCTACAAAATTATACAAATCAGTGTGTATAAAATTTCACTTGAGCTCATATTTAAGAAAATAAAAAAATCATTTCTTGATCTGGATCTATATACTCTTAGTATGGATAATGATTTGTTGGAGAGTATATAAAAAAAAGGGTCATGAGCATCGATGTAAATTAATGAGCCATTTTATTGTTCATGTAGTCAGACATACAAACACTTGGGCCAAAAATGATTAAAAAATTTTAGAGATAGATGTACATCATTGTGTACATAGAGTACAAGTATGTAAAAAGGAGCAATTTTGATGCTTAAAAACCCGGCTTTCACCTGTGTTTTCATTCAAGAATTTCTTTAATCTCAAAAAAATATTAAATCACTTAACATGTTAGACCCTGTTGATCGTAGATCTCGTTTTTCACAAATTGTGTGTTATGGTTGTTTATTATTTTATCAAAATGTGGATGAGGTTTAGTGGGTACAAATTTAAAGGTACAAGTACCATAACCTTTAGCAAAATATTATAGTTATTAGTGTGCTGAAATATTATAGTTATTAGTATATATTGTGAGTTATAATGTGGTTAAACTTACCATATTAGTTAAGTCAAATGTAAGGGGCAAAATAGGTATTTTCTATATTCTATTTACAAGTTTTAAAGCTTGCATTTTAAATGCATTGATAACAAGTAGAGAAATACTTTGTTCATAACAATTTTATAAAATATTCTTTATGAGATGATGTGTCACAATACTATGAAGAGAGAAAGATAAAAGAGAAAAAAACAATTAGTTTGATTGAATGATTTTGCAAGCCACGTCATTATGAATTATTTGTTGATTCAATATTACGTGTTGTTAGCTACAATTTCATTTGATTTTATCGAATTAAGGTATACATAAACCATGTATTTGAAATGTTGTTTCGAGACATATCAAAAGCTTTTGGTTCATCCAAAAGTTTTAGAAATCATATTAGATCTCTACAATATTCGGAAAACAATTTCTTCACAGTTGCAAACTAATTTTACAACAAACTAATTTACAAGATTACTCAATACTTACTAGGTAAATTATAGGGTGTTGAGAATAACCTTAAAAATTGTCATTGAAACCTTAATCAATAATCAGATGACATAGAGTTTGTTATACATTAACCAATTTAGTAACAGTCAATTATTTTTTCTGACGGCTTATTGATCGCTTATAGAAATAGAATCTTCTTTATATTTTTTTAAAATTATAATAGGGGACATCATTTCTAATGTTGAAATCAAAATTAAATTGTGCAGTTAACCAATAAAAAACAAATAAAATTACAAAGTTTACATTTTTAATCCTCTAACTTTTTTATATTTACATAAATTACCCCCATTAACACTACGACACCTATAGATACGTGCAATTTAAATAGCACTAAGCCTGAAGTATCTTCTCTTCTCTGGTTCTAGCTATGTTTGAGTTTCCTCCGATTACAAGGTAGTTTTTTAGCTGGAGCTGTGGACGAACAACACCTCCTTTTCTTGCATTAGCGCCCGTTTTTCCACATCCACTTCAGGGAGAGAACAAGTATAAATAATAACTTTAGCCTTTCCTAGAACTTGATACAGCACGGATTACTTTTTTATAATAATATTAAAAAAACATTCAACCATTTTTCTAAATAATATTCAAAGTTAATTTTTCTTTTTGTGTTTCATTTTTGACAATAAAAACTGGTGAGAAAATTAAAAGTAAGACCATCTCCAATGTATGCCTTTTTGCACTATATTTAGTGTTTTAGTGTACAATTTAAACTCCAAGCAACTCACCAAATATAGTGTGATTTTTAGTGTACACTAAATTTTTGGAGATTTTGCACCAAATATAGTGTACACTAAACTTTACACTAAATAATTTAATGTGTACTTTTAGTCCTTTTAATATGATTGAGATGTTGCTATGGACAATGGCTGCAATGGAATTATATATGATTCATGTAGCATAGTGATATGGTGGATTGTTAACTTATAGTGTAAATATTTATTTGTGAAAGTAAACTACTACATGTCGATATGAAGTGTACATATGTGAAACTTTCATCGATCCAAATACAAATAAATAATAAAACTTTCATTGATGAAATAGAGTTACAACCTAGAAAAAGTAATACATGAAGCTGTCGCGGACTATGAAATGTGTTACATTACTAAAAAAATAATATCCAATCCATAAATAGTTATAATCATATTCCATGCACCAACTATTTATGGATCCAAATACAACGGCTTGGGGAGGACAATAAAGTGGCACCTTTAATTCCCTGGATAACTCATCTGGAACCACTGCTTTGACTGTCCTTATATTGGGAAGGTAAGAAACTTGGTTTGATTCTTTTAAATGATTTAATCCGTTGGTCCCATTTTCATTTAAGGTGCCTGGATGAGTTATTTAAGTAGAGATGAAACAATAAGATTTTAAGAGTTTCTCGCTCGATATTACAAAATTAAGGACAAAGAAGTTCATTATGAACTTCGTAAGGCATTAGTTGATCATTTATGGGAGCGACTAATTCGATAAACTAGAAATTAAAAATGTAACATGCTTTGTCCGTAAGTTTTTTAATAACTTTCATTGTATGTATTAGTTTTTTGTGTTTAATATTATTAATCAAGTTTGAATTAAATGAATCAGAGGAGATGTAATAGTTAGAGAAGCAGCAAAAGCAGGACTGATCTCCACCATTAATTTTAAAATCTGATGCTCCAGATGATGCCACATCATGCGGGTGAATATTTTGCAAATTCTTTTTAGACGGAGAGACTAATATGCAATTTAAATTAAATTAGTTTTTGATGCAGGGACTTTTATGCAATTTACATAAAATGATGAAAAAGGGGGTAAACATACGGGCAACCATTTTTTGACCATTCATTTCTCATTCTTTCTTCAAAAAAACACACACATAACACAAAAACTCTTTACACACATACACACCACCACCACCAGCATCTTTCGCCGCCTCCTCCGCCGCCACCGCTTACCACTTCCACCTCCGGTCACCGCCTTCACTATCACTACCACCTTCACCTCCAACACCACCGCCACAACCACCTTCTCCGCCACCAACCGCGACCACCACCTTCACCACCAACCGCGACCACCAACCCCGACCATCACCTTCTCCTCCACCACCTTCTCCGCCACCAACCGCGACCACCACCTTCTCCACCACCAGGTTCACCGCAACCACCACCACATTCATCTTCACCTTCCACCGTCCGTATTCACCACCGTCACCTTCAACGTTACAGTCCACCACCACCTTCAACGTCACATCCTCCACCACCTTCATAGTCATTGTTCACCACCATCATCACCATCTGGATCTAGAATTGTAGATCTAGGTCTACTTTCAGATCTAGATCTGAAAAATAGATCTAAAAACAACTCCTGCATTTTATGTTCCTACTACTGCATTTTACGTATATGTTACTGCATTTTAGATCCTACTATGTAGATCTGGAAAAAATACTGCATTTTACGTTCTCAGCCTGCATTTTATGTTTCATCTACCGCTATTTACATTTGTTTGGCTTCTTTATGCATGTTACTTTGTTTACTGCATTTTAGGTTTCATTTACCGCATTTTACGTCTTTTTCAGAATTTTATGTATATTATTTAGCTTACTGCATTTTATGTTTTTCCACTGCATTTTACGATTTTTCAACATTTTGTTGCAATGTACTTGTTTATTACATTTTATATTTTTCACTGCATTTTATTGTAAGTTTATGTTGTTATTCATTTTGTAGATAAAAACAGTTAAGAAGATTGCAATGAAGAAACGACCAAATCAAAGTAGATTAAGCTTGAAGTTGAAAAGAATAAATCATCTTCTGAAAGTTACCATGTTGAAAATAAAGAATTTGTATATTTTTAAGTATGAAAATGATTTGTTAGTGAATTTAAGAAGTTTACGATATGCTGTTTGTTTTGTAAGAAACGATGAAGTGTAAGTGAAATTCGAACTGCATTATTTTTTTTGGCACTGCATTTTATTTTCGGGCAGATCTTTTATTTTTTTCGAAATTGCAAAATGGTCCCTGACGGTCTGATAGGTGGGGATCGTGTCTGATACTTGTCAGCTTTGGATTAGCTGAAATCCTGCTCTCCGTGCCCCTTATAGAGCCCTGCTCCTCTGAACCCCACCCTTTTAATAAATAGATTAACAAATTGTAGACACATAGTTAAAAAACATATGTAATATAGGAGCTGGGGGTAATATGTAAATGTAAGTAATTATTTGATGTAGAAATTTTTGGTGCATACATGGGAGATGAAACATATTTGATGCAGATATATTCTTTAAAGATTCTGTTTTTAAATCAAATTTGGTGCACGTGTTTAGTGCATACGTTCAAGATCACTTAAATAGTCTATGTTTTTTACTACTTTTTCAGTCAAGGGGAAAAAGGACCCCTCACCCCTTACCCTGAGCACTCATCGGAAAATAAAAATAAAAATAAAAATAAAAATGGAGGAACATAATAATAAAATGGTATCGGAGCTCCGAAAGGCTCGTGGGTTGGCCGTAAGTCTAGCCAGAGAAGTGGACATGAAGAATCAAAGACTATGGGAACTCGAACGTCACAATCTGGACATGTCATCCCGCCTTAATTCCATGATTTCTGAAAAAGATCGCATGAATCATTCCTTTTCTGAAGGTATTCTTGATCGATTTTCATAAAGTTTATATCTTTATTTTGATTTGATTAGTTATTTGGTTCAATTTGATGAAATTGAACTCCATGCATATGCCCTAATTGTTTTCCTTCCAAAAATTTTTTATTGATTTTAGGGACTAATTTGCTAAATTTATTATAATTGGGGGGAAATGTAGTTTGTTAGAAGGGTTCAAAATAATGTTTTTCTATGTGTTGAGTATGTATAAATATTTATCTATGTGTGTTATATATATGAGTTATTTGTGTTTAATGTTTCTAATATAGTTATATTTAGTACTACAGAAATGAGAAAGATGCAGGTGATTGGACTGCAAAATGCAAAATTGAAGAGTGAATTAGAGTGTCAGTTAAATAGCATGCATTTACTTGTTCAAGAAAGTGAAAAGCTAAAAGAGGAAGTGGCGTATCAACGTAAAGAACTCGATCAAAGAGCTAATGAATTGGAGAAAAGAGAATCCCAACTTGATAACGAACGTACGAGTTTTTACCTAGAGAAAGAAAAGGTACTACCTTTTATATATCTTGAAAGTTATAAGGTCCGAAATTAAACCGGGCTCATTGTATAATATGATATTTTTACATTTGTGTTTGAGGTGACAATTTGTTATTGATACATGCAGATAGCTCAAAATCCTTATGATAGTGATTATAGTATGACTGTGCATATCAATGGTTTAAAGGATAGATTGACCGAAAAAGAAGAAGAATTGCGTGATATGGACGTTCTTAATCAAACGCTTATACTTAGAGAACACATGAGTAACAACGAGCTACAAGCTGCTCGAAAGGAACTAATACACGTGAGGTTTCTTTGTCTTCATGCATTCCGTATATGTACATTACAATGGCGAAATTTGACTCATATCAGATACATATCACATGTGAATGGAGGGGTTCATGTTACATTATATCTCTGAACATGTCAAAAGGGTAAAAGAGTTGGCTTAACAATAATGTGAGTTCGAATGGGTCAAATGGGTCTTTTATTTTCAATGCATAAGACTTTCTAAGTCATTGTATTCAATGAGTCAAATAATATGAGTGTTGTAACCATAAATGGTACACTAGCTATATGCATAAATTTTATTAAAAAATGGACAAAAAGTTTGCGCGGTTTACTGGACCCATTTCAACTCCATACAAAAACTACCTGTTTTGAACCATTACCCAACCCATTCAACCCCTCCCCTCGAAAATTTCCAACTCTAATATATATGAATTAGGCAAACTTCATCTTTAATAAAAGTGATAAAATGTTTTTCTCATGAAGGTCTTGCCACAAATTTTGGATGGAACTACCATAGTTGGATTGAAAAGGATGGGAGAGGTTGCTCAGAAACCTTTTCAAGATGTGTGCATGCAGAAATTCTCAGCCCAAGATTGGGAATTAAGATCAGTTGAGTTAAGCTCGATGTGGCAAGATAAGGTTAATAATCCAAATTGGCAGCCTTTCAAGCAAGCTGTTATAGATGGGAAATTGCAGGTGTCTTTCTTTCCCCCCTTTCATACCATTGTAATGCACTACCTCTGTCCATGAAGATCACACCTAAAATTGAGAATTTTGACCCATTTACTTATAAATGAGTTGCTTTGGATAGTGTTTTGTCTCAAAGGGAGACATGTCAAACACGTTGAAAGTCTTCCCAAAATAGGGTAATGGGTCAAACACGTTGAAAGTCTTCCAAAATCCGTTTCTAATGCATACAATCATACGAGCACCCAATTTATAGATTTGGTTTATTATTGTGATAATATTATCTTCATAATCATGATTGTCACATTTAGTTCTTTCTTCAAGGGTTTATAGTTTGGGAGTGTATTGAACCTTACACCTTTTCCTATTGTATACATCCAAATTTAAAACTTCCTTTTGTATGTATTCAAGTTTTAAAACCGTCTATTTCATGTTATGGCTACACAAATTGCTATTTTTTGTAAGTTCTATACATACAATTGATAAGTTTTATGCATAAAAATATAAAATAGTAAGTTAATGCATACAATAGATGGTTTTAAAATTGAATACGTACAATAAGAGGTTAAGAGTTGGATGCATACAATAGTAAAAGGTGTAAGTGTAAAGTTCGATACACTCACAAACTATAAACCCTTTCTACAAAGTCTATTAGTTTGGACAGAAAGTATGAGTAGCTCGCTCCAATCCGACTCGTTTCAATGCACTATTAAAATGATCCGTATCAAGTGTTAACCCGAATTCGTGTTGGCTTGTTACCTAACCCTCCTGCCGTACTCACTTTCTGATAGAAATTGCAACATATTATTTTTGGGAACTTTTGAGGTTCGATCTAGCTATTTGCTAATTATCAATGATGTTGTCTGCGCCCTTTATTGTCTCCGTAGAACAAGGCAATACTTCTTTTACCGAACTCCGACTACAGCATTTTTTTTGTCACACCTTTTAAAATAAAATGTAAATTGGCAAGATGCTAAGTTGGGTCCACATAGTGTCATTTCTTTTTGTTTGCAACTCTTTTATTGGCGGGGCTGTTAAAAATACGATAGGTGGTCGATTTTTTTTTTTTCAAACAAGGTAACAAAAATCAAAAAGTTGCAATCTTATTGGGCAATATGGAGTATATTTATTCTCCTTTTGTATTAGTATATAGCAAGTCAGGCATCCTGCTATGTAGCATATTTGAGGGTGGCAAAAATCAGCCCATATTCTTATATATGGATGGTTTGCGCTGTGTTGTGTCTCAAATGGGTTAAATATGTAGTTGAAAATTACTGAAAGTTAATGTTTATTGTATGCAACCTTTTAAAAATTATTTTATTTGAAGATTTGGATTTGTATTGTGATATTCTTTTTATTCTATACCATAATCAACAAATTAGTTACTCCCTCCATCCCAAAATAAGTGTCCACCTTTCCATTTTAATTTGTATCAAAATAAGTGTCCACTTTCAAAAATGTCATATTAACTTTACCATTTAACCCTCAATATACTTTTCCTAAAAACTTATATATGGGAGTTTGTGCAAAAAGCAAATGTAAAAGTGTCATCTTCACTACCAAACAATGTAATTTCTTAAACTCCGTGAAAACTGATACAAGACACCCATTTTGGAATGGATGGAGTATTTATAAAACTATTAAAAGTGGACAATAAATTGTTTGCTGACCAACCCACCTTACCTACCTATCCTGCCTCTATAAAATTCCGAGTTCCGAAAATGTTCATCTTTGGAGAACGAAACAGATTTGCGTTAATCCTAAGATACATCCATGTGCACCATGGCTAGGATTTCATCTATTACAGAATATATTTGGGAATGAGCTTGTAATATCATCTGCTTTCACGGGAGACATTAGTAATAAAAGATTATGTATAAATCTACTATCTTGGACTAACTATATCTTTTCACAATTTAGGAAATAGTAGACGAAGATGACAGCCATTTGAGAGAATTGAAAAGTCAATGGGGAGAGGAAGCATGCAATGCTGTAGTCAATTCATTATTGGAATTAAACGAGTATAACCCAAGTGGTAGATATGTAGTATCTGAGCTTTGGAACTTCAAGGAGGGTAGGAAAGCTCATCTAAAGGAGGTTATAGAGTGTTTAATCCAGCAAATGAAGGCTAATAAGTCACTTAAGCGTAGAAGGGATGGTCAACGGCCAAATTAAGTGATCCTTATCACTTGTCACATATAAATTAGTACTCCAAAACTAACAGGTGCCGTCAATTAGATTGTTGTATGCTCACTGGAATAGAGTCAAATTAAGTTGTAGCAATCCGCTGCTTATTTAAACACTTAATCAGTCAGTTGATTGTAAGACTAGATGATTTTAGCGCAACTTCATTTCCTGATCGATGCTGGTACTGAATATATGGATATGGATCTTATGTATGTAGTAAATAAAGATAGGATTGGGATCAGGTTCCCTCATAAACAAAGATTGTAGGTCCCATAGTTGAATTAAAAATGAGTTTCTGATCTTTTTCTAAATTATTGTGTGTGAGGGAAATGACCCATCCTGTTGGGATTCAACGTGAGGGTCTCATTCATAAAGATATGGACCCATAAGTTTAAAATGGATCATTAAGAAAATGTTGCTGTATTTCCCATGACCTTTTTGGACACATGGTCTATAACAGCGTTGTACCAATTTCCTGTGGCTCAACCTCATAAACAACACAACAAGTTTGTGATTGGATTTTTGCTTGCAGTAAACAACTTATATTGGTCAAAAAGATCCATCGAAATTAACACGAGACCGTCCACAGCCTGATTGCCACATCATTATTTCAACAACTTATCAAGTGCAATCGTAAAATCAGTTTACGACTCTAATAACTTGTTATGTAGAAAGAAAGCCGCTCTTCACATCGTTTATACTATTTTATACCCATTCTCATTGTTTCTTATGTCAAACTAGTTACGCTCTACATCACTAGTAAGTTCTTATGGTGCTTGAGTTATAGTGGTATATGATTTGATGTGGTCAAATTGTGGTGATTGTAAGAGAGAGATAAAAAGATTTGTTTGAATGATTGATAAACAGAGGATCACAATGTAAATCCCTGAAGAATGGATCTCTGTTGGCAGTTACCTTATTTCTGAATAAATCAGTACCCATTATTGTACACTAGTTGCCCCATAATCATATCTTCCCTTCTACATGTGCCCATGTTGACACCTCTGCATGGTACCCCTTATTTCTTTGACTTTCTTTATATTATCTTCTTTTTCTTATTTGGTACCTTCTTATATAACTTATCTGATTTGGATGAATGTGGCAGATCCATAAATTCAAACCAGTGTGTGCATCATCAAATATTATAAAATAAAGTTTTTGCTTCTATTATTTGATATTTATATACTACAAAAGTTTTGATGGTAAGCACCCTTTCTTTGATTAACTAAAGGTTAGTATAATCAATTACTTATATGTTAAATCTTATCCTTGCATTGATATATTAATGTTGTTAGAAGTATTTAACTTTTAAGCAATATAAACCTATTGTCTTTGCTTACCATATGTATAATATAAAAAATTTGAAGTAGATTTCAATATTGCACATAAAAGGTCCATGTGAAGCTCCATATGTATACCAAGAGAAACTTAAATGCTGCCAATTTACATTTTGATTATTTTTTTATTTCATTTTTATTTTTATTTTTTTATTGCTATCAGAAAAATATCATAAATAAAACGGGAAAATGATAGTTGAGTAATTCCTTTATCAAAAATATAAACAAATTTGCTTGTTACTACAACTTTTGAGTTTGGATTGGTTCTTTATATGGGAATTGTTTAAGCTTTTAAACTTTGAAAACCATATAAATGGATATGGAATCTCAATCACCGTTTATTAATTAAAGTAATTCTTTCTATTAACCACATAATTTAGTAATGATAATTAATTATAATACTTAAAGAAGATCTTAGGTTTGTTTAAACATTGCTAATGAGAACTTGAAACTTCCAAAAGTTCACAATCCGTAAGAATTAAGAAATTAGTCACAATGAACCAAAAGAGTCCAAGTCGTAAGAATTTAGCTATTTACCCGTTTAATAAAAAGATAAAAAACCGCACTTGTATTTTCACAATCATGTTCAATTTGCTTCCATGTTTTTTGGCATCGCGTTTTTCCTACACCAACAAACAATCAATCAACTCTTAGTCATGTTGTTGCATTGCGTAACAATGAGTGTTAAACTATTATTAATCGGTTATAATCATTCGTCGTAATCACCTCCAATGAGTTTTCTTGCAGTCTCGCTTGCGTTCATGGTGTTTTCTTGTTGAACCATGCGATAACACTAATTGAATAGTGATAATTCTGTTATGATAACAAGCTTACAACCAAATATTACAAAACTATAATATCTACATGTATTTTCTTTTCTTGTTATTGTAGCAGTTTCCATGATTCATTTGTACATATCCGGTTTAGTGTGTCATCAATATACTTTTTGTTAGTACTATTGTTACATTTAAAAACATATAAAAACTTAAAAAGTATACATGCGCATTAACTAACAAACTTTATAAAAATAAAAATATATATATTTCTTTAGAGAAAATAAAAGCTGCGGGCCCCTACAATGAGGCATAGCCACTTCAGCTTTCCTTACAAGGATAAAGCACTTCTTAATCGTCAAAAAGTCAACAAAAAAGCACTCTCCTAATTCTCTACTTTTCTTCAAATAAATCAGAAATCTTGTTCCAAGATAAAAATGAAAATAGATAAAGTTAACCCGTAATCCAAACCATATCCAAATTTTAAACCCGGAAATTCTTCCCGGTGAAAGTTTGTCCAAATTGCCAATTGGAAGGTACAATGTTGTTCGAGGTAGAAGTGCGACCGTCACTACCCTTGACCCTAAACGAAAGTGATTGTCCTAGCAACACCGCGTTTGATTGCCAATTTTGACCCCAGTTTCGACTAAGAGGCATCCATTCGGTATTTGAACCTTTGACCCATGCTTGTGTCACATCCCCAGCACCCGCAACATTGCTGATCAAAACCAAGTTGAAGTAACGAAAACCGTTGATAGTAAATCTAACCCCTCCTTGTTTACGGCATGGCACCCTATAATAATCAGATGTTACATTATTGGGGATTATAACTCGTATGCGTAAATTTTGTCGAATATTGATTATATATAAGGAATGGCTAACTTGTGCTATAACTTACTAAATATATCACAAAATTCATTCATTAAACTCACTAATTTTCAATTATACATCTTAATTAATTACAATTTTTATTATTTATAGAAAATTCAAGTTCATTTAATGTTCTTAACAAAAGTTAGATTTTCCCTTATATATAATTTACATACAGTATACATTAATATAATTCAAGTGGACTAGAAAGTTATATATCTAACATGTCAAATTTTGAATTTTCACAATGTTTTAAATATTTTATATTCATCTTTAGAATATATAACTAGTTAACGCATTTATTGTCAAAATATTACCAAAGAATATTAAAGTCAAAAAGTACAATTCGTTAAGTATAAAAACTCAAAAAGGTAACTTTCTAGTGAATTAAGTTCCTTTTAACTATATATGGTGTTTATAAACTTCAAAATCATTTATTTTTAAATTAGGTTACTTAACTAATTAATTAATAATATTTGATAAACATATTTTTAGCAAAAGGTCAAAATGTGTGAACGTATAGATTAAAAACAGAACTAACCTTCTGTACGTAACAGGGACAATTCCGGCCCGATACTGAGCGAGCTTGAGAAACATGGGCATAGCGAGATCAAAATGTGGGCGAGGTGGGTTACACCACCCGCCATTGTCGCTAGGCTGAGCGAAATTGGGCGGGCAAAAGTTGGTGGCAGTTATCAAAATGGATGGGTTGCCCGGGAGACACCATCTAGGGTCGTCCGTACATTTCATCTCGAAACAAGCCCCACAACTCAGCCCGTTGTTGAACAACGCTGTGCTTAACGCGGCAGTGTTTACGCCATAACCTTGGCTGTATAAATTACCATAACCACACGCTCCACCTAATAAATATGACCCAAAAGTTTATAAGACTATTGATCAAGACCAATAAAATTTACTTGTACATCACATAAATAGATTGATCCTTACCGGAATAAATATTTTATTATAACTTTTTAATCCTCGTACAATACTTTTTTGTACTTGAAAATATTGTATATCAAGAAAAGTAGTATTTGTTACGTGCAAATCAATTCTAATATGTACAAATCACGTTCTAAGAATTAACTTTTTTACAAATAGTTCACTGAAACAAAATAAGGGAATACAAGAGGTGAGGGAGCGCGAATAGAGACGCACCCATGGTGCCAGAGGCATCACTGCCACCATAAAAGGTGGCGTGAGCCGATTGCCACGGGCCACCAGTGTATACACCGGGTATACGAGCGTTGACTGCCGTGGTAGTTGCGGTTAACATTAGAATTAGAATGTGGCATGCTAGAGTGAGCTCCATTTTTGAAGTGGGAATAAAGATAGAGAGGAAGGATGGAGAATGTGAAGTGTGAAGAGAATGAAGTATGTGAAGGGGTACTTATTGGGGAAAATGGAAGAGGGAAGAGGGCCAATTGGGAATCTTTGGGGATTGAGTATAAACTTCAAATTTTGTTTCATTTTGTATATTTTTACCAATTACCAAATAATAATAGGAGTGGTAAAGTTCTAGACAATGCTTATTGTTCCAATTTGAAGAATTTACACCAATTGCACCAAAAAGAATTAAAATTAAATAATGGGATAATAAACCGTGCAGCAAAACTATATATATAATTCGGTGTTGTTAGGTTTAAATGAGGGTCATTTATGAACTTTCTGATTAGACAACGGCATCCGTTATTTTATGTGATGCCCATAAAATAAAGTCGTAAATGATACTTATTAGCATAACATGATAGTGTCTTGAAGTTTAAATGTGTAGACAATGGTGCAAAACTAGGATGGACCCATGGCATAAAATTAAAATGGGGCAATTGTAATTTAACGTTGAACAATAAATAGAGGGCATTTACTTTCTTTGGTCTAATTTAATGCGAAAACATCAAACAATTAAAAACAATATTTGTTCTTACTAAAATGAAAAAAACTTGAAAAATGAAGTAATTTCATTTTAGTGTTAACAAATGGTTTTGGAGTCAGAGCAAAAACAGAGAACGAAATTCATTTGTTATCTATGTCAAGTGGCTACAATTACCCTTATCTTTTCCATGCTTGTCCATTTGTGTTACTGCCTTTTAAAATACCCATAATTATTATGTGCATTTATCCTAAGATAATTTCTACTTCACATATTACATTGAGAAATATTTTAAAATTATATTTTCACAAGAGAACTAGTTAACATTTTTCAGAATTTTTTCCGGCCCAACTTGTCTTAAACACGTATATATAATTAAATTAAATATGAAGTTCCGCTCGAAAACCAATCGGTAATATAGATTATAGGATATAGTTCGGCACTACCACCCAACAATCCTCCACCTCTCAAACCCAAACTCCACATTTGACCTCCCTTCCATTAATGTACTTACCCCCAAAATCAAACATTATTCTTGGAGACTGAACGAGATCAGGCAATCCTTGTCCACATCAACAAGCTTTAGTTTTTTAATTTTTTCAATATGGAACTTGAAATTGCACCTAACAATATGAATATAAAGACAGTTTTATAAGTAGTATGTGTAAAGAAAATTTGTGACATGGTTTTCTTTTGTGATTATAGTGTAGTGTATATGAAAAGGAAACATAAACGATGATATATCAGCTTAAATTTTGAACCAGAGTTTATGGTACCGCCCAAATCAGTTGGATATCCAACCAATTAATTTGATATGAACTTATAATATAATATGATAATCATAAATCATAACTTGGTGTCATATTCAAGTAGTTAATATATCTAGGTTGATTCTGTTAGATTAATCTTGATATATTATTAGTATTTACGGGTGTTTTTTGTTAGGTAGTATTTTATCTAGTATTTGTTTTATTTAGTAAAAGGTAAGGGAGGAGGTAGATATGTAGGTGGATACGTTGCTATCTCATAGAATTTATCTTTTAGTTGTTTTTCTATTTAAGCAAGATTGTAGGTGTATTTTATTTTCAAGTATTTTGTAATTCTCTTTGAATACAAAAGCTTTTTCATTCCAAATCTTCTCTTCGTTAAATTTAATCTTTTCTCACTTTGTATAAACTTACATTTAGTATCAGAGCAAGGTTCGTAGGAGGGGCCGGTTGCAACCTTATGCAATCAAATCGAGAGCAAGAAAGCAAGTAGCAAGGCCGATCACAATTGGTGATCAAAAGCAAGAACGGGCAACAGCAAGTAAGTTATAGCAAGAAGCAAGAATTGCAGCAAGTTATCAAGCAAGAACGAGCAGCAGCAAGTAAGTACCGGCAGAAAGTTAGCAAGCAAGAAACAAGAACGTAAGAAGCAAGAATCATAAGCAAGAAAGAATACAACAAGAGTCGAGAAAGAAAGAAGATCAAGACGCTTTTGTCAAATCGAAATCTTAGCAAGAAATGGGAGAAAACTCAGGAGCAATGACAATCCGCGAGCAAGGCTACGTACCACTTCAATCTCCCAAACTAACCGAATCGAACTACACTTCTTAGTCGATTTTGGTTGAAACGGTGTTAAGGGCATACGGTTTGTGGGAGTCGGTGATCCCGTAACGGGAGGAGCCATCGAAGAAAAGAAGAACTACACCACGAAAGCCATTATTTTTCAAACCCTACTGGAAGATATTCTATTGCAAGTGGCTAAACACAAAGATGCAAAGGACGTTTGGGAAGCGATTCGGGTTCGATATTTAGGAGCCGACCGAGTCCAAAAGGCACGTTTGCAAACTCTTAGGAGTGAGTTGGAGATGCTAAAGATGAAGGAGAACGAGACCATCAATGATTTTTCGGGCAAGATCAGTGGCATAGTAGCAAAGTTCAAAAGTCTTGGTTCAAATCTTGAAGAAGAAGTAGTTGTGAGAAAGCTTCTCAACTCAGCCCCGAAGAAATATTTACCAATCATTGCCTCCATTGAGCAATACTCGGAGATTGAAAACATGTCTTTTGAAGAAGCGGTGGGAAGACTCAAAGCATATGAAGAAAGACTCAAAAGTCATGATGAAAAGGATGAAGAACAAAACCAACTCTTGATGGCAAGTGAACAAAAGTATGGTGAAAGGAGTGGACGTGGAAGAGGACGTGGAAGGAATTATGAAAGGGGTGGTAGAAGCCTATGAAGAGGAAATGGTCGAGGTGATAAGAGCGGGTTTAGATGCTATGAATGTGGGGCGTTTGGACACTTTGCTAATGAGTGTACAAAATGGAAAGACAAAGAGAATGAAGCAAACTTGATCGACGACGAGGAACCGACTTTACTATAAGGAAGAAACGAGTCGAGATCGTCAAGATTAAGGGGGTGAATGTTAGATTAATCTTGATATATTATTAGTATTTACAGGTGTTTTTTGTTAGTTAGTATTTTATCTAGTATTTGTTTTATTTAGTAAAAGGTAGTATGGTTGAAAGAGTTTGTTGAGTCCAAGATGTTAGGAGTTTCTTTAGGAGTAAGTCAAATAAGGGAGGAGGTAGATATGTAGGTGGATACCTTGCTATCTCCTAGGATTTATCTTTTAGTTGTTTTTCTATTTAAGCAATATTGTAGGTGTATTTTATTTCCAAGTATTTTGTAATTCTCTTTGAATACAAAACCTTTTTCATTCCAAATCTTCTCTTCGTTAAATTTAATCTTTTCTCACTTTGTATAAACTTAGAGATTCAATAAAAGGAAATGAAAATGGACATAAAGGAGATAGAAGAGATTTGTAGAGCTTTAAATGTGTTCCTTTATTGCGAAGGAAAACATCTTCTCGAGTTTCTTATCTCAAAAAGTATTGAGCAAACAAGTTTACAACATGCTTATGAACTTATGAAGTTAGGAAGACACTTTTAATGCAAAGTTATTCTTTATTACCCTATACTTATATTATTATGTTGTTAAAAACTTTATTTTTTAAGAGAAATATGTATTAGTTATATTGAAGATATAGGTATACGTGCTTATTCATATAAAGGTAACAGAAATATACTATAGTACATATTTTTCTCAAAGTTCAATGATATAACAACTTTTTACTTATTTGGATTACAATTCAAAATCACAAGAACTTGCATGTGAAGCATACTTGATGATATGGGAACAACCTATAGTAAGGTTGCTTTTATGTAACTCTTTATATTTTGCTTCCATTTTCATTCACCTACTCATTGATTTGGTTTTGCAATACCTCTAAATTGAGTACATCAACATGCATCATCTCCAAACCCTAAAATCTAAGTAAAGTAAGGTCAAATGTGTAGTAACCACTTCGATACACACACACACACATATATATATATATATATATATATATATATATATATATATATATATATATTATTCCACTATAAGTGGCAAATTGGTTGGATCCCTAAAATTTTCATATTCAAATATTCGAGTTTTCAAAATATATAATTGGTCTTTCATATATAACTCGTATAGTATAAGATAGCAATTCGTACAGCAAACTTCACAGATGATTTTCTCCGAGCTTTTATAGATGGAGCACATATTTGGGTAATATGATACCATAAATGAATTAAATGAAACTTTGTATAATCTTGAACGGTATACACTATCTAAGTAAAGTAACATCGTTATGTTGGTTGTATTGGTATGTAACATGTATCTATCAACCACTCGTATTTGGAAACGACATTACCACACTCATTATGACAAGAAACCAATATTTTTTGCAAAAAACAATAAAAAAATATATAAACGACGAAATCGCTACAGATAAACATTTGTATAAGAGAATAGCTTATAGTCGATCCTTTATTTATATAAAGCATTTTGAAAGGTAAATGTGTAAAGGGTGGTGAGGCCACTTTCACCTCTGATTAAGAGCTAGCTAGGCAAGCTAGTAGGCATGCATAGCTCGTTGCATGCTACCATGATTCGTTTATAAACATTAAACATGTGTGTGGTGTATATATATAGGGTATTGATCAAGAGGGAAATGATTTTTTTGGGGAAGGAGAAAATCATTAGTATTCATCAGGAAGCATATTACAATTATCAATCAAAACGTCAATAATAAATTATTTTTACTAGTAAATAGTAATCAAAATCGATGCTATAAAGAATATTTTAACGAATGAATTTCATTTTTAAGTCATAACATTAGTTGATGAATATTTATTTAATAAATTATTAATATTCACTGTGATGAATATCAACTAATATGCATCACGATGCATATTAAAACTTCACATTATTTGAAAAATATTTTTATTGTTAATATTAATCACAATGCATATTAACTAAATTCACTGCGTTGCATATTAACGGATTTGGATCTAATATTCATAAATCAATGTTCTAACTTGCGGAACTAATTTATCAAGGAAGCTTAACATTCATAGCATCGATTCTGATTAACATTTAATAAATTTCAGTTTGCTTTTTTCGAGATTTGTATGAATGAAGGTAATATGCTTCTTGATGAATGCTCATGCTTCTCCCTTCCCCCAAAAAATGCACTTCCCTCTGGATCACTAACATATATATATATATATATATATATATATATATATATGTCATTTATCAAATGGCCTAGGATTTAGCAGTACGTGGGGACCTTTCAACCTAATTATTGTGGATTTAAGCCTGGTAATTTATATATATATATATATATACTTGTGGTTGTATATAATACATTTTACATTTAGTTGAAAACAATATATTGATTATTATACATTTTAGTGTAATATTGAGGATTTAGTGAGCGAGTTAATTATGATATATGGGTAAGGATAGAGGTATTATTACGTGGAGACCCGTTTTAGATCACAATTATTGGACCCAAAAAAGCGGGCGTCAAAAATGGGTGACGCCCCATATTGGCGCAAGGGTGGTGCCTAAAACAATAATGAAAATGACTAAGTGTACGCACTAGCTAGATGTTAACGGCACACTTGATTTACCAAAGGAAGCTTTAAGATGTAACATCACTTCAAATCAGCTTCGAGATGCATTTACGTACGCAGCCTAAGCTTACCAGGCTTATCAGCGAGTAAGTACGTTAATTAGCGTTTGTAAGGTGATTAGCATTCAAAATTTTTAAAATATATGTCAGTTATTATTTATATAACTTTAAATATGAATTAAACCAAATACATTACTAATACCAATTAATAGAGAACTAATATATGTTTAACATGAAACCTATAATTATAAACTAGCTATGGATAATATATTCTAATATTCCGTGTTAATGCCAAAATGCATAGTTATCTCTATCACTATCACAAAGAAAATTTCCCGAATCACATGCATGAATTAAAAACTAACATGCAACTCGAAAAAGTCAAATAGAAAAGTCAGATAGCAGTAATTTGATCTTCAAACGGAATGTTCTTAACTTCATAACTTGGGTTGTAAATTAATCTCACATGCATTTGTTTTAGAACATGATCGATCATTTAAGATCCACCAATAATATCAGCTTAATTTGTAATTGTACTTTAAAAAATAAATATCAAAAAAGATTTCTTGGTGTACAAGCTTCCAAACATATGTGTAACGAATTATATTAGCTTGAATAATACATTTAATCCATGTGTACCAACAAATAAAAAAGGAATAAGGACTTCTATCAACTTCCTTATACATCTGGGTTTTCCAAAGAAACCATGATGAAGAAGGCCTTATTTGATATATCGACAAAAGTATGACGACTTTGTAAAACTTCGTATAATTCATAAATATATTACAAAAGCACATTCCAAGACAATTGAAGCCAATTTTATTGGTCTATCATGTTCGAAAGTTTGGAATCCCGAACGAGGTAACTAATTGAGTCGTTGGTCAAGCCGGTCAGATACTCTGTTAACTCATTACTCATAGTAACGTGTAGCCACTTTACGTTAACTAGTAGATGGCAAGCATACGTTAAATGCACCTTTCAAGTTCATTGAGTATTGTTAGCTTACGAGTACTATATCAACTGTCCTCTTGAAGTCTTAGGTTACTGCCTTGTCATTGCCCTAAGAGCCGCAAAGGGCGCGACCCCCTTGACCTCCGCTTTGGCTGGGAAATACAGTGACTACTTTAACCTGTTTATTTTGTACCACAGACTTTAGTCATTTATTATTACGACAAATATTAGAAAGTGAATATGTAAAAATAACATGATTTTAGGAATAGAAACCGTATGTATAAACTACAGAAGTACCATAATCATAACTATTCTGGATTAAAATATATGGAGCACTAGTGTATGGCCTTATGCTATTGGAACTTATGGCATACAAAAACAAATATAATACGTACCAACGAAAACAACTACCATTGATGATGATGATGGTATAAATATGATAGCAAAAGCACATGACACTATTAATTATTATTATTACTAACGGTGACTCACTAGGTATTATTTACTGAAATCTTGCATTTATTTTTTTTAAGAATTCAACGTACAGTGTTGCCTGCCATTATTAACTCATTTAATTGTAAATTGTTTTAATTATTAAAACATACATACAGCTTTAAACCTTAACGTTAGAAATTTCTTTAGGTCAAGAAATGTCTTCGTGTGGTACGGTTATAACGGTAGGAGGTAACAAACCGTGGAGCCAACAACCCATTAAGGCTAACCGTTGGAATATGAATCCATTTTGACCCGAATCCAACCAACCTATAAATTTCCATACATATGTGTTAACGGTCTTTTATTTTTGTGTTTGATGGAAAATTGTAACCTAGCTACTCGATGGTTACAATTTGATCACTTATACAATGAATGGATTGCACTAGAGAATATATAGTAGGGATGATTAAGTATTAAATGTATTTAACTTTAGTAAAAATCTATAATATGTATTCAACTTATAAGAGCACACGAAGGGGGGACGAATTTGACAGCGTTTTAGGTTGAGAATGCTATTGGACGGCGTTATATTGCACGGAAACTGCATTCCAGACAGTATTTTGGGAAGGCATCCGAAACAGAACGGTGAGCGAGCAAAAGCTTGAATTTCTTTTCTTCTTTCCAATGTAAACATAAAAATTAAACCTTTTTTAAATCTATTCGTTCAACGGCTACTTTCATGTGATATATATATATATATATATATATATATACTAGATAGTTCTTCGGGCTGTACAAAGCACATCCCATTATGATCAACATTAAATCTTATAATTAGTGTTAATTATGTTTAAAAGTTAATAAGAGTAGGTATGAAACAAATGAAAATTGCATTTAATCGACACCATGAATTTGTATATTACAAGGTTACATTAGAATAACCACTTTTTTTAGTGAAGTTCTCAAGTTGTTGGGATCGAACCCACTTTCATATAACTTTTTGGGATCGATCACCACCACATCAAATCACATAACCTTGTAATATACAAGTTCCCTAAATCTTCCTCTATGCTGTGGATCTTCTCTTCAACGATAATGAGTGTGATCTTCCTCTTGTTGCCGCTGCCTTTCTCTCTACCGGGACATGCGGCCCAACAACATTAAATCTTCCTCTATGCTGTGGATCCTCCCTTGATTCAAGTTCCCTAAATCTTCCTCTATGCTGTGGATCTTCTCTTCAACGATAATGAGTGTGATCTTCATCTTGTTGCCGCTGCCTTTCTCTCTACCGGGACATGCGGCCCAACAACCTCATTATTAGGAAAACTTTCGACACAAGGAAACCTCGAGATCAACATACTCCATCGAGCCTCATCATCTTTGAACCTCTCATCATCCACATCACTCTTCCAACTCCACCATATCCGATTGTGCGATTCACAACAAAAATTTGCCCAGAAAAACCTCTCCAATACAACAGCAACTTCGAATATCTCTATCTCCCAATAGGACATCCGATCATAGTAAAATTTGATCACAACCTGGAACTGTATGTCTTGAACCTCCTGTCCAAAAATCATGAATATTCTGCAGCAAAATTCACAACCTGGAACGGCTAACGAATCCACAACACTTTCTTCTTCACAGCTGCGCAAAAACCCCATGAATATTCTGCAGCAAAATTCGACGCTACATATCTCTCTATCGACAACTCTAATCGCAAATCCCAACGGTCAGATTGTAGATCAACATCTTATAAACCTACAGTCCAAATTTTAGAACGATCTGACGGTTATCGAACTCGCACCGTCAATTCTCCCAACGCAGCGCAGAATATGACGAATCTGTGTTTTCTCTCGTATTGACTTCCTCCCGGTTATATGATTATTCTTCACGAACCTCGCTCTGATACCAGTTGATACAAGGGTGCAACGGCATCAGAAGCTAAATACGACAGTGCGCCTTGCAAGAGCAACATCGCCACGAAGATATTGTCCGCTTTGAAACAGTCGAGCCACCAGCGACTCAACTGCCCTCACGGATTTAAAACGCGTCTTGTGAGGAAGTGGTATGCACCCTCTTATAAGGAAAGAAACAATTCCACCTCCAACCGATGTGGGACAAGTTGGGGTAGGAGAAGGTTAACCCAACAATCCCCCCCTCCCACATCGGTGCGATGCCTAGCTCTGATACCAGTTGTTGGGATCGAACCCACTCTCATACAACTTTTTGGGATCGATCACCACCACATCAAATCACATAACTTTGTATAAGTCAATAATTAAGCAAACATACGAAACATATAAAGTATAAACACACACACTTTTGCGTGGAAAACCTCTCAATGGAGAGTAAAAACCACGGGACCAGCGGCCACTTATAATTCCACTATATACGAACAATATTACAAGAATGAACGCACATCTTAACACACTTGAATATTATCACGTATCTCACCACGCTCACAAACCTCTTAACGGACGATTACAATAACGGAATTCACGCCGTCGTTATTGAATCACCGAAGACTCACCACTCGGGACGGAGCGAGGACTCTCATTAGATCCCTCTATTTTTCTCTCAACCTCCTCGCCAAAAAAACCTTACACATAAACTCCTATTTATGTAGGCAATCGAAACTTCTCCACCAAATCATTTCCTAATTGACTCAATCTCCAAATCTTCTTATTTTAGGAAACTTGAAACAAATCTCCATCACAAGTTTCTTAAAATAGAAGTAAACATTAATGATCATCTTCGTTTTAACGAATACTACATATTTATAAAGTTTAATTTGGAGAATACAAGGTCATACGAAAGGTTTTACAACATGGATATATTTTTTCCGGCACATTTAAAAGTTATATCCTACTCTAGTTAGCTTCCCCCATCCCAGATTTTCCTCCCTATTTTAAAGGTTATGCCTTTGCATAAAACTTGTGAAGATGCAAAAAAGTTTATGACGGAAAGAACGATCTATATAGCCTTAGCTTTTGAGATATAATATAATTAATATACAAACTTACAAGATTGCAAAAGATTTTTCGTGTCAAGCAAAATGCAAGTGTAGATTTTACCAGTTAGCCTTTGAGATATTTAAATAGACAACATACCCTTGAAAAGGTTTGACTTTAGGTCATTACATCACAAAACGTGTAGTGTATATACCAACTCGATCGTAACAACTCTCATTCACCGAAACAGTAAGCATCTCCCACCCATGTACGTACTTTGATAACTCAAGACAATTAACCCACCTACGTTCACTGTAACATTGCATAATTGGTACTACATCATTGCAAGTAACAATTACTTTAATTATAAATACTTATATCACAATTATGAATGAATATTATGTAATGTACTATTGATAAAAAATTTACCATAGAAGTTACAAAACACAGAGTATTTTATAAAGTTTTATTCTATAAGATTAATGTTCATAAACTTTTGATATAATTCAAACTTATAATCATAAGACAATCTATATAACAAATATAATTGCAGTTGTTTTATAATAAGTATCATAAATAATTCACTAAAAAAACTAAGGCTGTACAATGATTACGATCATAAAGTTGTTGAAATGCTTTTCGTCTGAAAGGCTAAACAAAAACATTTGTTACAACATATATAGATAGAAGATTACAAAAAGAGACAGATATAATTAATGAAAATTTACACTAAAAGCTCACAAATCAAGGATTTATTCTTTTTTATATCGTTTCCTCCATCTTCCTCTGTACTTCGCTCCTCGTCGTCAATAAGTGAATGCTAAACTCGAATTCATGTCATTTCATACACTCTTCAACGAATCAGCGATACAAGAAAGTTACCAACATTAAACTTATAATTTGATTGATGGGTATTTGATGTTGCATTTATCGATTATATATGGTCTTCTTAAAGCTAGCTTTTTAGTCAAAGAGAAACATAAATAATGGCCATAACTTCTCGCACGGATTTTTGAGCCAACTGTCCACGGATAATATTATAGTCATACATTAACTGAAACGGTTTTGAAGCTAGATATAGATCGATCTTAAGCGGATAGTATAAATTAAGATTGAAAACCCATGTTAGCGTTCTTTGTTGACAAGTCACACTCAGAAAATATTTTCTTCATTACTGTTTATCACAAAGGCTTTGTAAGAACAGTAGTACTAATGAATATTGCTTTTTCACATCACATATAAAAGAGACAGTGATACACCATTACAGCTAAGTGTGCTGAAAAGAATGGATGTGTCATGTTTATCAACTGAAATCTTCCACACACTTTCTCAACTCACACATACAAATACAAGCGCCAATTTTCCGCAATCAAAGCTTAGACAATAAACTTAAACTACACATTATATATTAACATCCATGAAAAACATACCTGTTAGAGGTCGGGAAAATCAAATCCTACAACAACAATAATCATAACAGGTAAGAAATGCAGGGGTAGAAAACATGAATTTCTTTGATGGAAAATTAAATACGGTAATGGCTTATATGTGACACCCAGCCAAGAAGCGCATTTTCACGCCAAATTTAAACTTTAAATGCACGTATTACATACGTAATATTTCGAGTGTATTCAAGTATTATATATAAATATAATATAATATAATAACTTAAAACGATTATTTAATAATCGTGTAAATACAAAACGGACAGAACACAGAAACTTAAAATGAAAATTTGTGTAAAACATTTTCAAATAGAGTATTATTGTCAAGAATAATAATAATTTACTTCGTTAGAAATTTAAATACATTTTGAACACAGAAAACTATCCGTAAGTTCAAAGTAAAATACAGACATAATTTTATATTCCATTAAAAGGTATTATTATAAAATAAGTTGAATAAAAATATATATGATTTTACATTTAGAAATTTATCGTTTAAAAACATTATACTACTTTTCGATCGGGTATAAAAACACGGGCATTTTACACTACAATTGGACCCAACCATCTCCAATAATTGGAGATGGCTGGTCCTTTTCCTCCTCCTTCCAGTATAAGCCACGACCAAACCCCCCTTTCCAATTTCATTTCTTCTTCCTCTTGTTCATCTAATCTTTCTCGGTCTCCATCTATAACAACAACAACATCAAATTAATAACAACAACAAAGAGTAGCAGCAGCTTGTGGTAATCATCTTTGTATCATAATCATCATCCTTTTCTTCCTCCTCTCGGCACCACACCACCACTGCCGGTCACACCCACCACCAAGACCGCCATCACCATTTTCGGAATCATCACCATCACAACCAAGGGGAGAGGAAGTAACAGCAAGTCAGAAAGAACACCATCATCACGACCTCGACACCACCAATCTCACCCTTGGCTTTCATGCACCACCACCCGTGAGCTACCTCCCTTTCATTTGAGTTTACATTGAGTTTGAAAAGCTTACATTATTATGCTATATTGTTATATTCGTATATTAATTATATCGAGATCAAAAGCTAGAACCTGGTTGTGACTGATTTTGTTGAACTGAAACTAAAAACCACGATGGCATGAAACACACCTAAGATTCCTTACTTACTATCACGATATAAACATATAATTGGTAAATTATAAACAATAGAAGGCAAGTAGCCTAGTGGTAAAGCACCCTTGTTAATTGTGGGAAAGGTCACATGTTCGATCATTTGGCCTGTGGTCTTTTTATACATATTTTCTTTTTAGTATTTATTATCCTATTACACATAAATATATATATATATATATATATATATATATATATATATATATATATATATATATATATATATATATATATAACGACAAAATAATACGAGTATATACATATACTTTCGAATAGATATGTTTTTGCAACAAATGAAACGGGCGTATTTAAATGTTACTTACTAAAATGTATATATGTATATATATATACACATATTTATACGATGACTTTTTCTATGCATGTATACGATATAACCCGTACGATTTATATATATACTTTTCAAAGTATACAAGGAACTTAAATGATTTTATATATAAATATATATATAAAATATACGTATATATATTTGGATACACAAGACGCATAACAAGTGAGAGAACTCGAGGAATACAAACGTTTTTAATTCAAGAAACACCAATGAATAGTACTAATTCAACTCAAACGATCCATCAAAACAATTAAATCATTTGTATATTTTGACAAGCTGTCAAATACTCATATTAATATACCTCTTACGTTTAGGACGTTAGGAGGTTACGGATTGGATATTACTTGCGGTTAGGAACGCTAGCACCCACAGGTGAGTCTCACAGCCCCATTTTACTGTTTTTACTTTGGGGGAGATACATTACTTGTTTTACTTGAATACATGTAGAAACTCATTGTTTTAACAACTTACCGACTTACACTTATTGTGATTATCGACTTATACTTACCATCTTACTGACTTATAAACTCATTATTTTACCGACTTATAAGCATACTGCTCGACCGACTTATACTTACTATTTTACCAACTTACAAACTCATTGTTTTACAGACTTACTGACTTACAGACTTTCAGACTTTATTGACATACTACCTTACAGACTTTACCGACTTACAGACTTACCGATATACTGAAGTGCTTGAGTTACGTTTTAATCCAATGAAGTTCTGAATCATAGTTGTTAATTATAGGATAAGCGCGAGTTTTAGTATATGGATCCATATGGGACTGACAATCCCCGTCCGGGGTAGCACGCACTACCACGAACCGTTCTCGTATAAACGGGCGTTTCTTATTCGTTTCGTATGAGTATTTTTGGATTAGCACTCACGGGGGCAAACTACAGACTTGTTAAGCTTCGACTATGATGACTCATGGCAAGATAGACCGACCTTACTACAACTGTGAATTATTTACATATTGATGTATACATTTTGATATCATTACTACTGATTGATTGTACTTGTACGATAACTTACTTACTATTTTGAGTACAAATTTCTATTACTACTTATTATAAACCTATGAGATTCACCAACCTTTTGGTTGACACTTTTAGTGATGCATAATCAGGTACACAGCAACAGTAGGAATGGCCCGCAGGATATGCTAAGCTAGTACGAGTCGCATGCATACACACTTATGAAGATTTTACTTGCATTATCTTTTGTACTTTGATTATGTATTTAAAATCTTCAGAATCATTTTACGAACTCGCTAATGATGTATACTTATGACTTAAAACCTTGTACTACTTTTGTAATGTAATGTATTTTCAAAAATGTCTCATTTAGAGTCGTTTGCTTAATCTTTGTGCTTGATATT
This sequence comes from Pseudognaphalium luteoalbum, assembly GCA_963422505.1. Classification (NCBI taxonomy): domain Eukaryota; kingdom Viridiplantae; phylum Streptophyta; class Magnoliopsida; order Asterales; family Asteraceae; genus Pseudognaphalium; species Pseudognaphalium luteoalbum. Next base: position 83,798,522 of record OY730194.1, read on the forward strand.
TGATTAGTCATGCCCAAAAATAATCGCTTCCGCAAGGCATGAAATTGGGGGTGTGACAGATTGGTATCAGAGCCTAAGGTTATAGCGAACTAGGTTGCATTTAGTGGGCCTAGACTATGACCGTTAGGCAGTATTACTTATTAGGTATGACTGGTTCAGTAATTACATCATACGAATTTAATTTAACATAGCCTGATCAACTATGTACAATTAAACAAAGATGATGTAAGATCTGAAAGTAACCGGGACTCATATTTGTTTTATGCTAGACATAACTAGGTGGATATTATGTATATATGGATTATACATATATGGTTAGGCCTATTAATATCCTCCGATACTTGGTAACACACTTGTTGTTCATATACGCCTTAAAACTCGCCAACGGTAAGTTGATCGAGTCAGGAAAATATGACTGGGATGTGCCCTAGTTTCGAGGTTCATCTCATCGCAATAGGCTTACCCTAGTAGAGTTAAGAACTTCGACATTCTATTCGGTACGGACCGATTAACAATCAGGATCAACATACACTTAAGTATTAAAATCCTTTCTTATCTCCTTACCACGTTTTGTATAACTATCAATATCTGTTCGGATGTAATATCCCCTTCACTTTTGTAAACCTCAATCCTCGTAGTCATTTGAAGTCGCAAGTTAAATAATTACAACCACTATTATTCTACACTAATGATCGTCACTTATGTTGTGATATATTACCGTTATATATACAACTACGATGATCATATTCTTATACGAAACTCATATATTCTCTATCTTCATTGAAGGAACATGCCTCCACAACGCCAAATGTACACTCAAGCTCAGGTTGATCAACTAGCTGCTGATGCACTAATTGCTGAGCTATGACGATCTGAAAGTGCTGAAACACCACCAAGTACCACATTGGTAAAACCTTGCACCTACAAAGACTTCCTTAGCTGCAAGCCTCTGAACTTCAACGGCACTGAAGGTGCCATTGGGTTGTTACGATGGCTGGAAAAGACAGAGTCAGTCTTTCGCATCTGCAACTGCTCTGAGGACTGAAAGGTCAAGTTCTCCACCTACACCTTTATGGATGATGCTCTGACATAGTGGAACACTTATGCTGACTCTGTGGGACAAGACATTGCTTTCAAAACTCCTTGGGATGAGCTGAAGAAAATGCTCAAGGATGAGTATTGTCCTAGGGATGAGATCCAACAACTTGAGGCTGAATTCTGAAATCTCACCACTCAAGGGAATGATATTGCTGGCTACACTTCCCGATTCAATCAGCTGGCACACCTTTGCCCATCTATGGTTGATCAGGAATCCAAGCGTATTGAGCGCTATCTCTGGGGACTTCCTCCACAAATTCAGGGGATGGTTACTTCATCAAATTCTCCCACATTTCATGGCACTGTGCGTATGGCACACAAGTTAATGGCACAAATGGTTCGCCAAGGAACCGCTATTAACAAAAATGCTGGTAACAGTTCTGAAGATAACAAACGGAAAGCTGATGGAAACCCTGGCAACCAAAGTCAAGCCAACAAAAAGACTGCAACTACTAAGTCCAACGCCTCTGAATCTGATGATATGATAGGGTATAAAGGAAGCAAGCCCTATTGCTCAAAATGCAGCCTTCATCATGATGGTTCGTGTCCTTGCACCAAATGCAAGCGATTCGGACATGTGGCCAAAGATTGTAAAATAGTCATAACTGGTACCAACACCTCTGCACCCAAAACCTGCTAAGAGTGCAACGGTACTGGGCACTTCAGGAAGGATTTCCCACAGCTGAAAAACAAAAATAACAATACTGCTCGAGGAAGATCCTACGTAGTTAAGGCTAGGGAGGACCCTCAGGACCCGAGACTTATTGACTTACTCAACACGGGTACAGTCACTCACAGATAACTCGACTGCCTTTATACTGTTTACATTAGTAGATCTTACTTGCTGTTTAATATCTTTTATGTTTTCTCTAGATTCTAAGTACTCGATAGGATTAGGAAAATGACAACTTAGTTTCTACGTGAAACTGATAGAGTTTAGTTTACTCTACAACTGTATCACCCCCAAATTTTACTGTTTGGCGGAAGCATAATTTGGGCGTTACTAATCAATTATCAAAGCACACAGATATATAGCAAACGACTCTATATGCGTCGTTTTAACAAAATATATTAATATTAAAATGTTTACAATAGTTGAATTCGTACATAGCTCGTGTTCGATTAAATGAGAGATTCCAATACATAAATGTTGATGCATATTAGGTTGTTTGTCAGTTGGTCTATCGAGTTGTAATAAGTGTCGTTAGTTGTATAGTGAAATATATAGTTTTTGTTATATGCGACACTTAAGTTTTAGGTTAGGCATCACTTGCCTTAGTGACGCATAGCGTCACTTAGGTAAGTGACGCATGAAGGCGGCCACATGCGACACTTCCACAAGTGACGCATGTCGGCTGACTTTTAGTATAAATACAAACCTACGGGTTTCCGGCTAGGGTTGACAAAACCCTAGCACCATTTGTCGACTAAATCCCTCTGTAATCGTTCCCAATTCATAATACAAGCTGATATCTTCGTTTACTTTGTTAATTACATTTGTTTCAGTTTGTGTTCATTAGTAATACACGCAATTGATTGATTCCGCCTTTCAATTGTAGTCAATTGTCATCTAGATCCTACGCAAGGGGCACTCTCAATAAATATTTGTACAAAATATACTAATGCAAGGAAATCTCTATTGTCTGCATGCTGACTCGAGCTATAGTAATCCTGAGGGCAGTCCAAATCTACTGTTGAGTACCTGTGATACATGCTAAAATGGGTCAGCTAACGGTGGTGAGCTCACATGTTTGAATATCAAATAATATCGTATGAACCACAAGATTTAAATACAGATTTGCATCCAACAAATGAAGATAATGATAATGTATACAGCCATGAGCACATAGTCTGAGCTTAACTCGAGGGGTCAGGATATACGTTTAAGGACCTGATCGAGGTGCTTTCACGAGTGCCTAATCAACACTCGTCTGAACAAATATTAGTACGTCCGTTTACCCAGTTAGTGCATGCTAACCCGGACGAGGAGGGTCAATCCTATATGATATCTTATTCTAATATTCACGCTACAACGTATTACCAAACTATGCTGACGGAGGACTTTGAAATGATTAGTTGTGTAAAACTTATGTAGTATATGAAAATGTTTCTACTTGCGTTCATATGTTAAAAACGAGCAATGAATCATACCCCTGAGTAAAACAATAAAAGAGGGGCTATGAGACTCACCTGAGTCTTGAAGCGTTTAATCAATAAACATGAGTTGATTAGCCGATTAGTGATTGTCCAAAGACTCATAACCTGAGGGTGTCCACGACACGCGATGGTTATAAACATGATTGGGTATCTCAAAAGATCACCCTTGTAGTTGTTCATTCAACTAGAATGTCCAAATTACTACGATTTGGTTGTTTAAATTGTCCAAGTTACTACGACTTGGTTGATTGGATTGTGTTTAGAAAACGTGTACGGCCCGTTGGTGATTGGTTGTAATACTAATCTCATTTTTATTATTATGATTTCGAGTGTTCATGTTTATAATGTAATCCGAGGTGTTTCAAAAGTCGTATCGTATATGTGTTTGAGATTACATAAGTTTGACACTTAGTAAAAATCCATGTTTTCAGGGTTCTGTCTTATGCGACATTAGGTGCGACATAGGGCTTTGTGTCGCTAAGTTCGACATAGTCTGTTGTGTCGCAGGTCATGACTGCGACATAAGTCGTTGTATCGCTACATGCGACATCCACAATTTAATGTGACGTAAGGTGTTATGTCGCTATGTGCGACGGAAATGAGTTATGCGACATAGTGTTTTGTGTCGCTGTATGCGACATCCCGAGGTGTTGCGCCATAGTCACTTATGTCGCTATATGCGACATATGTGGGGGTTTTGCGACATAAGGGCTTGTGTCGCAGGTGGCCTGGAGCCCTCGCGACATAACGAGCCGTTGGCCGGAATTTGAGCCAAAAATATGTTTTCTGATGACCATTTGGTCCGATTCTTTTACCCAACCCATATTGGACATTTCAAGCTTAGATAAACAACAATACGTTAAAAACACTTGAAATCGAGGAGTTTCTAGATTTTGTCAGAAACTTACAAGTTAGCGCCGGAGAATTTTGAAAAGATAGGAATGTACATCGTGACAAGTTGAACGTTTTTCTTCAAACAAGCGGGGTGATCCGAGGTGTTTTGGTGGTGTTATTTTGTGATGAGGTGGTGGTGATATGGTGGTGGAGGTGGAGAGAAAGAAAGAGAAAAGAGAAGAGAGAGGGTGAGAGTGTGAGAAATAAGAGATGAGGGAAAGGGGATGGGGTGATGTCCCCTCCTTGGGCCGGTTAGGTGGGGGCCCACAAGAGTGTGGGTCTCCTACTTTTAATCCCGTGCTTTCGCGTTCCGTGTGGTGTTCGTTTTCCGATCGTTAAACGTTTAATTATTTACTCTATAGTTTTAAATATACATTTTAAAATATAAATATTTATCTAATATTCGAAGTATTTCATCGAATACTTAATAATCAGGTTTAAAATATAATCTTTGATTTGTTTGTGCATTTAGTATTTTGGTCGCGTGGAAGTTATCTGTGTGATACGAAATAGGTTTGTAATATTATTAAAATAACATCTTGAATATGATATCGTGATTAAATAATGTCACGTTATTTAATATATCTGGTCACCAACGTCCATATTTATTTGATTCGAATTACATTCGATTTGAATTGCGTACGATTTAATCAAATCACATAATCGTATATATTCATCAATATATATTTCAATACAATAATTATCCTAAAACTGAACTAATTACATGTATTAACAGAGGATTAGGCACTAATCACTAGTCCTAATTTGGCGGGTGTTATATTCTCCCTCTGTTAGGAGAATTTCATCACAAAATTTAGCTCGAGGTCGTGTTTGATGTAGAGTTGGTGTATAATTGAGGATACTTGAGTCGCATTTGTTCTTCCCGTTCCCAAGTGAATTCTGGACCGCGCCGCGAATTCCACCTGACCTTAACGATGGGAATACGACTTTGTTTGAGTTGTTTGACCTCACGGTCTACGATTTCAGCGGGTTCCTCAACAAAATGGAGTTTGTTATCGATGCTAATCTCATCGAGTGGGATGATAAGTGTCTCACTAGACAGACATTTCTTTAGCTTAGAAATGTGGAAGGTGGGGTGCACGCTGTTGAGTTCGGATGGCACCTGCAGTCGATATGCCACGGGGCCAATCCTTTCGAGGATCTCAAAGGGCCCAATGTTCCGGGGATTTAACTTCCCGCGTTTGCCGAATCGGATTACGCCCTTCCAAGGCGATACTTTCAAGAGTACTCGGTCCCCGATCTGGAACTCAAGTGGTTTGCGTATCACGTCAGCGTAACTTTTCTGAAGATCACGTGCGGCTTTGAGTATGTTTTGAATTTTGAAGATTTTCTCAGTGGTTTCGTGTATGAGTTTAGGACTGTCTCCCACTTCGGTCCAACAAATTGGTGATCGGCACTTACGACCGTACAGTGCCTCGAATGGTGCAGCCTTAATGCTGGCATGATAGTTGTTATTGTAGGAAAACTCGCACAATGGTAGGTGTCTTTCCTAGTTTGGACCGCAGTCAACTACGCAAGCTCGTAGCATGTCCTCCAGTGTCTGAATAGTTCGTTCACTTTGGCCATCGGTCTAAGGATGGTATGCGGTACTCATATCAAGACGGGTACCCAACGATTTTTGAAGTGATTGCCAAAAGTGAGATGTGAAACGAGCGTCCCTGTCGGATATAATCGAGGTTGGAACACTGTGTCGAGAAACAATTTCTTTGATGTATATTTGTGAGAGGCTTTCCATTTTATCGGTTTCCTTGATCGCCAGGAAATGAGCAGATTTGGTGAGACGATCGACGATCACCCAAATGGTATCGCAACCGCTCGTTGATTTTGGTAGTTTGGTTATGAAATCCATGGCGATTTTTCCCATTTCATTCAGGAATGCTGGGCTGTTGGAGTAAACCAGAAGGTTTTTGATGTTCGGTTTTGACTTTCGAGCAAGTAAGACACTTGCTCATATATGTGGTGATTTTGGCTTTCATGTTCGGCCACCAATAGAATTCCTTGATGCCGTGATACATTTTGTCGGATCCCGGATGGATAGAATATTTAGACTTGTGAGCTTCATCCATCACCAAGCCTCGCAGGTTCCTAAAACTAGGCAACCAGATTCTATTTGAGAAGTACCTAACGCCATTAGGTTTGATTTCGAATTGTTTATCAATGTCTCGTAAGGCTCCGCTTTTGACATTTACTGGTTTCAAAGCTTTTAGTTGAGCAGCGTGAATCTGAATGGTGAGATCATTATGAATGGTCATACTGAGGGCTCGGACTCGAAGTGGTTTCGGCTGTTCCTTTCGACTGAGGGCATCGGCAACAACATTTGCCTTGCGTGGGTGGTATTTGATTTCGCAATCGTAATCAGTGAGCAACTCGACCCATCGACGTTGTCGCATATTCAGATCCTTTTGGTTAAAGATGTGTTGGAGACTTTTGTGATCGGTGAATACGGTATTTCGGGTACCATAGAGGTAGTGTCTCCAGATTTTGAAGGCGAACACCACGGCCCCTAGCTCGAGGTCGTGAGTCGAGTAATTCTTCTCATGAAATTTGAGTTGTCGGGAAGCGTAAGCAATAACCTTGTCTCGTTGCATCAACACGCAACCGAGACCTTGGTGGGAAGCATCGCAGTACACCATGTAGTCGTCGGTGCCTTCGGGTAAGGATAGAATAGGAGCACTGCAAAGCTTGAGTTTTAATAGCTGAAATACTGACTCTTGTTTATCAGTCCAATTGAACTTCTTTTCCCTTTGAGTCATTTTCGTGAGTGGTTGGGCTATTTTGGAGAAATATTTGATGAAACAACGATAATATCCGGCCAATCCCAAAAATTGGCGTACTTCGGTTGGAGTGGTTGGCGCTTGCCAGTCTTTGATAGCCTCGATTTTCGATGGGTCGATGTGAATTCCTTGACTGTCAATCACGTGTCTGAGGAATTGAACGGTTTGCATCCAGAACTCACACTTAGAGAATTTAGCGTAAAGCTCCTCGTGCTTAAGTAGCTCTAGGATGGTTTTGAGGTGTTGCGCATGCTCCTACTCGTTGCGCAAATAGATGAGGATGTCATCGATAAAGACAATGACAAACTTGTCAAGATACGGCTTGCACACCCGATTCATGAGATCCATGAATACAGTCGGTGCATTGGTTAGACTGAATGGCATCACTTGGAATTCGTAATGCCCATAACAGGTCCTGAATGCGGTTTTTGGGATGTCGGTGTTGCGAACACGTAATTGATGATAACCTGATCGAAGATCAATCTTTGAATAACAACCCGATCCTTGAAGTTGGTCAAACAGGTCATCGATGCGAGGAAGTGGATACCGGTTCTTAACGCTTAACTTGTTCAACTCTCGGTAGTCGATACACATTCGGAGAGAACCGTCTTTCTTTTTCACAAATAAGACCGGAGCTCCCCAAGGTGAAGAACTCGGTCTAATGAATCCTCTATCTAGGAGTTCCTGTAACTGGGTAGACAGTTCTTGAAGTTTGGATGGGGCTAGGCGGTATGGTGCTCGGGCTACCGGTGTGGCACTTGGCACGAGATCGATCGAGAACTCGACCTGTCTAGGTGGAGGTAGACCAGGTAGTTCTTCCGAAAAGACTTCGGGAAAGTCTCTAACGATTGGCACATCCTCAAGTCGCTTCTCCTCCGACTTTTTCTCTGTGATGTGCGCGAGGATAGCAGGATAACCCTTTCTGAGAAATTTTCGGGTTTTCAGACCAGAGATGATATTTAGTCTCATTCCACCGGTCTCCCCCTGTATGATCAAGGTTCTACCGACGGCGAGAGGGATGCGGATGATTTTTTCATAACAAACGATTTCGGCTCGGTGTTTGGACAACCAATCCATACCAATGATGACGTCGAAACTTCCAATTTCAACAGGCATAAGATCTATCGAAAAGGTTTCGTTGGCTAAGTTTAAAGTGCAATTAGGTATCACACTATCGGTTTCTATGAGTTTACCGTTCGCTAGTTCTACAGTGAACTTAACATCTAGAGCAACAGGGGTGACGTCAAGTAGGGTACAAAATTCATTAGAAATAAAACTTCTATCAGCACCAGTATCTAATAGAAGAGAAGCAGTTAAGTTGTTGAGGAGGAATATACCCGTGACCACATTCGGGTCCTGACGGGCGTCCCCAGAGTTGAGTACGAAGGCTCTACCTTTAGCATTGTTGTTGTTGTTGTGGTTGCCCTTGTTCTTCACTTTCGGGCACTCATTCCTAAAGTGCCCGGGATTTCCGCCTTCAAAGCAGGCTCGGTGTGGTCTGGTGTTGTTGCTGGAGTTGTTGTTGGAGTTGTTGTTTGTATTGTTGTTCTTGGCGGGAGATCTACAGTCCTTGGTAAGGTGGTCGTACCTCTTGCAGTTGTTGCAATAGGGACCGCAAGGACCTTCATGGTGGCGGTTGTACTTGGAACAGTAGGGCTTGTTACCGGTGTAACCCCGTCTGGTTTCGGTGGTTGAGTTGTAGGCTTTGATGGTGTCGGGTTTCTTGTTTTGGGAGTTGTTGTGGTTGTTGGACCACTTTCTTTTGAGGTGGTTGGAGGAAGAAGTGGGTGGTTCAGAGTCTTCGTTCATGGCTAGAAGTTCATGGGCCAGCCGGATGGCGCCATGAAGAGTGGTTTGGTTTGATGATGCGACGTTTCCCCGGGCATGTTCCGGAAGGCCGCGGATATATTTCTTGATTTTCTCAGATTCGGTACTCACCATAGCTGGGAGAAGGATGGCAAGTTGTTGGAATCTGGTGGTGTATCCAACAATATCAGTTCCCTACACTTTCAAGTGCCAGAACTCCTCATCCAGCTTATGGAGTTGTTCACTAGGGCAGTACTTATCGGTGAGCATTTTCTTTAAGTCCTCCCAAGGGAGTAGGTAGGCGGTGTCAATACCCACAGATTGGGCATATGAATTCCACCATGAGAGGGCACCATCTTTGAGGGTGCTGGTGTAGTATTTGACTTTGTCCTCTTCCGCACATTTGCTGATATGGAAGACGGATTCCATTTTCTCGAACCATCTGATCAGTCCGATGGCTCCTTCGGTTCTCTTGAAGCTCAAGGGTTTGCAGTTCTGGAAGTCCTTGTACGAGCAAGGTTTGGATTGAGGCCCGTTGGCAGCTGTATCTTCGCTGCCCGAACTGGGATGTCGGGTAGCCATAGCTTGGGCCACGCTTTGGGCGATGAGCTGGGCGATTTCAGTTTCGCTGAAGGTGAATCGCTTCGGTGGTATCTTGCTGAACAAAATCAAGAAACAGGTAATGAGATACTTGCGTGAAATTCTGATATATCACAGGTATATATAATGAAATATACGATGATAGTACAAAGTGATAATTATATTTCATTTAGATAATCAAGTTGGATACATGGTATGGGTTTTCAAAAGATTTCATAATATGAGAAGTACAAATGGTACCGGGAATTGTTACATCCGGTTCGAATTGTAAAGGTCCTACATAGATAGATATAGATCACAAGATGGCAGCACACTAGTTCTAACGCAAGTTTATCCTTTCCATTAGTGTGACAAGTCGATACACGGTGATTGCGAGTCTGCTAGTTTGTCGGGCGTTGTCTTCTGCCAAGGATAATCATTGTACCAGCATCCTTGAGTACTCTTCGGCCTCTTGTAGGCGCTGTTCTCATTGTTCCAACCTGAGTCGTAAGAGCTCGACTTCTACCCCTGATTCCACTACTTGGTCGTGGAGAATGTTCATGTTGCAAATGGTGTTTTCGTGATCTTCGGAGACTTGATTGATACGCTCTAGCGCTGTGAGTCTCCAATTTTCATTTGTTTCTTGCAATGTGACATCCATGGTGTGAAGTAGTTGCTCGTGACGGCTCAGCCTAGCGGCCAAGGCCGGCAAAGTGAAGTGAGTGGAATACGGGCCAGCTCGAGGCAACCTGGCGTTCCTCCTAGCTACCCTCGGGTTCTACGATCTGGATTGAGAGTGTGGTGGATGGGGTGGTGTGTTTTCCATTCTGAGACAAAGCGTTAGAAAGAATGAGGCCTATATTCATATAATACATATATAATATAGCCTAAGATATTGAGCGAGAGCGAGGCCTATCTATGTGTGTGTGTGTGTGTGTGTATATATATATATATATCACATAATAGCCTGGGGTGTCTAACAAAGACATGTTTGAGTCCCGGTTTCTCTCGTGGTCAGAGTCAACTAGTGTATCCTGTTCTGTCATGACTCCTTTCAGATCTCACATCATATTGTTTTAATTATACATAGTTGATCAGGCTATGTTAAATTAAACCAATACCATGTAGTCACTGAACCTAATCATACTTAATAAGGAATACTGCCTAACGGTCATAGCCTAGGCCCACTAAAGGCAACCTAGTTCGCTATAACCTTAGGCTCTGATACCAATCTGTAACACCCCCAAATTTTACTGTTTAGCGGAAGCATAATTTGGGCGTTACTAATCAATTATCAAAGCACATAGATATATAGCAAACGACTCTATATGCGTCGTTTTAACAAAATATATTAATATTAAAATGTTTACAATAGTTGAATTCGTACATAGCTCGTGTTCGATTAAATGAGAGATTCCAATACATAAATACTTGTACAAAATATACTAATGCAAGGAAATCTCTATTGTCTGCATGCTGGCTCGAGCTATAGTAATCCTGAGGGTAGTCCAAATCTACTGCTGAGTACCTGTGATACATGTTAAAATGGGTCATCTAACGGTGGTGAGCTCACAGGTTTGAATATCAAATAATATCGTATGAACCGCAAGATTTAAATACAGATTTGCATCCAACAAATGAAGATAATGATAATGTATACAACCATGAGCACATAGTCTGAGCTTAACTCGAGGGGTCAAGATCCACCTTTAAGGACCTGATCGAGGTGCCTCCACGAGTGCCTAATCAACACTCGTCTGAACAAATATTAGTACGTCCGTTTACCCAGTTAGTGCATGCTAACACGGACGAGGAGGGTCAATCCTATATGATATCATACACTAATATTCACCCTACAACGTATTACCAAACTATGCTGACGGAGGACTTTGAAATGATTAGTTGTGTAAAACTCATGTAGTATATGAAAATGTTTGTACTTGCGTTCATATGTTAAAAACGAGCAATGAATTACACCCCTGAGTAAAACAATAAAAGAGGGGCCATGAGACTCACCTGAGTCTTGAAGCATTTAATCAATAAACGTGAGTTAATTAGCCGATTAGTGATTGCCCAAAGACTCATAACCTGAGGGTGTCCACGACACGCGATGGTTATAAACATGATTGGGTATCTCAAAAGATCACCCTTGTAGTTGTTCATCCAACTAGAATGTCTAAGTTACTACGATTTGGTTGTTTAAATTGTCCAAGTTACTACGACTTGGTTGATTGGATTGTGTTTAGAAAACGTGTACGGCCCGTTGGTGATTGGTTGTAATACTAATCTCATTTTTATTATTATGATTTTGAGTGTTCATGTTTATAACGTATTCCGATGTGTTTCAAAAGTCGTATCATATATGTGTTTGAGATTACATAAGTTTGACACTTAGTAAAAATCCATGTTTTCAAGGTTCTGTCAAATGTGACATTAGGTGCGACATAGGGCTTTGTGTCGCTAAGTTCGACATAGTCTGTTGTGTCGCGGGTCATGACTGCGACATAAGTCGTTGTGTCGCTACAAGCGACATCCGCAATTTAATGCTACGTAAGGTGTTATGTCGCTATGTGCGACGGAAATGAGTTCTGCGACATAGTGTTTTGTGTCGCTGTATGCGACATCCCGAGGTGTTGCGACATATGTTGGGGTTTTGCGACATAAGGGCTTGTGTCGCAGGTGGCCTGGAGCCTCTGCGACATAACGAGCTGTTGGCCGGAATATGAGCCAAAAACATGTTTTCCAGTGACCATTTGGTCCGATTCTTTTACCCAACCCATATTTGGACATTTCAAGCTTAAATAAACAACAATATGTTAAAAACACTTGAAATCGAGGAGTTTCGAGATTTTTTCAGAAACTTACAATTTAGCGCTGGAGAATTTTGAAAAGATAGGAATGTAGATCATGACAAGGTGAACATTTTTCTTCAAACAAGCGGGGTGATCCGAGGTGTTTTGGTGGTGTTATTTTGTGATGAGGTGGTGGTGGAGGTGGAGAGAAAGAATGAGAAAAGAGAAGAGAGAGGGTGAGAGTGTGAGAAATGAGAGATGAGGGAAAGGGGAGGGGATGATGTCCCCTCCTTGGGCCGGTTAGGTGGGGGCCCACCGGAGTGTGAGTCTTCAACTTTTAATCCCGTGCTTTCGTGTTCCGTGTGGTGTTCGTTTTCTGATCGTTAAACTTTTAATTATTTACTTTACACTTTTAAATATACATTTTAAAATATAAATATTTATCTAATATTTTTCTCGAAGTATATCATCGAATACTCAATAATCGGGTTTAAAATATAACCTTTGATTTGTTTGTGCATTTAGTATTTTGGTCGCGTGGAAGTTATCTGTACGATATGAAATATGTTTGTAATATTATTAAAATAACATCTTGAATATGATATCGTGATTAAATAATGTCACGTTATTTAATATATCTGGTCACTAACGTCCGTATTTATTTGATTCGAATTACATTCGATTTGAATTGCGTACGATTTAATCAAATCGCATAATCGTATATATTCATCAATATAAATTTCGATACAGTAATTAGCCTAAAATTGAACTAATTACATGTATTAACAGAGGATTAGGCACTAATCACTAGTCCTAATTTGGCGGGTGTTACAACAACCTTACCGACTATCACAGACTTTACGAATACAAAAGAATTTACATAGTTACTTTAGGCTTCTAGTACACATTGTAGCTACCCTCTAGTAACCGACTGGCCTTGTCATGCAGACATAATGGTCAACGCACCTCGAAAACTTTCCTTTTCAATTCTTTTAGTCGCCAGTAATGCACTAGTCCAACAAGGGGAGAAAGACAACGCTAGATAAGTGTTGTGTCACTTCCACACTTTTTTAGAATATGCTCCGACTATTACTTCGACATACCGATAAGTACTACGAACAAATTTCAGGACGAAATTCTCCTAACAAGGGGAGAATGTGACACCCAGCCAAGAAGCGCATTTTCACGCCAAATTTAAACATTAAATGCACGTATTACATACGTGATATTTTGAGTGTATTCAAGTATAATATATAAATATAATATAATAACTTAAAGCGATTATTTAATAATCGTGTAAATACAAAACGGACAGAACACATAAACTTAAAATGGAAATTTGTGCAAAACATTTTCAAATAGAGTATTATTGTCAAGAATAATAATAATTTACTTCGTTAGAAATTTAAATACATTTTGAACATAGAAAACTATCCGTAAATTCAAAGTAAAATACAAACATAATTTTATATTCTATTAAAAAGTATTATTATAAAATAAGTTGAATAAGAATATATACGGTTTTATATTTAGAAATTTATCGTTTAAAAAACATTATACTACTTTTCGATCGGGTATAAAAGCACGGGCATTTTACACTACAATTGAACCCAACTACCTCCAATAATTGGAGACTGTGACACCCGGTCAAAAAGGGCCAAAATTAGCCCCTAATTTAAACCTAAATCATTCGTATTCAATACGCGATTAAACAAATTTTTTCGGATATTATATATATAAATATATATATATAACATTAAAATGATTATTTAATAATCACATACCATCAAATCTGAAAGAACACGCAATCTCAAATACGGACGTTGGTGCAAAGCATTTTTATATAATGTATTATTAATGAGAATAATAATTATTTACTCGATTGAGAATTTAAACGCATTTTGTACATGGAAAACTATCCGTCAAACCAATGAGAAACAAAGATATAATTTTATATCTCATTAAAAGTATTTCTATAAAATACTTCGATTAAAAATCTATACGATTTCATATTTAAAATTTTATCATTTGAAAACATTACACTACTTTACGATCGGGTACACGAACACGGATACCCTAAACAAATTATTGGAGTCGGTTATATCAACCAACTCCAATAATTCATTTACACACACAGAGACATATCTATCTATCTCTTCTCCTCTGCTCTCTCTTTTCTCTCCCAAGAACAACAACAACAACATCAACAATCCACAACAACATCAATGCAAATATCATCATCATCATCATATTCATCTTCTTCTTCCTGATCATCATCATCGAGTTCATCGTCTCCACCCTCACAACTCCAAATTTTAATACTTATATTATCATATACTAGTGTTTTATATATGAGGATTTGGTTAGAAATGAAGTTAAAAACTGGGTTGGGGATGAACTGCACGAACAGACCTGCAACTGGTCCCTGAGCCGAACGGCTGGATTTCATCAGCCGAACGGCTAGGTTACCTCAGCCGAACGGCTAGGACTTCCATAGCCGAACGGCTGGACTTTCATAGCCGAACGGCTAGGTCCTCCATAGCCGAACGGCTGGACCTTTATAGCTAAACGGCTGGAATACTCAAACAGAACAGTTTTTGTAAAAATGCCGAAGAATTTCAGGGTAGCTTCTCGATGAAAAATTTATTATAACGGTTTGGGCTAAAAGTCACACGGTCACTCGAAAACGGCCCAATGATCAAGGCTATGTACCATAGCCTAGGCGGTTTTAGGCCTTTCGGGGTCGTCTAGGGGTCAAAAATGACATATTTCAGTTTTTGAACCTCATACCAAATTTCGTAACTTATGAAATAAAATATAACGAATATAAGGATAATTGAAAACAATACGATACATCCATGAACGAGTTATATAAATGCAAAAACACACGTTATATATCTTTAGAATATAATTTCAATCCATCACCAACGGGCCGTACATTTTATAAACTTTAATCGGAAGTACAAATATAATCACTTGGACATAATCAAAATGGATAAACATTAATATGGAGAAATATTAGATAATCAAATGCTCATTAGAATCTCGCGTGTTTAGGACACTAGGAGATTCGGGGATTGTCTATTCCACGTCGGACATATTCATTGCTCGGATAGACTCAGGTGAGTCTCACAGCCCCACTTTTACTGTTTTTAAACTTGGGGTGAGATACAATGCTTACTTGTTTTCGTAATCACTGTTATTCGGTTAGTTAATTTAATTATTAAATCTGTTAAACATGTTGGTTATCATTGTCGGTCTTAATTTTCATTGTTCGGGTATTGCATGAGTGTTTTTATACGGGAAAGTCCTCATCATTGCATGGTTCATTAACTTAATAAGGCGCGATTACTAAAAGATAGATCTATCATGGGAGTGACGTCCCCGTCCGGGTTGCTAGCTACAACCATGTACAAATGGGCATTTTAGTAATTGTTATGGGTGTTGACACCGTTTGGGAGGCACAAATCGGGTTAGGCCTCGAACCATGGCTTAATGCAATACAAATGTCATTGTCGGTAAATCTAGTCGGTAACCTTAATTGGTTAATCATAGTTCGGTAACCTTAATGGTTTAATCATTGTTCGGAAACCTTAATTGGTTTATCATTGTTCGGTTGTATTATTTAATCTTTATCGGTATTAAATTGTCGGATAATCATGTTGATCACATCAATGTTTATGTTAAACCTGTGAGATTCACCAGCTTTATAGCTGACCTTTTAGTGTTGTATTCTCAGGTGATCAGTAATAGTAGGATGGCCCTCAAGATAAGCTATCTACTTACGAGTCGCATGCATCTATATGGACATGAAGATTTTCTTGCATTATGTTTTGTATTAATGGTTATGTATTAAAATCTTCAAAATCAAATGTGAACTCGCTGTTATTGTAAACTTATAACTTATGACTTAAAACTTTGTACTACTTTTGTAATATATTTATAAACGTCTCATGTAGAGTTGTTTGCTTGTAACCTCTGTGTTTGATTATTGATTAGTCACACCCAAAATCGCCGCTTCCGCAAATCATGAAATTGGGGGTGTGACAGAGACGGCTAGTCCTTTTCCTCCTCCTTCCTGTATAAGCCACGACCAAACCCCCCTTTCCAATTTCATTTCTTCTTCCTCTAGTTCATCCAATCTTTTTCGGTCTCTATCTATAACAACAACAACATCAAATTAATAACAACAACAAAGAGTAGCAGCAGCTTGTGGTAATCATCTTTGTATCATAATCATCATCCTTTTCTTCCTCCTTTCGGCACCACACCACCACCGCCGGTCACACCCACCACCGAGACCACCATCAACATTTTCGGAATCATCACCATCACAATCAAGGGGAGAGGAAGTAACAGCAGGTCAGAAAGAACACCATCATCACGACCTCGGCACCATCACTCTCACCCTCGTCTTCCATGCACCACCACCCGTGAGCTACCTCCCTTTCATTTGACTTTACATTGAGTTTTCAAAGCTTACAATATTATGCTATATTGTTATATTCAAATATTAATTATATCGACATCAAATGCTAGAATCTGGTTGTGACTGATTTCGTTGAACTGAAACTAAAAACCACGATGGCATGAAACACACCTAAAATTTCTTACTTACTATCATGATATAAACATATAATTGGTAAATTATAAACAATAGAAGGCAAGTAGCCTAGTGGTAAAGCACCCTTGTTAATTGTGGGAAAGGTCACAGGTTCGATCCTGTGGCTTGTGGTCTTTTTATACATATTTTCTTTTTAGTATTTAATATCCTATTACACACACACACACACACACACATACACACACACATACACACACACACACACACACACATATATATATATATAGATATACAACGACAAAATAATACGAGTATATACATATACTTTCGAATAGATATGTTTTTGAAACAAATGAAACGAGTGTATTTAAATGTTACTTACTAAAATGTATATATGTATATGTATATATATATATACATATTTATACGATGCCTTTTTCTATGCATGTATACGATATAACCCATACGATTTATATATATACTTTTCAAAGTATACAAGGAACTTAAATGATTTTATATGTAAATATATATATAAAATATACGTATATATATTTGGATACACAAGACGCATAACAAGTGTGAGAACTCGAGGAATACAAACGTTTTTAATTCAAGAAACACCAACGAATAGTACATAATTCAACTTAAACGATCCATCAAAACAATTAAATCATTTGTATATTTTGACAAGCTGTCAAATACTCATATTAATATACCTCTTACGTTTAGGATGTTAGGAGGTTACGGATTGGATATTACTTGCAGTTAGGAACGCTAGCACCCACAGGTGAGTCTCACAGCCCCATTTTACTGTTTTTACTTTGGGGGAGATGCATTACTTGTTTTACTTGAATACATGTAGAAACTCATTGTTTTAACAACTTACCGACTTACACTTATTCTGATTATCGACTTATACTCACTATTTTACCGACTTATAAGCATACTGCTCGACCGACTTATACTTACTATTTTACCAACTTACAAACTCAATGTTTTACAGACTTACTGACTTACAGACTTTATAGACATACTACCTTACAGACTTTACCGACTTACAGACTTACCGATATACTGAAGTGCTTGAGTTACCTTTTAATCCATTGAAGTCCTTTGAATCATAGTTGTTAATTATAGGATAAGCGCGAGTTTTAGTATATGGATCCATATGGGACTGACAATCCCCACCCGGGGTAGCACGCACTACCATGAACCGTTCTCGTATAAACGGGCGTTTCTTACTCGTTTCATATGAGTATTTTTGGATTAGCACTCACGGGGGCAAACTACAGACTTGTTAAGCTTCGACTATGATGACTCATGGCAAGATAGACCGACCTTACTACAACTGTGAATTATTTACATATTGTACTTGTACGATAACTTACTTACTATTTTGTGTACAAATTTCTATTACTACTTATTATAAACCTGTGAGATTCACCAACCTTTTGGTTGACACTTTTAGTGATACATACTCAGGTACACAGCAACAGTAGGAATGGCCCGTAGGATATGTTAAGCTAGTACGAGTCGCATGCATACACACTTATGAAAATTTTACTTGCATTATCTTTTGTACTTTGATTATGTTTTTAAAATCTTCAGAATCATTTTGCGAACTCGCTAATGATGTATACTTATGACTTAAAACCTTGTACTACTTTTGTAATGTAATGTATTTTCAAATACGTCTCATTTAGAGTCGTTTGCTTAATCTTTGTGCTTGATATTTGATTAGTCACGCCCAAAAACAATCACTTCCGCAAGGCATGAAATTGAGGGTGTGACATTATAGCATCACACCTCAAATCTATTTGTGGTGTAGACACAATTAATTACCTTAAGATCGATTTCTACTTACGTGAAAAGCTAGGAAGAAAGAAGGAAAAAGAAGAAGTAATAGTTGAAAAAGCAAACGAGGATGGAGGTGTGTCAAATGTCTTGTAGAAGTAGAAGGTTAAAGAAGAGTGGTTGAAGAAGAATGCATTGCACGTACGAGATTGAATTAAAATGAAACAACCTACAGTTGAAGATTGTTCATTAGCTGATGTGTAATTGTTTCAATGCCACAACAGTGATAAAGAGCTTTCTTTTGTATGATACTAGGAAGTATTTTTCGCCGTGCTTAGCACGACCTGTGTTGATTTTTGTATGGTATTAAAATTAATCTTATGCTGTTATTAGAGATATAAAAAGAGAAACCATGCAAATATACAAACACCACATGTATACAAGACCTAAAAGGATAATGAAACACACCCACATAGAAGCTATCTACTCTTATTCTAGTTTAACAAATACATTTCCAAAATAATTAACTAAACACATACTTTTCTTTAAACATTTTAGTTGCATTTTTGTACAGTATTAAAGCCTTTTTTAATGGGATAACCATTGGACTATTCCCTTTCCTGCTGCAATGCTACTCCATCCCCTCACGCCTAACCACCCTCAAACCTAGAAAATTCCGAGTTATACTACTGCTCCATCCCCTCACACCTAACCATTCCTTCCCTCACACCCATCAACCCAATGTGTATATCTATGAGTCTATAACACACTACCACCAAACATCCTTACAATGAGATTTAAGAATCCAATAGATTGTCAACTTTTGTAAATGGTTATCATGTTCATAAACCATTTTCAATACAAACCTATCCATATCTACTAAAATATCTTAGAGTTATAACGATGGTCACCAATTAATTATTCGCATAGCTAATGACAAAAATTGAATAGATAAAACAACTAAAACCTACTTTATAACGAATAAGTCAACATATAAGCAACTAAAATAAACACGTACAAATTTGCAAACACAATGGCTCACCCAATCATCCCAAGTTGAACTATTACTTCTGCTCACTACAAGCCAAGGTGATCCCTAATGATGTATGAACCTAATATCCAAATAAAATAGTTCTTGATATATTCCAAGTTTGTTGTGGTTGAGTACTTACACTCACAATCTCTTTTATCAACTTTTTAAGTCTATTCAACAATCAACAACTTACAACTCCAGCATTATCCCCGTTCTTCCATGTATCGATCATCTTCTCAATCTTCTCAAAACTCCAGCATTATCCCTGCTCTTCCATGTATTGACCATCTTCCATGTATTTAACAACTCCACCACTATCCATGTCTTCCATGTATCGACCATCTTCTCAATCTCTAAATTATCCATAGAAAAATAATTCTTAGATAGTAAAATCGGAGTGGGTTAACGACTCAATAATAATGATAAAATTGTTCAAAAGGAAACTATAAATTATACTACTTTTATGATCTTTAATTTTACCTTGTTATAAAATAAACACAAATAAATAAATAATGATGTAAAGATGGGTTTGATAAAATCAAAACATGTAATGATGAAAAATGCATATATGAAAGCGAAAGAAACATTATAAAATTAATAGATGATCATATATACCTTATTACTACGTATATTCTTATTACGAAATGAGAATTTCATAGTTGAGCACTTGAGCTTTGCTGCTTTAATACAGAAAATGAAAGATAAGACGTTTGTACAGCTCACTAAATTCTACTACTAATTTATTGAACATATAATTGTGATTAAAAAGATTGGCACTAATAGCATGTTGTATTGAAGGGTGAACTGAATTTCTCATGAACCTAAAATCATATTGGATTTCTTCCAAGTTAAGTGATGGATAACTCAAGAAAGCAATAGCCATAACAACATCCCTCTTGTTAACAATGAATTTGACGATATCTTATAATCTACCATTGAAAGCATCATCAATCAAATTATCATATATTTATTTCTATCTTGTACGCTTATTATTTCGATTCATGTTAAAAGCAAGAAAAATTGAAAGAAAGTTCACAAAAGTAGTGAGTTGTTAAAATGTTACTGGACATACCTTATGAAACACATAGTAGCAACTATGAATCTATGATTGTATTTCTTCCTCAGCTATATAAGCAGTTATGTAAAAGAAATGCAAAACCAATACAAACAAAATTAATATAAATAATAATTAATAGATTAAAATTGAAGAAAAGTAAAAAATAAATTGCATACAAAAGATGAAATTGAATCTTGAAACTTGAAAGTCCTTTTCTGTTGCACCCCCAATTTTGGGTTGCAGAAGCAAATCGGGTCGGGGCACGACTAATCAATAATCACAAGTACAAAGATATAAGAACGACCACTAAATGCGTCGTTTACATTGTATTGATAAAACTAAAGTTTACATCAAAATATTGTTTACATTAGCTCAGTTCCTTGAAATTGAGAGATTTAAATTACATAATTACTTTATACAAAATATAATAATGCAACTAAATCTCTGATTGATTGAATGAAGACTCGAGCTAATGAAATCCTGATTGGGCAGCCAACCTACTGCTGAGTACCTATGATACATGCTAAAATGGGTCAGCGAAACGCTGGTGAGCTCACAGGTTTGTATGTCAACACATATTTGTATGAACCGCAAGATTTAATTGAATTTAAAATGCAATTAAGTAGAATAAAAGTTATACAGCCATGAGCACATAGTCTGAGCTTAACTTGAGTGTTAGGTCCAATTAAGGAAAGCCAACTGAGTTGCCTCCTACGAGTGCCTAATCTACACTCGTCTTCCCAAATGCTAATACGTCCGTTTGACCAGTTAGTGCGTGCTAACCCGAAAGAGGATTGTCAATCCTATATGATATCATATACTAAAATTCACGCTACAGATGTATTACCAAACTATGTTGTGGAGGGGTTTGAAATGATTAGTGAAAACAACTCATGTAGTATATGATTTGTATTGTACTTGCATTCATATTGTAAAATAAAACGAGCAACGTAATCACACCCCTGGTGAAAACCGTAAAATAGGGGCTATGAGACTCACCAGAGTCTTGAGAAGTTTAACTTAATAAACTTTTTTGATTAGCCGTGAATTGATGTTCGAAGACTTGTAACCTGAGGGTGTCCAAGACACGTGATGGTTATAAACATGAGTAGGTATCTCGAAAGACTACCTTTGTAGTTGTTCGTCCAACTAGAATGTCCAAATTACTACGATTTGGTTGTTTAACTTGTCCAAGTTACTACGACTTGGTTGATTTGATTTATCCAAATTACTACGATTTAGTTGTTTAAATTGTCCAAGTTACTACCACTTGGTTGATTGGTTTATGTTTTTGAAAATGTGTATGGCCCGTTGGTGATTGGTTGTAATAATAATCTCATTATTATTATTATGTTTCGAGTGTTCATGTTCATAAACGTATTCTGATGTGTTTAAAAAGTCGTATCGTATAAGTGTTTGAAATGACATAAGTTTGACACTTAGTAAAAATCCACGTTTTCAAGGTTCTGTCTTATGCAACACTAGGTGCGACATAAGGCTTTGTGTCGCTATGTGCGACAGGAATAAGTTTTGCGACATAGTGTTTTATGTCGCTATATGCGACGTCCATAATTATTGCGACATAACCATTTGTGTTTCTATATGCGACATCCGTGATGTAGTGCGACATAGAGGCTTATGTCGCTATATGCGACATAAGATCTGATTTGGCGACATAAGAGCTTATGTCGCAGGTGGCCTGGAGCCTCTGCGACATAACGAGCTGTTGGCCGGAAAATGAGTCGAAAAGGTGTTTTCCGGTTTCTGTTTGACTTGAAAATTTTATCCAACCCATATTTGGACATTATAAGCCTAAATAACCCACAAACAAGTGAAAATAATAGAAATCGAAGTTTTTCGGGATTTGTCAGAAACTTACAAACTTAACGCCGGAGACATCCGGAAAGATGGAAGTGTAGATCGTGATGTGGTGTTTCTTTTTCTCCGAACGAGTGAAGTGATTCTAGCGATTTTTGTGGTGGTTTTTGATGGTGATAGGTGGTGGTGGGTAGTTTTGAGAGAAAAAGAGAGGAAGGGAAGTGGAGAGAGAGAAAGAAAAGTGAGAGTTGAGGAGGGGAGGGGGAAAAAGGGGCAGATTTTGGGGGGGGGGGGGGGAATAGGGGAGGGAAAGTCTCCCAAATTTTAGTCCTCACATTCGTGCTTAGTGCGGTGTTCGTTTTCCCGATCGTTTAATTGTTTAAATAATTATTTTAAAACACGAATACTTATTAATGTTTTTGTTGAATTATTTCATCAAATAATTTTACTTGAGTTATAAAATATAACTTATTCTCGTTTCGATTGTTCACACGTTTATTATTTTAATCGCGTAATTGAAGTTTGTACGATACGAATTTGAGTTGAAATATTATCTAAATAATATTTTGGATAAAATAGAGTAACTAAATAATGTTATATTATTTAATAAAAATTTTCACCAACGTCCGTATTAATTTAATCGAATTGCCTTCAATTTGAAACTTGTACGATTTAATCAAATCGTATACTTGTATATATTCAACAATATATATATATATATATATATATATATTGATACATTAATTAGCCTATCACAGAACTAATAACATGTATTACACTTGATTATGCACTAATTACTAGTCCTAATTTGACGGGTGTCACATTTTCTCATCACCTCTGGAGCAAAAAATAAACATTAATGTCCAAAAAAAGACCAAAATCGAGAAGAGAAATATATATATATATATATATATATATATATATATATATATATATATATATAGGGTAGAGATCCGGTAAGAACACTTTTAAAATAAGAATGCTACGAACAAAGGGCAAACATGTCATTTTATCCTCACTCTTTTCAAATGCTCTCTCTTTCCTTCGCAGATTTTTTACTAACAAACATAACTTCACCTCTGAAATTTTTTATCAATACATCTTAATGTGTATATCTATTAAAAAGAAAAAAAATCACACAATTAATTTCTATCTTTTTTTTTATCTATATTAATCTTTTTTATAACTTTACTTTTTGAAACTAGAAAAATTTGAAGATGCTCAACGTAAATGCATTGTCCATCTAATATATCAGTGAATTACCAGATACACAAACACATTTGTCAAACATTCTCATCACTCGCAGCTTAAATCTCTCTTCTTCTTTTTTTGTTCTTTTTAGTTTGAAAACTGTTCATTTTATTTTGCTTCAATTTGAGAATTTTCGATTTGGGTTTCGATGTAGCAAGATGCGTTCTAAGTGTCTCATCGGAGAAGATGCCATATGCATCGTAGGTTACAAAGATGGTGATGTGTGCACTGAAGTGTGCATCAACAGTGGCGTGTGCATCGAACGGTGATGGATAAGGTGGCGTGTGCATCAAACGGTGATGGAAAAGGTGACGACGTGTGCATCGAACGGTGCCAGAGAAGAGGATGTGTGCATCAACAGGTTGGTGCTAATATCATAAGAGTGTGCATCAAGTGACTGATGAAAAAGAAGTGGTGTGCATCGGACGGTGATGATGAAGAAGATATATTCATGGAATGGTATGGTATGGAAGAAGACGGATCTTGAATATTGTTGTCGTGAATGGAATGATATTTGCCATGAATATTTGTTTAAAGATAAGTGTAGAATCTGAGAAAAAGATGGAAAGCAACAGAAACGATAATATCTAAATTCCAATACTACCCTTTTAGCCATATTAAAATTAATAAAATTTTCAAAAAAGACCAACAATCGATGTAGTTGATCAACGGCTCACACATGTTCTTATTTTTGTAGTGTTCTTATCTGATCCAAATTATATATATTTATATATATATATATACACACACACACACAAAATTTGTAGAATGTAACAATCAAATTACTTACATAAGAAAATGCATTGACTCTTAGATCTTGAAAGTCCTACGTTATTTTGCTTTGGGTGCCTTTTTGCAGACGATGGTTAAAAGTGAGAGAAAGGGAAGAAAATAGAGGGAGTAGGAGATGGAATTATGGAAGGTATGGAAAAGGAAGAGAGGTATGAAGAAAGGAATGGAGTGAACAGTGTTACACTATTTTCTGCTGATGTGTATATTTGAGGTTGGTTTACGGTATTTAATCACCTCTTTTGATATAATTGGTAGAGTAGGAAGTATTTTTCGCCGTGCTTAGCACGACCTGTGTTGATTTTTGTATGGTATTAAAATTAATCTTATGCTGTTATTAGAGATATAAAAAGGGAAACCATGCAAATATACAAACACCACATGTATACAAGACCTAAAAGGACAATGAAACACACCCACATAGAAGCTATCTACTCTTATTCTAGTTTAAAAAATACATTTCCAAAATAATTAACTAAACGCATACTTTTCTTTAAACATTTTAGTTGCATTTTTGTACAGTATTAAAGCCTTTTTTAATGGGATAACCATTGGACTATTCCCTTTCCTGCTGCAGTGCTACTCCATCCCCTCACGCCTAACCACCCTCAAACCTAGAAAATTCCGAGTTATACTACTGCTCCATCTCCTCACACCTAACCATTCCTTCCCTCACACCCATCAACCCAATGTGTATATCTATGAGTCTATAACACACTACCACCAAACATCCTTACAATGAGATTTAAGAATCCAATAGATTGTCAACTTTTGTAAATGGTTATCATGTTCATAAACCATTTTCAATACAAACCTATCCATATCTACTAAAATATCTTAGAGTTATAACGATGGTCACCAATTAATTATTCGCATAGCTAATGACAAAAATTGAATAGATAAAAGAAATAAAACCTACTTTATAATGAATAATTCAACATATAAGCAACTAAAATATACACGTACAAATTTGCAAACACAATGGCTCATCCAATCATCCAAAGTTGAACTCTTACTTCTGCTCACTACAAGTCAAGTTGATCCCTAATGATGTATGAACCCAATATCCAAATAAAACAGTTCTAGATATATTCCAAGTTTGTTGTGGTTGAGTACTTACACTCACAATCTCTTTTATCAACTTTTTAAGTCTATTCAACAATCAACAACTTACAACTCCAGCATTATCCCCGTTCTTCCATGTATTGATCATCTTCTCAAAACTCCAACATTATCCCTACTCTTCCATGTATTCAACAACTCTACCATTATCCATGTTCTTCCATGTATTGACAAACTTCTCAATCTATAAATTATCCATAGAAAAATAATTCTTAGATAGTAAAATCGGAGTGGGTTAACGACTTAATAATAATGATAAAATTGTTCAGAAGCAACCTATAAATTATACTACTTTTATGATTATTAATTTTTATAAAATAAACATAAATAAATAAATACTGATGTAAAGATGGGTTTGATAAAATCAAAACATGTAATCATGAAAAATGCATATACGAAATTGAAAGAAATACAATAAAATTAATAGATGATCATATATACCTTACTACTACGTATATTCTTATTATGAAATGAGAATTTCATAGTTGAGCACTTGAGCTTTGCTGCTTTAATACAGAAAATGAAAGATAAGAGGTTTCAGCTCACTAAATTCTACTACTAATTTGTTGAACATATAATTGTGATGAAAAAGATTGGCACTAATAGCATGTTGTATTAAAGGGTGAACTGAATTTTTCATGAACCTAAAATCATATAGGATTTCTTCCAAGTTAAGTGATGGATAACTCAAGAAAGCAATAGCCTTAACAACATCCCTCTTGTTAGCATTGAATTTGACGATATCTAATAATCTACCATTGAAAGCATCATCAAGCAAATTATCATATATTTATTTCTATCTAGTACGCTTATTATTTCGATTCATGTTAAAAGCAACAAAAAATTTAAAGAAAGTTCACAAAAGTAATGAGTTGTTAAAATGTTACTGCACATACCTTATGAAACACATAGTAGCAACTATGAATCTATGATTGTATTTTTTCATCACCTATATATGCAGCTATGTAAAAAAAATGCAAAACCAAAAAAATAAATATAAATAATAATTAATAGATTAAAACTGAAGAAATGTAAAAAATAAATAGCATACAAAAGATAACATTGAATCTTGAAACTTGAAAGTCCTTTTCTCATCACCTCTGGAACAAAAAATAAACATTAATGTCCAAAAAAAGACCAATATATATATATATATATATATATATATATATATATATATATATATATATATATAAATGCACACACACACACACACGAAATTTGTAGAATGTAATAATCAAATTACTTACAAAAGAAAATGCATTGACTCTTAGATCTTGAAAGTCCTCCATTATTTTGCTTTGGGTGCCTTTTTGCACACGATGGTTAAAAATGAGAGAAAGGGAAGAAAATAGAGGGAGCATGAGATGGAATTATGGAAGGTATGGAAAAGTAAGAGAGGTATGAAAAAAAGGAAGGGAGTGAACAATGTTACACTATTTGCTGCTGATGTGTATATTTGAGGTTGGTTTACAGTATTTAATCACCTTTTTTATATAATTGGTAGACTATGAAGTATTTTTCGCCATGCTTAGCACGGCCTGTGTTGATTTTTGTATTGTTTTAAAATTAATCTTATGCTATTATTAGAAATATAAAAAGAGAAACCATGCAAATATACAAACACCACATGTATACAAGACCTAAAAGGACAATGTAACACACCCACATAGAAGCTATCTACTCTTATTCTAGTTTGTCAAATACATTTCAAAAATAATTAACTCAACGCATACTTTTCTTTAAACATTATAGTTGCATTTTTGTACAGTATTAAAGCTTTTTTTAATGGGACAACCATTGGACCATTCCCTTTCCTGCTGCAGTACTACTCCATCCCCTCACGCCTAACCACCCTCAAACCTAGCAACTTCCCAACTGTACTGTTGCTCCATCCCCTCACACCTAACCATTCCTTCCCTCACACCCATCGACCCTATGTGTATATCTATGAGTCGATAACACACTACCACCAAACATCCTTACAATGAGATTTAGGAATCTAATAGATTGTCAACTTTTGTAAATGGTTATCATGTTCATAAACCATTTTCAATACAAACCTATCCATATCTACTAAAATATCTTAGAGTTATAACGATGGTCACCAATTAATTATTAGCATAGCTAATGACAAAATTTGAATGGATAAAACAAATAAAACCTACTTTATAACGAATAATTCAACATATAAGCAACTAAAATATACACGTACAAATTTGCAAACACAATGGCACACCCAATCATCTCAAGTAGAACTCTTACTTCTGCTCACTACAAGCCAAGGTGATCCCTAGTGATGTATGAACCCAATATCCTAATAAAATAGTTCTTGATATATTCCAAGTTTGTTGTGGTTGAGTACTTACACTCACAATCTCTTTTATCAACTTTTTAAGTCTATTCAACAATCAACAACTTACAACTCCAGCATTATCCCCGTTCTTCCATGTATCGATCATCTTCTCAATCTTCTCAAAACTCCAGCATTATCCCTGATCTTCCATGTATTGACCATCTTCCATGTATTCAACAACTCCACCATTATCCATGTTCTTCCATGTATTGACCAACTTCTCAATCTCTAAATTATTTGTCACACCCCCAAATTCGGGTTGCGGAAGCGGTCGGGTCGGGGCGTGACTAATCAATCATCAAAGCATAAGATACATAGCAAATGACGTCTAAATGAGACGTTTGAAAATAGTTATACATTTCCGAAATAAAAGTGTATACAAGTTGCGAGTTCGCAAAATAATTTCAATACATAATTTTAATACAAAAGTTATGCAGAGAAATCCAAATGTTTGAAAATATGCAACTCGAGCTAGCATATCTTGTAGCAATCCTAATCCTGCTTGGCACCTGAGAACACATGGTAAAACGAGTCAGCTATAAAGCTGGTGAGTTCATAGGATTGTTAGTTGAAAACATAAAGTATAAACCTTGTATGTTTTGGAAAATGATTCAAAATCCACGATTTTGATTTGTTTTGTTATAGTATTGTAAACCCATGTGTAATACACCTATCGAGGTACCTCGTACCTAAATAAACGTGGTGTGTACCCAAGTACATAAAGAAAGAGGCATCCCATGCCTAGATACCTATCAGGTAAAAGCAAGTCTACTAACATGAGGCACTACATGCCTAAGAACTATCGAGTAGTGTATGACCACGTCATATCGAGGGTGTGGCAATCCATGCGTAGGTACCTATCAGGCATAGGTAAATCTACCAATGTGAGGCAATACTTGCCAAAGTATGGATCGAGTAAAAGTATGACCACGTCATATGATAACAAGTAATAACTGGTATGCCACTTAGCATAGCCTGTTGCCTCCAGCAATATGTAAGTGTAGTCCCACATAACTATAAGTAAGTATTTATCCAAGTACTGAGTCAACGATCTCGAGTGTAAGCTCACCGATCTGTTGATGAGTGCGAATCTCGAGTGTAAGCCCCCCCATTCCGTCACTGAGTACGAATCTCAAGTGTAAGCTCGCCGATTCCGTGTTTTGCATCGCTTTACCACGATATTGTTTTGAATCACTTTACCGTGATCTCGTTTTTTATCACTCTAACCGTGATATCGTTTTGTGCCCACTTTACCGTGACATCGAACAGTGTTGCTCGCAAGCAATGTATATAATTTAAAGCCTACAGTACTACGACATGCCCGACTAAGTAATTGAGAGGCGGCAGTACTACTACATGCCCGACTTAGTAATTGAGAGCCGGCAGTACTACGACATGCCCGACTAAGTAATTGAGAGCCGGTAGTACTACGACATGCCCGACTAAGTAATTGAGAGCCGGCAGTTCTATGACATGCCCGACTTAGTAATTGAGAGCCAGAAGTACTACGACATGCCCGACTAAGTAATTGTATTTGTGTAAGTGTATGTATACCAATATACATATGAAGATTGTAGGTAGCATCAAGTGCTTGAGATAGAGTATGAGTATGCGTGTGTATATATATATATGTCAATTCACAAACATAAGTAATAGAGTATCATGCAGCGCATGAAAGTAATTTATTGTATCTAAATATGTATACACAATACTTAGGTATAAGATGTAGCACAGTAAGCCTAAGTATGAATAAATCATCACCTAGTTGTTTCATATTAGTATAAGAAGTCTATACTAATGTGTGTTACTAACGTATACTCCTAGCCTCAGCCTATCAAGTATATTGAGGTCTCGGGGAAATGTTCACTTAAGTACAATTTCCATTCTAATACTCAAAGAGTGTATTGGCAGTCTTAGTTCCTAAAAGGAAGACTAATCCTGTAAAGGTCTAGCTGTCATCCAGTGTAGGTAGAACTAATCAGTTCTAGTTCATTCGATAAGGTTGTCCCGCAATAATATGGTCAAAGTGTAGTGATAACCTAATCAGGTTATAAAATAGTAGTCATTGTTTAAGATCTAGAGAAGTGCTATTGTAACCTACCTAGGTTAAGTATTAATATTGTTCTATGACAATATGATAGGTGTAATCCTAAGCATTACACATTTCGTATTACATACAGTAAAGTAGATAAGTGTGAATTATAAAAGTTTATCATTATAATTCAAAACAGTAGTTGTGCATGTGTCTCACCCCGAAAAACAGTAAAACAGTTGAAAGAGTGGGGCTATAAACTCACCTGAGGAGTTAGCGATCCTACGATACGCGCGTCGTCCGATGGGTAACCTCCTAGTGTCCTAAACACGTGAGGTTATATGAGTATGAGACAAATTAGTTTATCTAAGCGAGTTGTGTAAGTATTCATTTGTCGTTCAGGTCTGGAAACCGTGTACGGGGGTCCGGGGGCAGCGCCCCTAGTAGCAGGGTCCAAGGGGTGGCAACCCCTGGCGGGGTCTAAGGGCAGAGCCCCTGGCTGGGGTCGAGCTGCCAGGTCAGCTTGGAAAAATTTTATTTCTACTACATTGCTTTGGTGAAAAACGCATCTAAAAATTTAAATTCGGAAAAATTAACCAAGTCTGGCCGCGAGCTGAAACTGCGGTGCGAACTGAGTTCGCGGTGCGAGTTGAGACTGGGCTTGCAAGGCAAGGTAGGATGCGAACCGAGTTCGGTTCGCGACATAAGGTTCGGTTCGCAAGTCAAGAGTCAACTCGCAAGAATCTCGACTCGCAAGTCAAAGTCGACTCGCAATTCGGGTCTGTTCGCAGGTCAGTTCGGCTCGCAGGTTTCGGTTCGCTTCGCAAGATAAACTGGGATCTGGGATCTCAGTTCGCAGGACGAACTGATGCGAGCTTTGAAGTGGGTTTCGATTTTTAAAATGTTTTTAACCGATTTCTTGGATATATTCTTGTTGTGTGGACTCAATAACATGTTAATAAACATAAATCAAGTGTTTTGAAGGTGTGAAATCGGGTGTTCTTACCAAATGTCAATTTCGAGCTCAAAAATGACGGATCAAGATAATGGAGATGGCGATGATGAAAACGAAGATGATGTGTTTCTTCTTCTTTCTTCCCTTTCTCTGATTATGATGATGATTCCCGATTTTGATGATGATGGTGGTGTTTGTGGTTGCGAGCCGAGAGAGGGAGGGAGGGTGTGTTTGGTATGAAATGGAAACAAGAATGAGGGGTAAAGGGTATGGATTGGGGTTTTATTGTCTCCCCAAATAGTGGTGTTAATCCCCGTGTTCATTTACCCGATCGTATAATTGAGTAATATTTGCAAAGTTTAAAATTTGTTGGCAGGTATTTGAAATGATTTAATATATTCCAAGTAAATAATATCTATTCTTAATAATAACACATTATGTAGAAAAGTTTTATCACCAACGTATGTATTGTAGATGTCGGATTCCATCCGAGTTGTTGTCGCGCGATTTTAAATAAAATAGTTCGTGTGTATATATAAATATACGAAATGGGTATATGTACTTAGTCCTATTTCTGACTAATATGTATATTAATGATATGATTAGGCATAATAATGATGGTCTAAAATGCCGGGTGTCACATTATCCATGAAAATATAATTCTTAGATAGTAAAATCGGAGTGGGTTAACGACTCGATAATAATGATAAAACTATTCAGAGGAACCTATAAATTATACTACTTTTATGATCATTAATTTTACCTTGTTATAAAATAAACACAAAAATAAATAATGATGTAAAGATGGGTTTGATAAAATCATGAAAAATGCATATACGAAAGCGAAAGAAATACTATAAAATTAATAGATGATCATATATACCTTATTACTACGTATATTCTTATTATGAAATGAGAATTTCATAGTTGCGCACTTGAGCTTTGCTGCTTTAATACAGAAAATGAAAGGTAAGAGGTTTGTACAGCTCACTAAATTCTACTACTAATTTATTGAACATATAATTGTGATTAAAAAGATTGGCACTAATAGCATGTTGTATTAAAGGGTGAACTGAATTTCTCATGAACCTAAAATCATATTGGATTTCTTCCAAGTTAAGTGATGGATCACTCAAGAAAGCAATAGTCATAACAACATCCCTCTTGTTAACAATGAATTTGACGATATCTAATAATCTACCATTGAAAGCATCATCTAGCAAATTATCATATATTTATTTCTATCTAGTACGCTTATTATTTCGATTCATGTTAAAACCAAGAAAAAGCGAAATAAAGTTCACAAAAGTAATGAGTTGTTGAAATGTTACTGCACATACCTTATGAAACACATAGTAGCAACTATAAATCTATGATTGTATTTCTTCATCACCTATATAAGCAAAAAAAATGCAAAACCAAAACCAAAAAAAATAAATATAAATAATAATTAATAGATTAAAATTGAAGAAAAGTAAAAAAAAAATTGCATAAAAAAGATGAAATTGAATCTTGAAACTTGAAAGTCCTTTTCTCATCACCTCTGGAGCAAAAAATAAACATTAATGTCCAAAAAAAGACCAAAATTGAGAAGAGAATATATATATATATATATATATATATATATATATATATATATATATATATATATATATATATATAGACACACACACAAAATTTGTAGAATGTAAGAATCAAATTACTTACAAAAGAAAATGCATTGACTCTTAGATCTTGAAAGTCCTCCATTATTTTGCTATGGGCGCCTTTTTGCAAACGATGGTTAAAAGTGAGAAAGGGAAGAAAATAGAGGGAGCAGGAGATAGAATTATGGAAGGTATGGAAAAGGAAGAGAGGTATGGAAAAAGGAAGGGAGTGAACAGTGTTACACTATTTGCTACTGATGTGTATATTTGAGGTTGGTCTACAGTATTTAATCACCTCTTTTTATATAATTGGTAGATGTAGATATATTAGGTAATCTTATAGGCTGTGCGTAGCATAGCCCACGAAAGCTAACGTGATAACTAAATAGGTAAACACGATGAGAACGTATGTCACGATAGTAGGTAGGATATTATATCGTAAAATATGCAATGATAATGTTTATGAGATGTGATACATATGTTTATGAGAAATCATACATTTTATCAAAAGTAACTGCAATGAATGTATAATATCATGGTATTACTTCATGTTATTAAAACAATTACTAAAATTTATGTATTGGTATTAATAAATCTATTATTATAGTACTCCCTCCGTCTCAATCAAAGTTACCACTTTGATTGTGTACATAGTTTTGAGAATCTTCACAAATTAAATATTTCACCAATTAAATAATATTTTTGTTCATAGAAATTTATTTTGATTGGTTGTAACATGACAATGGAAACTTATTCAGTTATTTGGGACAACTAATATTAGTAATATAAATATTCGGAGTGGGGGGATGCACTAATATATTAGATTAGATACATGAAAATGAAAAACTTATTCTTTGGGACAACCATTTCCCTAAGTTGGCTGAAAGATACAATGAATACTTTTCATCACCAAAGGGAATTATAACAGTACTATGCAAGACAATGATACTTATTTCTTTGAATGTAAGATGTTTGTTTAGCTAAATAAGCTAACTTTGAATTGTAATTGGTTTATTCATTAATTATTGATATGTATCTACTAATTGATGGATTCAACAAATGAGAAGGGATTAGAGAGGGTGAAAAGGGAAAACGTGCACTCCACTGACTTGTTGGGTGTTTACCTAATGCCTCAGGCTCACCCCATGACCCATCTAGGCTCTTGCTATCTGGCTAGTAACCAAACACCTCATCCTTATTCTTTATGAAGTACTTTGTTAGATGATGTATTAAAAGAAGAAATCAAGCATACCAAATGATGATTTATTATAATTTAATACAATTATAATTTACCAATCGATTTAATATTTTTATTACAACATTTAGTGTTAGAGTTGTATAAGCAATATATAGTAATCTGACTCACTACAAAGTATAGGTGAATAAAGCAATACACACCATCTAAATATGAAGTCATTTCACTATTTTATTTTTGGGTCTTTAACATACAAAATTCATAAAACAAGATTATAACTTTTTGGGTGGTAACATAATACTTATATACAACATACAAACAAATCAAGTGGTATAATACAACTTTTACATTACTTTTAATCTTGTAAAATCAATCAGGCATTTTGTATGAAAAGTAATAAAAAACAAAGAAGAGGAACAAAAAGAAACTACATCTACTTTAGAATGGAGAAGAATTACATACATCCGGAACAATGGAGTACATGTTACAAATAAAATGTACGGAGTATTATTTTCTAATGATATACATGTGTATATAAGTTTTTCTTAATTAGAACTTAGTACTTATTGCAATCTAGTAGAAACTTGAAAAGATAAAAAAGAAAGAAAACAATTGATGAGACAATATCTCATGCCATTCCCTTCCCACCAGCCAGTCAGCCACCCTACTTCTATCACAATAATAGTACCATAGTATAGTACTAAAAGCTACATACCAAATACCCACTCTATTAACTTTGAATGTATAGTAATGTTTGTATCCTTTTGAGAATGTTGAATGATGCTCATATTTTATGAAGTAATTTTATGTACAATTTCAAAAATACCTTCCAGAAGTTATAATCACCAAAATAATAATTAATTGTTACCTTAGTAAACAAAGTATAAATATATTAACTTTATTGTGACTATATATCATGCAATGAGTAAAACACATTATAACACCCCAAATTAATTTAACACAAAAAATCTTATAAATTACATGTAGTGTTTCCTATTACACAAATGACATCTCCCACACAAAACTCCTAGAAATTTATGATCCAAAGAAAAAATATATCGTAAAATCATGTTCATTTATACATATAATGTGCAAAATAATTGACAAAAATTCCTTACAGTTATGACAATAATGCATCATTTTCATACATGAGTTACTTCAAAATTGCAAAGGTTTTATTTTATTATATTTTTTGTAATACATGGTATAACAAACTTGTGCGATTTACATAAAATAAAAAAGTTAGCTTATTTTCATACGAACAATTAAAAAAAAAAACCAACAAAGGCCGTCCTCGGTAATGTCCTATTTTTGCTCCATCCACACATTCAAGTCTTCAACACCAACTGAGCCATCCTAGCTTACTCCTTACCCTCATGGTCATCATCACTGTCAAGTACAATGTTGTGTGGATGAAATAGAAGAAGACTTTATCAAAATCATATTTTCAAAACAGTTATACATGGAGCTTTAAACAAGTTATAAAACCTTACAAAGTAGATGACTACCTTCA
Organism: Pseudognaphalium luteoalbum; assembly: GCA_963422505.1. Classification (NCBI taxonomy): domain Eukaryota; kingdom Viridiplantae; phylum Streptophyta; class Magnoliopsida; order Asterales; family Asteraceae; genus Pseudognaphalium; species Pseudognaphalium luteoalbum. Next base: position 83,833,768 of record OY730194.1, read on the forward strand.
AAAAGTTAGAGGGATGGAAAGAAGGTGACGGTGTTGATTTGGTCTTCTGCCTCCAACAACTTGTTGAACAAATAAAGGGATATGATGGAAAGAAATTGGGGGAGAGAATGAGTGATGTACCATTATTTGAGTATATGAATTGTGTGGGTTTACATGGGAAGAAGGGTGAAGGAGAGGTAAAAAATCATGAACAGTTTCAGAGTATTCAAGTCCAACGTGGCTTTTTCTAAAAGCTCCACAGTAATTAGTGTAGTTTTTTTATATAATAGGTATATATATATATATATATATATATATATATATATCAAACCTTTTCACAACTCTATATATACATACACAATTTACACTATAATTCACACCTCCGATGATACACCCTTATCTCATCTTTTTCTCTATGATTCGATACAAATTCCACATACATTTAACACTAAAAATGTCATTTGATTCATCTTCCGATGATGAAACCGCGATCAAACTTCTCATTCTTGCTCGTAATTATGCTAATGAAGTTTTAATTCCTCAAGAAGATGCAGAAAGTTCCACAGCTCGTTCACGTCGTTTCATTCCTCGTGAACGTGTAACGGCGTAAAAAATACTTATTGAACGATTACTTTGTCAAAAGTGAGAAAATATCCGCACGAATATTTCAAATGCCAGTTTCAAATGAGTCGTCGTTTATTCCTCCAAATTTGTGAGGATATTATTTGTACTCTATCGATCCCTGTGACACCTGACAAATTAGGACTAATAATAGTGTCTAATCATTTGTTAATACATGAAATTAGTGCTATATTAGGCTAATTGTATGTATCATTATGTATATTGATATATATACACGTATGCGTTTTGTTTAAATCGTGCATTTATACATCGGATGGAATCCGACACAATCAAAATACAGACGTTGGTGAATCAAAATTATTAAATAATATGAGATTATTTAATAACCTTATTATTTATTAAATATTATGTTGATAATATTTAACAAGTATTTCGTATCATAAAAAACTAATTGTACGCGACAAAAATGCGTGATTCGCGCCTGACAAACGAAATAATCTCAAGTTATATTTTTATAACTCAAAATAAAGTATTTTGATAAAATACTTCCATTAAAATATCAAAAACGAAATCGTATATAAATAACGTATAACGTCTAAATAGCGTTTAAATGATCGAGGAAATGAACACCACACGAAACGCAAAATCGGAGAACAAGATTTGGGGCAAACCACACTTTGGTGGGCCACCCCAAAGCCGGACTAGCCATCCCCCATTTAGGGGATCATGTTTTTCCTATGACTAAAACCAACCAAGATCCACACTTTCCTCATTTTGTTTCCCATTATCCTTCTCACTAAACTCTTTTTCTAAAGCTCACTCTCCCTCTCTTTTCCCTCTCCACAATTGGCTACCACAACCACCACCCAAACACCATCATCCACCATTATTTTTCTTAAAGAAAAACAAGGCTTGAAGCAAGGAAACGAAGCTAGGAGTAATCTCGTCTCATTCCACCTCTAGATCCCTCTCTCTCTTTGTAAAGATTCACTTTCTCTCTTTATATTTACTTTGGGTTATGTTAATATACATGTTTTGTTATTCATCTAACAAGTTAATGTCCAAATAACAAGTTAAAAAACATTTTCCATCAACATATGTTATGACTGTTCCCAGATTACAGTCACGATAGAAAATTCGTATAAAATCGAAAAAACCAAATAAATGCATGAAACTCATGCCAAAATCTTCCTTAAGATGTTAACTACAACTTTTGTTTGGAGCTCAACTCCTAAAACCGCACGTATTCTTCCTAAAAATTCGGGTTGTAAGGGAAGGTTAATTTTGGCCGAAATCCGACCATTGGTCCTTTCCTATTTTATTTACCTAACTAAATTACCCTAAAAATCTAGGAAAAATTCTGTAAAATACTAGAGATATAGATGAAGATGCTTGATTTTTTTCACGAATTGTTTCGGACTATAACTTGGTCAAAATGAGAGGGTATCGAGATGAAAATCAGGAAAACATAACCCAGGGACTTTTTATATAACTTTTTAAAAACCAACACTTCGGGTCAAAGACGAAACGTACCAATAATTTTCCCAACCCTTAGAAATATATTTAAGACTACCTTAAAATTTCAGGTCAAACCGAACACGTTTGACCAAGTCAACGAAAGCGAACACTTATACAAAAACCCCATACTTGCGACAACTCGCACAAGTCTTCCCACCTGCGACAATAACATTGTCGCAACACTTTATTGATTTTCACAACTTTCCTGATTGTCGCAATCGCAACAACTGCACTCACACCCGACATTGTCACAAGAATAGTACACCGACATTGTCACAAGAATAGTACCCCGACATTGTCACAAGAATAGTACCCCGACATTGTCACAAGAATAGTACCCGACATCTTCACAAGATTAGTATCCCGAGATTGTCACAATAATAGTGTCCCGACATTATCAATAGTAATCACCATTGTCACAGAAATAGTACTTTATGACTATTGCATAAATAATGTTCAACATGATGTACTTGATTTTCGCCAACAAACATGTGGAAAACCTCGGAAACACTTAACATATACCTTGATAAGTATGCAACACAAAGAAACATATAATAATAACATTTTTGGATTATTATTACAAACCGTCAACAACGTGCCATACATGTTTTCAAAACACGAACAACGCTCAAATATTTGGACATAACTAGTTGAATGAACAACTAGCATAAATAGTCTTTTGAGACATCTACTCATTATTATAACATTGCGCATTTAGGACGCCCGACGGGTTACAATCTACAGACATCATAGCTTTGCTTATTTCTACATACTCATCTGACTCAGGTGAGTCTCACAGCCCCACATTTTACTGTTTTTACTCCCGGGGTGGGAATACATGCACGTTTTATTTTACATGTGAACGCAAGTACTAAAACGTCATTATATACTGCATGAGTTTTTTTCACTAATCATTTTAAAGCCCTCCACAACATAGTTTGGTAATACCTTTGTAGCGTGAATGTTAGTGTATGGTACCATATCGGATTGACAATCCCCGTCCAGGTTAGCAAGTACTAACTTGTCAAACTGACACATTATCATTTGTTCTTACGAGTGTAGATTAGGCACTCGCAGGGAGGCACCCTCGATCAAGCACTTGATTGTGATCCTGACAACTTAGTTAAGCTCAGACTATGTACTCATGGCAGTGATATATACTTATTTATTTGTTTGGTTGCAAATCATTATACTAAATCCTGTGGTTCATACATATTGATTTATCATACAAACCTGTGAGCTCACCGGCTTTTAGCTGACCTTTTAGCATTGTTGCACCCGTAACCGTCAGTTCAGTGTCGTTGTGATTTCTGATGGTGGTGCGGGCACATCAGGGGTTTTAAAATTTATATTTAGCTGGGCTTAAATTATACGTACTACCTACTCTGGTTAGCAAGCGGTAAGTATGACCTAAGATCGTTCTATGAATCCACACATGTGGGCGATTAAAGCTGGTGCTTTTGGTAGGAAATATTTAGGATGGAACAAAGTAGGTAGGTTTGGGGGTTTTAAACTAAAGACAAGTAATTAAAGTGCAGAAAAGTAAATTGCAGGAATTTAAAGTGCAGGAAAACAGGTAAAGATAAATATGTGATTGCTGAGATTTCTATAATTAATGTTTCGGGATGACAGATTAAACAGGAACAATGCTAAGTGTAATGATTCAAACTATCAGGTGTAAACTCTAGAACCCTACCAACTAAATTTCCCATTGGCATGTCACTAGGAACTAGGTTATCGTGATTCTGATAGGAGCAATACGCAAACTTCCAATACTTATCTAGTTGAAAGATAAACAACCTATCTTGGCTTAACGCCGAGGTGCATGAATCAATAGCGTATCATCTCATAGGTCCGACCTTTCTTAACCCCTAAAATAGTTTAGTATTTCATTAGCATGCAGATTAATAACTTTGTATGTTTAGACCGCTGATTATGTAAGACTTAGTGTTTTAAGGATTTTAGGTCACTAGGATTTTATTCTTATCCCTAAGTCTTGTTTTGTGCATTAAGGCTTGGTTACTTCAACTTATGACTTAAGTTCTCCTTTTCAAACATTTATACATCCCTGGATTATTCACAGTTTATAAAAACGTGTTTCATATGTAGACCATGCCTTTCAGTAATTGGACAGTGTACTTTACATGGTAGTTCAACTGCTTCTTACATCAGACATGCGGTCAGGAGTAATTGACGGTGAACGTGACACTCTAAACTAACTAAATGTAAAGCAATACAGAAATGTAAACCTAATATGTACAACGAGTGGGTTCTTTGTGTCTTACTTGTTGCATGTCATGGGCACAGATAACTACTTACCTTAATTAAGGTTGATCAAGTCCTAATTACTAGGTTGCAGTCACGTGGATAACCAGAAAGGGTACTCCATAAATTAAACTCAAGTTCATAAAGTCTTAACGATACAAAGGTCAGTAATTCCTATTTTATCTGAACGCGTTTTCGAACATCATTTTATTGTGCATTGACTTTCGTAGGATATACCAGTTAGTTAGGAAGTTGTATTATCCTTTCGGAATTCCAACTGTTAAACCAGAGCTGATTCCAGTGATGTAACTACCTTCGGTCATTTATCGACTTCCATACATTTGTACTCCGTGTAAAACGTTTCCAGTACTATATCAGATAAACTGTCGAATAGGGGCCGTTACATCACTTTTACAATTGTCGTACACTTAATTGCATAATGTCATCCTTACTTATAATTATCTACATCATCAACAATCACAATAATAAACTACTCGCAATTCATGGCAATAGACAAATCACATATGAGACAATAATACATAATTAAAATATGAAATAAAGCAAGTATGTTAAAGGTTTCGATATCACCTGGAAATAAATGCGTAGCAGCATATTATTATGATTGACAACTCGTTCACACGTACAAAGATGAATCTAAAAAACTCCCAATGTTCATTCTAACCTCTATGTTAATCCGTAGATTAATTACAATAATCCTAGACTAAAATATAAGAGAATTTTTAGAGTGAGAAAGTGGAAATGGAAGAGTGAGAGTATATGTATGAGTGTGAATATGAGAGTGTATTGAAATGAGAGCTAGGGGCTGCTATTTATAGGAGATGATTGGCTCAAGTTAGCATCTCAAAGCTCACAATAGCAAAAGGTAGAAAAGGTGGTGGCACCAGGTACGAAAAGGTGAAAAAGGTGGTGCACCGGGTACGCAAAAACACGTAAAGGTCTAGCACCGGGTACACGAAAGGACAAAAAAGTGCAATCCGTGCGGGTGAGTGGTGGCCGGCGGCGGCTAGGTGGCTGCCGGCGGCGGTGAGGTGGCTGGCCGGCGGCGGCTGGCAGCCCCCCGCACCGGTTGGTCGCCTGTTGCCTCGTTTCTCGATTCGTGCGTGTTTTCTTCGTTATGCGTCCGTTTGCGTTGATTCTTTTTGCATTGGATTCGTAATTCAAAAATGAAGCTTTTGATGAAAAGAAATCCCAAAAATATGTCTCTGAACTTTAGATGTGTCGTACGAATCATTTGGATCTTGTGGCGTACGTAGAATCTTCATTCTTCGTCCGCTTTTGTTGATTCTTCTTCTGTTGGATTCATAATTGGAAAACGAACATCTTGGATGAGATAGATGTTGGTGATGGGCTCTATTGTCTTGAAATCTCATTTTGATGTCTTGAATCTTCAAACGTGCGTGGAATCTTCGTTTTCTATCCATTTTGCTTGATTTTCATCGTGCAACCTTGTTTTTACCATCTTGACATAATAATACTGATTTGTACTGAATTTGGGTTAAAGTGCCAAGAATCACTCCAGAATGAGAGAGATATCGGTAGTAAAAACGTGACTTTTTACGCGATATCAAGCATGTATTCTCAGGTTCTCATCAGCAGTAGGTTTGCTCAGGATTATATAGCTCGAGTCGCATGCAAAAATAAACATCAAGAGATTTTCCTGCATTATTATATTTTGTAAGCATAGTAATATCATAGAATCTCTCCAATAGGGTACCGAGCTTATGTAAACATTATAACTGTTGAGTCACTGGTTACTGACCAACTCAATGATAACATACTCGATGAAGGAAATGATTTAGTCAAAACTGCTGTTGCTGAAATTTGTACTCACTGGTCGTTGTTCGTTCTACTCAAGGAAACTGATATGCTGAAGAAGATTAAAATTCAACTTTGTGTGTCGCTGACTTCAAAACTAGCAGCGAGAGTTTTACATCTTCAAATAAATAAAGACAAAAGTCTCTGCCCTAATGAAATCTAGTTGATGAAGATATAAGATTTAAGTCGTTCTACAAGAGCATGATAGCTCGCAGTGAGTGAGGATGATTTCTTGCATCTTCAGTGACTACATAAATAAAAGTTTCTTTATAAGTACAAAGTTGCTACTTCATATATATGTCAGCAAGTTTTCCTCGTACCTTAAAATATCTGAGAAATTACGTGGCAACAATTGATTAGTGTTAATGAAGAAATATTAGTTGTAACAGGAATGGATACCGCAGAATGTCGGTTCACAGAGATCATGCCAATCAAGCAGCGACACGTGTCATTCCAGATTCGATATTTACGGGATTGTTGGCCTATAAATAGTGCAGTACCGTGTACTTTATTCGTTGTCATTCTACGTACGTGTTAATCACATGTCTATTCAGTGAGTAGTCCGTCTAAACACGTATTAGTGACCAACGAGTGAACAGTTAGCGTGTTTGTCCACTACTATTCATCTATATTGTAATAATTAGCTTAAGTGTTTGATTTAGATTAGTCTTGGCTTGTCTATTCCGCAATCAACACTCAGTGAGTCTAGAATCAATAAGATTCACAATTCAGCTATTATTGTGTGTTTACTTATCTCTGTTTTTATATTCATCATACTCTATTTGTGCTTATCCAATTAAAAACTTGATAATTAACATAGATAAAATCAGAAAAAGTGTTTAATTGTATTCAACCCCCCCTTCTACAATTAAACTTTACTTATTGAAATTCCATATCACTAAGTAATAGTGATTCAGGGACTAACAATAACTATTGTAAACTTTATTCTTACAATCAATGTATTTTGTAAACGACGCATGTAGTGGTCATTCATTATATCTTTGTGTTGTGATTACCGGATTAGTCGCGCCCCGACCAGAATGTAACACCCTTAAATTTCGGGTTGCGGAAGCGGTCGGTTCGGGTGTTACCAAATCAACTATCACAAGCACAAACGTAAATAATGAACGACTCTAAATGAGACGTTTGAAAATAGTTATACATTTCCCAAAATAAAAGTTTATACAAGTTGCGAGTTCGCCAAAATAATTTCAATACATAATTTGTAATACAAAAGTTATGCAGAGTGTGAGTGCCCTAGACGTTGGACCTAAGTGATGATCGACTGCTATTGAAAGGCGGAAACAATCAATTGCACTAATTACTAATAAACACAAACCGAAACGATTGAATTAAACCAAGTAAACTAGTTTATTAGCTTTGAATAATGTAATGGTAATGATTACAGGTATGCTTAGTCGACAAATGGTGCTAGGGTTTCGTCAAACCTAGCCAAAAACCCGTAGGTTCTATTTATACACAAATTCTGGTCGACATGCGTCACTTGTGGAAGTGTCGCATGTGATCGCCTTAATGCGTCACTTACCTAAGTGTCGCTATGCGTCACTTAGGCAAGTGTCGCCTTACCTAAAACTTAAGTGTCGCATCATATAAAATCTATATTTCTATCAAACGACTAACGACACTTTTACAACTCGATAGACCAACTGACAGACAAACAAATATGCATCAACAAACTCCCCCGTGTCTTCAGCTTAGTCTTCAAAATCTTTGAGTCTTCAACTATTTCCAGCTAGCTGGAAATACACCACCAACGTGTACCCCATTGGCTACGCAAATATCGATAATCTTCTGAAATTTAATTGCTTCTGCTGTATCTCTTTCTTTGAACTGAATCTTGTTCTGATGTAGTCTTTTCATGTCTTGTACAGAAAGATTAATCAAACTCAGAGGGTCAAATACACAAAATCTATTTCTCTTCAGACCCCACATAGATTTCTTTTTAGGTTGAACAGCATCCCAAGCTGTTTTCTCTTCATTTTCCAAATCTGCATCTAAAGACTCCGGATCCGTAGCTGGTTCGGATTTTGGAATAAACACAATCACAGCTTCACCCGTAATATCATCATATTCCCAGTATATCAACCTATTCAAAAAGTCCAAAGGAATGATCTCTAAAGGTATCTTCTGTAAGCATTTTGCTGGTGGATAGATCATCCTTACAATTGGTTGTCGTGTAACCGGATCCAACTTCTTCTTAAACTTATATCTCATACCCAATGTCGGTTTAATCAGATTATACTTCTTGCTGTTAATTTCCCGACGAATAACCACTTGAAAGAAATCTGCTCATGAATCTAGAGCACGGTTGATCAAGGGTATCTGAGATAATCTTTGAAGCTCACATTTTGGCAAAGTACTTATTTTATAAAACTTTAAGTTGAAGTACTGAATGCCATCACTCCTTTTAATCATGAATACCGAATTATTTTCATCAAACTTCCAGCTTTTTATCAAACCCGTATAATCAGTTCTGACTTTGTAAAATTTACACGTAACAGGTACCTCAACTCTAGGTTTAAGCACTATGTCAGGCTTTATCATTGAGGGTTCAGCCGTAGAAGCTGATTGCTCATTAGTTTCTATCTCAGAAGCATGACCTGATACATCTTTTGAAGAATCTGATTCGATAATAGGAGCATCATTATAACATTCATCACTTTGGAGTTGCTCCCCCTCAACCTCAACATCATCATTTCCTTCAAAGAAACAATCCTCTGCCACTGGATCATTTATCACATCATCCTCAGGTATCGATGTATTTTCATTCATCATATTTTGAAGAAATGTAAGATCTACATACGAATAGTCAACAGCAATTGGTCTTGCCTGACCCTGAACCTCAACAAAGTAATCCAAAGAGATATTTTCATTAATTGCAGAAGGTTGTACATTTTCTGGTTCTGGGGGAGGCGTTACATTTGTCTCCAAGGCACGCTGACCTTCCTCCCCCGAAACAATAGTAACAGACTCCAACTCTAGCAACCTAGAATCTAACTCGGAGACCTGTAGATTTAACTCATCCACCTGTGTAGCTTTAAGCTCTAACTCCTTGATCTGAGACACCTGAGCTGCAATGATCGCGTTCTGATCATCAAATCTTTTCGTCAAACTCTCCATCTGAGCAAGCAGCATCTGAATCGATGGCAAATCAGTCTGTGGTGGAAGTGGTGGTCGCTGAGAAGTATGCTGAGTGGGTTCCTCAATAACAACCGTAGTCCGCTGGCGTCTTCTAAGAGGTAAATCTGAATAAGAAGGAGAAGACCCAGCAGGACGTTTTCCTGGATTCCTCGGGACGTGGACCCTGCCAGCAGAAATCCGTCTCAAGATACGCTTAAAGCGTCGAGGATCAGCTATTTGAATACCATCCAGAGCAGTTGGTGGGGGCACGTCACCCTCAGAATCAGGTGGTGTGGGCCCACCATCATCAGAATCATCCTCAACCCGGTCAACACGATCAATATCATCTAAATCCTGAGCGATCTCAGTGTCAACCAGGTCATCCTCATTGACCGGAGGAATTACCTCATCATCAAAACCATCATTGAGCGGCGCAACATAGTTCTCATTGACTATGTGCCCGAAAAGCTCACGGTCAGCCAAAACTTGCTCACCCTTTGGTGCGAGTTTGCAGTCATTGAAGACTCGAAGAAGCATATGTGTCGGAACCAGAAGGGATCGCTGATCTGGAGCTATCTCAAGATTTAAATCATTTAATAATAACTGCACAAACCTTGGATACTGCAGCCATTTATCCTTACCAGCTCGGATATTCTCAACCATGTTGCCAAAACTACGAAACAAAAATAAAAAAAATCGTTATAGAATTAGCACGAACACATAACCTAAAAACGAAATTCTGATTTAGGCGTCACTTAGGGTAAGTGACGCATAACTACTACCGACACTTAGGAAGTGTCGCAGAAAACAGTGTTCAAAATCAGAATTAAAGTATAGCGTCACTTATGGTAAGTGACGCTATCATGCGTCACTGGTGTAAGTGACGTTGCCAGATCATGAGTCATTATATACGACACTTAAAAAGTGTCGGGTTAATATCATGCGGCATTTAACAGAGTGACGGTATCATAAGTGAGTCACTTAGGAAGTGACGGTATAAGTGACGTTATAAACAAAAGCGTCACTTAGATAGTCACTTAAGAGAGTGACGCTTGAGTGGGCGTCACTAGGATGAGTGACGGACTTAATAGATAATCTAAGTACATGCGTCACTAAGAGAGTCACTTCAGAAGTGACGCAATAATAAGCGTCACTGATGAAGTGACGGTATAAGTTTCAAATTACCAAGTAGCGTCACTTATGATAAGTGACGCATGAAGTGACGCAACGATGAAGATCATCGTGTCACTGTTCATGCCCAGAAATAAAATTTGGGGGTTTTCAAAATTAAAGTTATCACTTCGTACGTGTTTAAAAAACGAGTGAAATACACCATCTAATATCAGAAAACATTAACAAATCAAGCCCCAAATTTGATGATTTCAAAGAAACCCAAAAAACCGTATCCCTAATTCGAAATTAAAACGCGAATACAGAAAGATAAAAGTTAAGATTAGTACCAAATGAGTCGTGTGGATGAGGGGAACAAGAGTATCACGATCGAATGCGTAAACAAAGCGTGAAAAGTCACAACCGGATCGAAAATCACGAACAGAAGAAGTGATGCAAAGACACAAGTAGTGACGGTATGTCAGAGCAAGTGTCGGTATAAGAATTTGAAAAGTGGAGAGGTTAAGTGTCGTTGGACAGGGTATTTATACAAAACCCTAGTATGCGTCACTCAACCCGGCACTTATAGCGTAGCTTAACCCGTCACTTACAGCGTCACTAGTTTAAGTGACGCAATATCGTATGCGTCACTGGTAGCGTCACTTATGGAAGTGACGCAACAGGTCACTTTTAGTGAAAAGTTTGCGATTTTATCGATTTTTGCGTTGTGATTTCGGTACTCAAATTTGAAAAGGTAAATATAACTTGGATAAAATCTAAAAGTAAACTAACTTATAGAAAATACAAGAACACATAAAAGAAAGCAAATTTACAAATAGAAAATGTAACACATTCTTTTTGGTGACGGAGTTGAAATAATCTGTTTAGGGATCATATCGGAGTAGCATGCATTTATTAGGAACAGTAAGTGTTATTTCGATTATCAGTATATTTGCCCACTTTAAATTTACTTGACATGTTAGAAACACTTTTTATAAAAATTATTTCAAAATGATTATTAGTATAATTGTCCACTTTAAACATGTTACATGCACATCTAAGAGCAAATTTTATTATTATTCGTATGTACATTTCACTGTGGTCCCCACCATAGATATACATATTAACTTAAGACATAGACCATGCTTCCATTTACAGAAAGAATATAAGAAAATCAATTTTAAGAATCAAGTCAGCGGTGACAGGTCTGTACTGACGTACAACAGAGCGACATAGCTTGATTCAGGTTTAAGCAAAACCAGACTTGACCAAACCATTTTGGAGACCGTGTAAGGTATCTTAATTTTAAAGACTTTGCAAGTACTTTGACTTGTGTTTGCTTAATTTTTAAGTATATATTAACAGAGACCAGGTCTATACTTACGTATAACAGAGGACACTGTCAATATATACCCCCAAATGATATCAAATAAACTCCTTTCACGAAAACATGTCTAGCATAAGTAAGAAATTAAGACTTATGTCATACATCTAAGGATGTTATACCATGTGAAATAGACAATTAACTATTAGGCTTCTTAAGAGATCTCAAAGAGTTTTGCATAACATGCCTACTAATATATCGTATGATGAAGACAATGTTTATAAAAACTGTTTTCAACACATCAGATAAATCTACTGACACATCCAAGATAAACCTTAAAATTCCATTTTATGCATGTCACCCGATGTACTATCATATCCCAAGTTGTTTACAGACAAAACTTCAACGTCTATTTTAAAATGTAGCAACGGTGCATTTCGTTAATACTGAAAAGTATAAAGAGTGGCTGTTGCGTTTTTTTTTTTAACACACATAAAAAGACATAAATTACGTTCCAAGTTACAAATTACTTTTTAGCGATAAAGAACCTTAAACCAATCATGTTGATTAGTTCATCAAATCGAGTACGCGAAAAAGCATTTGTGAAAAGGTCGGCATTCTGCTTTAGGGTGTCTATGTGGACAAGGTCTATCAGGTGTTTTTCATAGCAATCCCGTATAAAGTGGAACCTAAGTTCAATGTGTTTAGTCTTAGAGTGCTGTACGGGATTGCGTGTGATTGAAATAGCAGCAGTATTATCTATGTGAATTGGAGTCATAGAAAGAAGTAACCCGTAATCACGCAGTTGATGCTGAATCCATAAAACCTGAGAGCAGCAAATCGCAGCAGCAACGTACTTAGCTTCTGCAGTTGAAAGAGAAACTGTAGTCTGTTTCTTGCATTGCCAAGAGACCAATCGAGATCCTAGGAATTGGCATCCACCAGTGGTAGATTTCTTGTCTATGCTGCAGCCGCCATGATCCGAATCCGAATAGGCAGAAAGAGCGAATGATTTCTCGTTTGAATACCATAGACCAAGATTGGGTCTATGTTTGAGATAACCAAAGATTCGCTTTACCGCCTTCATATGAGACACCTTGGGTTTGGCTTGAAAGCGTGAGCAGGCGGATACCGCAAATACAATACCCGATCGAGAAGCGGTCAAATACATCAAAGAACCTATCATTGATCGATAGTCCTTTTCCTTGCAATCTTCCTCATCGTCAGCGAGTCTGAGATTGTGATTAAGTTCGATAGGAGTCCCATAGGTTTTACAATTGAGCAGGTCATATCGAGTCAACATGTATTTGACATACTTTGACTGATGAATATAAATACCTTTTGGAGACTGCTCAACTTGTACACCTAAAAAGAATTTTAGCTCCCCCATCGCACTCATCTCAAACTCAGATTTCATAATCTCCTCAAAATGCTTGCACATCGCTTCATTTGTAGAGCCAAAAATGATATCGTCCACATACACCTGCACGAGTAACATATCCTCTCGATCGCCAGTCTGTTCTTTACGGATGAACAGAGTACTGTCGATATTCCCACGAACGAAACCATGCTTTATTAAGTGGGTAGTAAGCCTCTCGTACCAAAGCCTCGGAGCTTGATGAAGACCATATAACGCCTTGTTTAACTTGCAGACGTATTCTAGATGCTCAGGGTCTTCAAAACCTGGAGGCTGTTTCACGTACACATCCGTATCCACTTGTCCATATAAAAAGGCGCTTTTAACATCGAGTTGGTTCACACGAAACTCTTTGAAAGAAGCGAACGCAAGAAAGATCCGAATAGACTCAAGTCTTGCCACAGGAGCAAAGACTTCATCATAATCTAAGCCCTCGATCTGACTAAAACCTTGAACAACCAATCGAGCTTTATTCCGAATCACGATACCCCGATCATCCATCTTATTTCGAAATACCCATCGAGTGCCAGTTAAATGAGCACCTTTGGGTAACGGAACTATATCCCATACGTGCAGCTTGTTGAACTGCTGCAACTCTTCTTGCATGGCCTTGACCCAGGATGGATCTTTTAAGGCCTCATCAATTTTCTTAGGTTCAATTTGGGATAAATGACAAGAATTAATCCGAGCAACCAAGTTTAACATTTCTTGATTTGGATTTTGCTTCACTTGGTGCCTTGTTTGAATAGCAGCGTTAGGATCACCGATAATATTATCGATGGGGTGATCCCTGTGTATACGTGTGACTGGGATTAACTCCGGTGCAAGTACTAACTCCAAATTGTTCATCTCCCCCTCAGTAACGGGAACAGTGTTAGTCGCAGGAGCAGTAGGACTTTCAGGTTGCACAGGAGGTTGAAGTTCCGTATCATCTTCATTAGAGAAAAGGTGAGAATGGACCAATTCTTCTTCTTCCTCATCTTCCTCTAACGGTGGCTTGTTGGGATCATCTGGATGTTGTGTTGCATTAGTCGCTCCTGAAGTCGAAGGAACATCCGAAGGTGGTATAGTAAGCGATGGTGTGGGTGTAGTAGGTAGTGAAGTGGGTGTTGGAGTAGGTGTTGGAGGTGATGGTGTGGGTGTTGGAGTAGGTGGTGGTGTAGGTTTTAAGGTAGATGTGTCTTGACATAGACTGATGCCATGAAGTAAGGTAACTAACTCCTCAGCTTCGCCATCTTCTTCGGGTATGTCAAACGAGTTAAACACATACTTATAATTGAATAACCATTCAGGATCCGTTCCTTGAGGAGGATCCGTGTAACGCAGGCATTTTACCTCAAAATGCTCTTCCACCTGGTGTGTTGATTTAATGTAGACTCTTTTGTTCGGAGAGTTGACTGAATAGCCAAGGAAAATTCCTTCAACGGCTTTAGCTCCAAACTTCGAGACCTTGTCTTTTGAGACCATAATCAAACACGGACACCCAAACGGCTCTAGAAACTGTAAAGTGGGCTTACGGTTATTGAACTGTTCATAACAGGTCTTGTTCTTTTTCTTAACTGTGAGCACGCGATTTAGAACGTAACAAGCAGTACTGACTGCTTCTGCCCAAAATATGATAGGAAGCTTAGAATCGGCCAGCATAGTCCGAGCTGTCTCGATAATTATCCTATTCTTTCGCTCTGCAACTCCATTCTGTTGAGGAGTTCTTGGGGCACTGAACTGATGATCAATACCTTTTGTGGCACAGTATAACTCAAGATTTGAGTTCTTGAATTCAGTTCCATTGTCACTTCTCAGTCTCTTCACCTTTAAGTTGCATAGATTTGCCAACTTATCCAACAGATACACCAAAATGTCTGGTGTTTCACTCTTCGCACCTAGAAAGTATACCCACAAAAATCTCGAGTAGTCATCGGTGACTACTAAGCAGTAAGATCTACCGACTATGCTCTTAGTTGATATAGGACCAAACAGATCCATGTGTAAGAGCTCCAGTGGTGCAGCGATGGAATTCACTATTTTCGACTTATGGGATTTCTTGTGGAGTTTCCCTTTATGGCATGCAACGCAGCCGTCTTTTAAGGCAAATGACTGTTTTGGAACTCCATTTACCAAATCATTGTTTATTAAAAAATTCATCTTACGAAAATGGATGTGTCCCATTCGTCTATGCCACAATAGTGATTCCTTTTCCGAAGCCTTTGACAGGAGACAAGTGTATTCATCTGTAGTCTCCACAGTTCGCATATTCATTACATATGTGTCATTTCTCCGTGGCGCCCTCATAAGCACCCATTCTTCAGGGATAACGAAACCTGGCTTCAGTATCACACATTCCGTCTTTGTGAACGCAGTGGTAAAGTCCTTATCACAGACTTGTGAAACGCTCAACAAGTTGTGAGTAAGTTGAGCCACATAATTCACATTCTCGAAGCTAACTTTCCCGTTAGTTAGCATTCCCTTTCCCGTAATGGTTCCTCCAGTATCTCCAGCAAAAGCAACATGTCCTCCGGCATGTGGTTTAACATCCGTCAAAAGAGACACATCGCCCGTCATGTGTCGCGAGCAGCCACTATCCATAAACCATTCACTATCCTTAACACGTTCTGACTGCTGCAACACATAAAGTAAGGAGATTAGTGAGAAACGGTGACCCAAGCCTTTACAGACTTAGGTCTACCAAGGTCATCAACAATAATCACATCAGACAGAACTTTATTTTTTAACAGATTAGAATTTTCATCTAATGTGTTATTGTTGATGACAGAAGAGTCACTAACAGACTCCTTTCGTTTCCAAACTTTAGGTTGTTCGGAAATTGGTTTGGGAGTAATGTCGGGCTTTTGTTTTGGCAAAGATTTTTGCCCAACATTACTCGACCTTTTAGCAGGCTTGGGAGAGGTTGAGTAACGCCTAGGTGGAGATTTTGAAAATGAATTTCTGTAAACAGATGTCCTAGGCATTTCTCTCCCATAATGCTGATGAGACAGTTTGGGACATTCATGAATTACATGTCCTTGTCTTTTACAGTAAAAGCATGATCGGTTCTCAACAACTGGTTGAGGCTGAGGACTTACCACAGGAGTAGGAGAAGCATTTCTAGAACATGAACATTTCGTGCACATCTTAGTAAATGGAGGTTGAAGTGGAAGGTTTATCACAAAAATCATTTGCACGTGTAGCTTTATGTTGCAAAATCTTTACAGGTGACTGTAAAGTTTGAGATTTTGTAGTTAAAACCTTATTCTTTTCCTTTTTAGGTTGAACCTTAATTGTAGGTTTAACCTTTAAAACCATTTTGACAGATTTTACTTCAACTTTCTTTTTAAATTCAGGATACTCCTGATCAGTAATATCCTCAATCTCAACAATCTCCTCAATTCTAACTGGAGATTCACATTTTGACTTAACAAACTGAGGCGAAGGATACTCTGACCGTTTGGTTTTCTCCGTTGCCTGTTTGTTTTGATTATTGACCTTAGACTTGACCCCATATAACAGTGCATAGTCAACTGGAATCTCTTTGGTGCCTTCCTTAACTGGCATAGGACAGTATTCAGTGGGAGGCATGGGACTACAGTATAACCTAGTCCTGTCTTAGTTTTACTATCTGTCCTTTGCTTATTAAGGATTTCGTTGAAGGCAACCGTAGAAAAAGAGGAACCTAGAATCTTACTTTTATATTTGTCATATTCAACTTTCAGATCAGATAGTTCCTTTCGCAAAAGATCTATTTCAGCAAGATAACTATTAATAGCATCCTGTTGACTAAAAACCTTAGATTTATACCTAAGCGTGTCCTGTTGATAAGCCTCAATTTTCTTATCATACAATTATTCGTTAGCTTTTAGGTATTTGTTCGACTCACTAAGTTTTTCAACTTTTTTTCTTAAGTCTACGTTATCTTCTTGAAAGCACCTTAAAGATTCAGTTAACTTAATGCATGAGATACAGTTTAAAGGTTCTTCTGGTTCATTGCGTACCTCATTAGAAATGTGAGCCATGAGACACTGTTGATAATTATCAGCATACATGCTCCAGTCGGTGTTGGTAGGCTCAAAGACAACTAGTGCATCAGCTGTCGCTTGCTTCACCTCATCTTTCTCTGGAGTTCTGGGAGCATCAGGCTTCGTGAAACCCGATGGAGGAACTTTGGGTTTCTCACACTCCCTCGCAAAATGTCCCAGCATCTGACAGTTATTACAGTGAACCTTGCTTTTATCAAAACCAAAACTGGTTTTGCCATCTCCTTCCAAACTCTTGTGACCAGTTCGTTGCAAGAATTTCTGAACTCTCCTTGATATCGTGGCAATATTCCAGTTTAAGTCCATTTGCTCAAGATCATCATCATCTAGTTGAGCATAATCTTCTTTGGCAAGTTCTAAAGTAGAATTTGGTTGTGAAACTAAATCCTTGTAAGAGCTGAGAAAGGCTGTATAGATAGCAGCCTGCTCTTGAATAGCAGGGGACACTGGAACTTGCGGTTGTGACCCTTGTGAGGGTCCAGAAGCATACACCGAATGATGAACTCCGGTAGATTGCAATGAAGGTTGAAGTGGAGAACTTGTAGAAGAAACAAAAGCCATTCCACCATAAGTCTTTCCGGTGTTGACTTTTCCTCCATATAACATCGGGTCTTGAACAAAACCATCCGACTTACATTCTTTCTTCTTCAACTCCATCGCATGGGATTGAAGAACACCAATTAGCTCATCTAAGTTCATCGTGGCTAATTCTTGACTTTATTCAGAAACTGTACTTTAACATCCAAAGTACTCGGTAGAACGTCCAACAGCTTCTTGTTTATTTCAATCTGAGGGAAATTATATCCACCCTCAGTCAACTCACTAACCAACTGTGAGTATCTGGTAAATACACCCGAAGCTGTTTCATTAGGCAGAGAATCAAACAGATCATACTGTTTCTTGATCTGTTCCAATTTAGCCTCCTTATACTTCTAATTTCCACCACATCTCCTCTCAATAGCCTTCCAGAGATCGTATGTTATGTCATGTGTTTTGAAGAGGCATAAGACATCTTTAGTAAGGCACATGCAGATGGCTGAATGAGCCTTCCTTTCAATATCATACTCCTTTTTCTCTTCAGGAGACATGGCTTTGTATGTTTTGGATGGAGGGATACCACGATAGTCTCCCTCAGCTATAGGAGCTTCATATCTTTCTCTGAGCGGACCCCAGAGCTCCGGACAGTGGAAATCTACATACTGTTCAAATCTATCACGCCAATATGCGTAATCCATATCAGCCGTAAATAGAGGAGGTTTATTATTGGAACCAACATCATGATTTTGTTTTAGCATATCTCTAATTCCCCGAATATCCTCTTTATCAGCAACAACAGCCATTAAAAATTAACCTGAAAATTAACTCAAAAACGAGAACTTACAAACTAATTAGTACCAAAGGCGTCACTTGGTAAGTGACGCACTCAAGTGTCGCAACGACTAGCGGCACTTGATAAGTGACGCTATCGAGTGATGGATGAAGTGACTGATGACATTGTAAGCAAGTGTCGCTCAATCTAGCAAGTGACGCACTCAAGTGTCATACTTGAGTGACGCACTAGAACAAATAGGCGTCACTAGTAAAAGTGACGTAATAAATCAAAAGGCGTCACTAACGGAAGTGACGCAAGAAATCAAACAGGCGTCACTAGCAGAAGTGACGCTTGGCACTCAAGTGACGTGCTAAAGTGACGACTGTGGATTAAAATAGACGACACTTAAGTTAAGTGTCGTATAAACCTCAAATGACGCTCCAAGTGACGCGTTCAAGTGACGGTAAAACCCTAATTTGGGATTACGAAGTGCCGCTATAAGTGACGCGTTTAAGTGACGCAGCGAGTGTCGCAAAAACGGCTGTAAAATCCCAAAACCCTAAAATTCGAATTTTCGTAAACCAAACGAAAATTCCTTGAACCCTAATGAACGAAACCTGTCGTAAATGATGAATATCTTCTGGAAATCACCTTATCAACTCGAAATCCGTAGTTATTCTCGATTCTTGATCCGAACGAAAGCGAAATCAATCCAAAACGTCTTCAAAATGTCAATCTAATCACCTAGTGGCTCTGATACCAGTTGTGAGTGCCCTAGACATTGGACCTAAGTGATGATCGACTGCTATTAAAAGGCGGAAACAATCAATTGCACTAATTACTAATAAACACAAACCGAAACGATTGAATTAAACCAAGTAAACTAGTTTATTAGCTTTGAATAACGTAATGGTAATGATTACAGGTATGTTTAGTCGACAAATGGTGCTAGGGTTTCGTCAACCCTAGCCAAAAACCCGTAGGTTCTATTTATACACAAATTCTGGCCGACATGCGTCACTTGTGGAAGTGTCGCATGTGGCCGCCTTAATGCGTCACTTACCTAAGTGTCGCTATGCGTCACTTAGGCAAGTGTCGCCTAACCTAAAACTTAAGTGTCGCATCATATAAAATCTATATTTCTATCAAACGACTAATGACACTTTTACAACTCGATAGACCAACTGACAGACAAACAAATATGCATCAACACAGAGAAATCTAATTGTGAAAATATGCGACTCGAGCTAGCATAATCTTGTAGCAATCCTAATCCTGATGGGCACCTGAGAACACATGCTAAAACGAGTCAGCTATAAAGCTGGTGAGTTCATAGGATTTATAATTGAAACATAAAGTATATATCTTGTATGTATTGAAAGATGGTTTCAAAATCCACGATTTTGATTTGTTTTGTTATGTTGTTGTAATACCAGTGTATATACATCTAACGGGGTATTTCATATCCAAATAGTGGTGGCGTGTACCTAAGTACATAGAGAGTGTGGCATACTATGCCTAGATACCTATCAGGTATAATTGAGTCTACAGACATGAGGCAATACATGCCTAAGTATAAATCGTGTGATTGTATGACCGCGTCATATGTTAACGAGTAATGATGTTACTTAAGTTGTGTTAAAACGTGAGGATGCCCCCGTGGCATAATATGTGATGTCCAGCAAAAATTAAATTGTGGTCCCGTAGACTATGAATGAGTAACTAGTGTATTGCATCCAGCAATAGTTAATTGTTGTGACACCCGTCAAATTAGGACTAGTAATTAGTGCCTAATCAAGTGTAATACATGTAATTAGTTCTGTGTTAGGCTAATTAATGTATCAATATATATATTGCTTAATATATACAATTATGCGATTTGATTAAATTGCACAATTTTCAAATCGAATGTAATTCGGTTAAATTAATACGGACGTTGGTGAACAATTTTATTAAATAACATAACATTATTTAATAACACTAATTATTCAAAATACTATTTGATAATATGTTGTAATTAATTCGCATCGCACGAAGAAACATCTACGCGATTAAAATATTAAGCGCGCAAACAATCAAAGCGAAGCTAAGTTATATTTTATATAACCCAAGTGTTAAGTATTTGGTAAAATACTTCAACAAGAATATTGACTAAATCCTCGTATTTTAAAACGCATGTTTAAACACGCAAAATAATTAATTAACGATTAAACGACCGGGGAAACGAACACTGCACGGAGTTAAAAAGTGGAGACCCCCACACTAGGGAGGGCCCCCACCGATCAGCCACAAGGGGGTGAGGTCACCACCTCCCCACCCCATTTCCCACTTCTACTTTCTTTCATCTTTTCCTTTCTCTCTCTCTTTTCTCTCAATTTACCACCAACCTCACCATCACCATTAAGCCACAAAATCACACCATCAAACCTCAATATTTCATCTCACTTGTTTGGAAGAAAAGAACCACCGCGCAAAGACCTACATTTCTATCTTTCCGGATTCTCGTTTCGCTACTTTGTAAGTTTCCGACGAAATCCCGAAACCTTTCGATTTCAAGTGTTTTTAAGTTCTAGTTGTTTCTTTAAGCTTAAAATGTCCAAATATGGGTTGGGTAAAAGTCACAGGTCGAACGGAGGCCGGAAAACACCTTTTCGGCTCATTTTCCGGCCAACAGCTCGTTGTGTCGCAGAGGCTCCAGGCCACCTGCGACACAAGCCTTTGTGTCGCATAATTTGAATTATGTCGCAATTAGCGACACAAGCCCTTATGTCGCAGAGGTGATCTGCGACACAACAGACTATGTCGCACTTAGCGACACAAGCCCTTATGTCGCAGAGGTGATCTGCGACACAACAGACTATGTCGCACCTAGCGACACAAACCTTATGTCGCATGAAACAGACTATGTCGCACCTAGCTCGACCCCAGCCAGGGGCTCTGCCCCTTGGACCCCGCCAGGGGCTGCCGCCCCTTGGACCCCGCTACCAGGGGCGCTGCCCCCGGACCCCCGTCATTAACGGGCTTCGCCCTTACCCTACGTTCACAAGTAACGGTGTTATATTTAAACTTTCACACAAAGTGTTAAACTTGTATAACATCAAACACGAATGCGACACAACTTCTAAAACACTTTGGAACTTAATTTTAGGTATAACGCTTCAAAACCATCAAAATAATAATGTGGGATTATTGTTACAAACAAGCACCAACGGGCCGTACACACTTTCAAAGACTTAAACAAACAACCAAATCGCGGTAATTTGGACATTCTAAGTTGGACGAACAATTACAAGGGAAGTCTTTCGAGATGCCTACTCATGTTATAACCATTGTGTGTCTTGGACACCCTCAGGTTATAAGTCTTCGGACATCAATCCACCGCTAATCAATTCAAGTTTATTAATTTAATCGCTCAAGGCTCAGGTGAGTCTCATGGCCCCTATTTTAATGTTTTTCAATCAGGGGTGTGATACTATTGCTCGTTTTGTTTTACAAGTTGAACGCAAGTACAAATCAAAAATCAAATACTACATGAGTTACTTCAACTAATCAATTTAAAGCCCTCCATAGCATAGTCTGGTAATACATAGTAGCGTGAATGTTAGTATATGATATCATATAGGATTGACAATCCTCGTCCGGGTTAGCACGCACTAACTGGTCAAACGGATGTATTAGCATTTGGGAAGACGAGTGTAGATTAGGCACTCGTAGGAGGCAACTCAGTTAGGTTTCCTTAATTGGACCTGACGCTCAAGTTAAGCTCAGACTATGTGCTCATGGTTGTATAACTTTTATTTTGCTTAATTGCATTTTAAATTCAATTATAAAATCTTGCGGTTCATACAAACATGTATTGACATACAAACCTGTGAGCTCACCAGCGTTTCGCTGACCAATTTTAGCATGTATCACAGGTGACCAGCAGTAGGTTGGACTGCTCAATCAAGATCCCTTAGCTCGAGTCAGCATGCAAACAATCAGAGATTTAGCTGCATTATTAAATTTTGTATAGATAGATTAATTATGTACTTAAATCTCTCAATTTCAAACCGAGCTAATGTAAACAATATTTTGATGTAAACTTTGGTTTTATTAATATCAGTGTAAAACGATGCATATAGTGGTCGTTCATTATATCTTATGTGCTGTGTATATTGATTAGTCGCGCCCCGACCCGATTCGCTTCCGCAATCCGAATTTGGGGGTGCGACAATTGTAGACCCACTGATCTATGATTGAACATTTAGTGTGTCCATTTGACCAGTTAGTGTGAGCTAACCCGGACATATTGCAAATAATTGTAGTTCCGCAGAACTATGATTGAAATGTTTAGTGTGTCCGTTTGACCAGTTAGTGTAAGCTAACCCGGACATGATTGAGTATTTATTGTGTCCGTTTGACCAGTTAGTGTGAGCTAACCCGGACATGATTGAGTATTTATTGTGTTCGTTTGACTAGTTAGTGTGTGCTAACCCGGACATGATTGAGCTAACGGCCTCGCGTGGAAATCTCACCAACCCGTTAACTTGTTGCGGATCACAAGCATAAGCTCGCCCATCCGTGAATGAGTGTGGATCACGAGCATAAGCTCACCCATCCATCGATTGTATCGCTTTACCGCGATATCGGACTTGTGTCCACTGCAATACGGTGGCATCGTTTTGTGCCCACTTTACTGTGGCATCGTTGTGTGCCCAACTGGTATCGACCGAATTGCTCGCAAGCATAGTATGTAATTGAGCCGGCAGTACTACGACATGCCCGACTAGTATTATCGTGTTTGTCAGAGTGTATGTATATCTATATACACAAGTAAATTGTATGTAGCACCAAGTGCTCGATATTGAGTACGAATATGTGTATACATATATAAATATATATATATATATATATATATATAAGTCAAATCAAACAAACACATGTAACCGTGAGTCATGCAACACATGAGAGTAACGTATTGTATCTAAATATGTATATACAATACTTAGATATTATGTGTTTCGCAATATGCCTAGGTATGACTAATCATTACCTAGTTGTTTTGTATTAGTGTAACGAATCTATACTAACAAATGATACTGTCGTATACTCCTAGTCTCAGCCTAGCAAGTATATGGAGATCTTGGGTTGATGTTTACTTGAGTTCAATTCCAATTTCGAAGTCCTGAATGTATGTGCAGTCTTAGTTCCTAAAAGGAAAACTAATCCTGTAAAAGTCTAGTTGTTGTCCAATGGAGGTAGAACTAAACAGTTCTAGTGAATTTGGTAATGTTGTCCCGTGAAAATAAGGTCAATGTATGATGGTGACTTAGCCATGTCATTTGATGGTGATCGTTGGTCGACAATCTAACAGTGTGCAATGGTAACCTAACAAGGTTAAATGGTGATATTGTTCTACGATAATATAATGGGTGCAATTCCTAAGTATTATACATTCGTATTACCAAACAGTAATATAGATAAGTGTGAATTATAAAAGTTTGGTATTATAATTCGAAAACAGAAATTGAGCATGCATCTCACCCCGAAAACAATAAAACAGTTCAACGAGTGGAGCTATGAAACTCACCTATGAGTTGTCAGCGATTCTAAGATACTCGTGTCGTCCGATGGGTAACCTCCTAGTGTCCTAAACACGTGGAGTTATATAAGTAAGAGACAAATCAATTTTTCTAAGCGAGTTGTGCAAATATTCGTTCGTCGCTCAGGTTTGAAAACTGTGTACGGGGGTCCGGGGGCAGCGCCCCTGGTAGCGGGGTCCAAGGGGTGGTAACCCCTGGCGGGGTCCAAGGGGCAGAGCCCCTGGCTGGGTGAAAAACGCTCATAAATTCCATTTTGGAGTAAAATTGAGTGGCAAAATCTTAGTTTTGACACTTAGTGAAAATCATGTGTTTTCAAGGTTTTGTGTTTTGCGACACAAAGATTGTGTCGCTAAAAGGGTTCTGCGACACAAGGTTTTATGTCGCTAAGTGCGACATCCGCAATTTAATGAGACATAAGGCTTTGTGTTGCTACATGCGACATCGGTGATTTTAGTGCGACACAAGGATTTGTGTCGCAGTGATGCGACATAAGCAACGACATCCATCCTGGGACATAGGCTATGTCGCAGCACTGTTTTTGGTCCCCTGCGACATAACGGACTGTTCGAAGATTTTTCACACAAAACCAAGATCTAACCCATTTTTAGGCCGAATCTTGTTGATATAATGTTAATACATGATATATTAAGTGTTTTTAACAAGGAATATCAAGAAAAAGTGAAGAGTCCTTACGATTTGAAGATTCAAGGGTTTGGATGATGATGGTGTTCTTGATGATGAAGATGGAGGTGGTGATGATGATGAATGCTTGTTGATGATGATGATTCCGTAGATGATGATGATGATGATGATGATGATGATGATGATGATAAATGGGTGAGGATGATGATTATTTGTTGTTGTTGGTGGTGTTGATGTTAGAGAGAAAAAAAGATGGAGATGTATGTGTGTTTGGATGAAAATGAAACAAAAGAGGGGGAATGGGGGGAGGGTTAGGGTCGGCTGACCAAAGGGAAGGGGAAGGGATTTTATCCCACTTTGTCCCCAATTCGCGGTACAAAATACCCGTGTTTTCGTACCCGATCGAAATATAAATTAATATTTTAGATCTATAATTTTTGTTTATACTATTTCGTAAATATTTCAATTAAAAATATTTCACTTGAATTACAAAAATGTAATTTGGTTTCTGCGTTCTTTGATTGTGATTATTAAACAATTATTGTATATTACATATAAATATAAATATATATATATATATATATATATATATATATATATATAGAGAGAGAGAGAGAGAGTTTTCGAATACTTTGTTGTGATTGCATATGAAAATACTATTATTCAAAGTTTAAATTCGGCGCGAAAAATTTGACTTTTTGACCAGGTGTTACACAGAATCACTTCCGCATAGCAAATTTGGGGGTGCGACAATCCTCTTCCCACTTATTTGTTTGGTTTCGTCAACAAGTCGATGCACGTGGCATCCCGGGTTTACTACACTTCAAAATGTCACTTCCACCCTTCGTCAATTGCTATACGGTACAACTTCGGATGCCTTTGATGAATACTTACTAATGTCAGAAAGAGTTTCTCGTAAGACTTTTCAAAATTTCACAAAGTGTGTTGTTGATTTAAATTCAAATGTGTAGATGCGAGAACCAACAAACGAGATCATACATCGTTTGTATGATAAAAATCACGAGCTTCATAGTTTTCCTGACATGCTTGATAGCATAGATTGTATACACTAGGCTTGGACACAATGCCCAAATGCATATACAGTGGCTAACGATTATGACCGAAGCCGTCATCTCGTACGACATGTAGATTTGGTATCCATACTTTGGAATTCCGGGGTCCTATAATGACTTAAATGTTCTTAATATATCTCCTTTGTTTAGGTATTTGCTAAGTGACTCCGCTCCCCAAGTTCCGTATAGAGTGGTCAATATGGATTACCACAGAGGTTACTATCTTGCTGATGGGATATACCTGTTATAGGCAGCGTTCGTTAAGGGCTTTTCAAGCGAGGTTGATCAAAATAGGCTTTATTTTAGTAAGAAGTAAGCTTCCGCCCAAAAGATTGTTGAGCGCACTTTGTTTTACAAGGCAGGTGGCATATACTACAACCATCAACATCTTATAGTCTAAACACCATAAAGCGAATCATGTATGCATGTATCATACTGCGTAACATGATAATTGAAGACAATGATTTCAACATTGCCAAAAATGAAGAATATTATGTACCTATTGGGAACATACAAGGTTCTTGGATCGAGAGGTATAACACATACAAGAGGAAAACGAAGGAACTACGTGATCTGGAGACGAACGAGGGACTTCGAGCCAACCTTGTGGAGCATATTTGAAGGAATCGTTAACAAAGGTGGAATGAAAGCAAACGCAGTAGAATAGTTTAATTTAATTTTTGTTTTTATAATATGTCTTTACATTATGCATTTTAATTTTTAGGACTTGTAATTTTTTTATTTTTTAATGAATTAAATGTTGTTTTATTTAATTTATCTGTTTCTAAAATTAATATATATAATAATGTCTTTAAAATTTAAGATCACTGTCAAAAAATTAAAAAAGTAAAAACTCCATAATTAGAATTGTTATAAGTTGTATACATACTAAAGATATATTAATAAAGTTAAGTACATTTACCCATACTTATATCGCTATATAGTAACACACAAAGAGAGTTAATGGAGAGAGATGTGACAACACTCGTTTGGTACATTTATGTCTTCGCCAAATAATATGATGATAAGGGAATCTTAGTTGCGAAGTTATGAAAGCTTTCTGTTTGTGATTATTTTTCTTAATTTGTGATCTAAACAATGTTCTTAAATTCCTTTTCCGTTATATGTATTTGGTTATGCGTTCTGATTCTGAGGGGCATATATATATATTTATTGAAATGATCCAGAGGGAAGTTCATTTTTTGAAGGAAGGGAGAATCGTTAGTATTCATCAAGAAGCATATTACCTTCACCCATACAAATCTCGAAAAAAGCAAACTGAAATTTATTAAATGTAATCAGAATCGATGCTATGAATGTTAAGCTTCCTTGATAAATTCTTTCTGCAAGTTATAACATCGATTTATGAATATTAGATCCAAATCCGTTAATATGCATCGCGGTGAATATTAGTTAATATGCATTGTAATGAATATTAACAATAAAAATATTTTTCAAATAATGTGAAATTTTAGTATGCATTGTGATGCATATTAGTTAATATTCATCATAGTGAATATTAAAAAATTTAATAAATAAATGTTCATCAACTAATGTTATGACTTAAAATTGAAATTCATTCGTTAAAATATTCTTTATAGCATCGATTTTGATTACTATTTACCGGTAAACATAATTTTTTGTTGACGTTTTGATTGATAATTGTAATATGCTTCTTGATGAATACTAATGCTTCCCCCTTCCCCCAAAAAAGGCGTTTCTCTCTTGATCAATATCCTATATATATATATATATATATATATATATATATGTCTGTGTGTGAGAGAGAGAGATTAAATTTATAATTGTATTTGAAAATCATTAACCAAGGTTGCAAAAGTCGCTAGTCGGGGTCGATTCGATCGTGACCGCGAAAGGATTAGTCGGCCAAGTCGAGGACTATTCGGGTTTTGACTTTTCATATATTTAAATAATAAAATTTAAAATTATGTGTAAATAAAGATATATTTTAAAAATAAGGTGTTATAATGTAAATTTTTTTAACTTTTTCTTAGAATTTTCTTGAAAACTAAACCTCCCTCCCTCCCTTTGTTTTCCAGATCTGGTGTGTCATCTTCTTCTTCCTCTATATCTTAACTTCTTCTTCATCATCTTTATATTCGTCATCTCTTACTTTCTTCTATCACTTTTTCATCTATTTTCTTTTATATTAGCAACAAAAAATAATGGAGAAACATATCTATAACATCTTATAATTTTCAAGACTATTTTTTTTAACATATCGAAAGCGCATTAATAAAAGTACTTCCTAGATTGCATATAATATAAAATCCCAAAATGGCAATCCACAATTACATAGTTTTGAATTTAAATTACCAAATAATTACAAACCTTAAGTTAGGTGTTATTTAATCCACAAACCTATATGTTAAATCATTAACATCGTTATCATAATCAGAGAGAGTTGTCAAACATTCCTTCAACCCAACCTCTTGCAACCCACAAATCAAAAGCTTAACCTGCAAGAAGTATTAAGGAGTGTTTAGCACAAAACTAAGTGAATAGATCATTAACCTAACTTAGATTAACAAATGTTTACAGCAAAGCATCATAAACAAATACTTCAAAGAGGATCAGTGGTCCTTGAGGTACCCTCAAGCCGCGGTGGCCCCCAAGTAACACTTGTAACCAACTGAAGGCCAAGATAGTGGTTTAACCGATGGTTGGCAACTATTACTTCATACAACATGTAACACCCCCAAATTTACTGTTGCGCGGAAGCAAGCTTTGTGTGTTACTAATCAATAATCAAGCACCAAAGTAAAGCAAACGACATCTATATGCAACGTCGTACAATAGTACAAAAGTATTACATTGTTGAATCATAATAACAAGCTTCGAGTTCGAAAATGATTTCCTAGAGATTCTAATACATAACTGATATACAAAAAGTAATGAAAAAGAATCTTCACAAGTTTGTATGCATGAGACTCGAGCTATCAGTCCTGAGTGTGGTGCAGTCCTACTGCTATAATGTACCTGAGATAAATGCTAAAAAGTGTCAACCAAAAAGGTTGGTGAATCTCACAGGTTTAGTATAGTAATCCTTTATGAACCACAAGTAAAGTAACAGTAATGCCTTCGAGCATAGAAAGTAAATCAGTAACTCAGTAAATCAGTAGGTCAACACAATTACCATGAGCTCACAAGCTGAAGCTTAACAGTGTAGTGTGAATGGTACAGTCAAGTACAGCATCACGTACCCCCGTGAGTGCTATCCGGACACTCATATGTAACAAGTACTAATATGCCTGTTTCTATGGTGTAATCCGTGGTAGCGCTACTACCCCAGGCAGGGATTGTCAGTCCCAAATGGATCCATTTACTAGTAATCACGCTTAAGTCCATAACTAATAACTTATGATAGGAGGATTTCAGTGGATAAAAAGTAACTCATGTAATGTATGTAAAAGTAGTGTGTAGCAGTTCAGTACTTGTGTTCATACGTAAAACGATAGCAAATATCTCACCCCAAGTAGAAAATAGTAAAAACGGGGCTGTAAGACTCACCTGAGTCTAGCAAACAAGTATAGCGGATGTAAGTCCGTAAGTATGTGTCGGATGTAATTCCGTAGTGTGGTTCTCCGAACCCTGCAACCTTCTGGCGTCCGAAACGCACAAGGTCGTAAGCAAGTAAGTAAGTTGGTGTCACGAAGGATCACCCATGCTAGTTGTCCACTCAACTAGGAAATGTCCAAGTATTTGTTTGTACTTTTGTAATTATTTTGTAAATAAGTGTGGCCGGTTGGTGACGGAGGTATAATAATAATTCAAATGTTATTATTATGTAATTCATCGTATTGTATACTTTGTAAGTATATACATAAGTTGTTTATTTGTAATGCGACGTGTAATCGTTGTTCGGATATAAGTCGGTTCGAGTGTAAACTCGTGTGAGTGTACGCTCGTCTTTTTAAGTCAAGAGATTTGAGTGTAATCTCGTGTATGTATGAGTGTAATCTCATAATAAAGTGAGTGTAAACTCCTCCGTATTTATAAGTTGTATCGTATACTTTCCATAGTATAGTAGTTTTCATGTACTAATTGTGTCGAGTAAGGTGGTTTCATATATACTTCCCAAAGAATATGTATATCATGTAAGTGTATTGTCGTATACGGTATAGCTGTTGTATGCCTTCAATACATAGTGTAAAAAGTATTTTAAAGTTTCCGTTTCGTGCGACAATATGTATCCCGACAATGACATTCACGGACACTGTTCATGCGATAATCGCATTCTCGGACCACTGTTCATACGACAATGGCATTCACGGAATTTTGTTCATGCGACAATATGTTCACGGAGTTTTGTTCATACGACAATAGCATTCGCGGAGTACTATTCATTCGCGAAGTACTATTCGTGGAGTACTATTTTCCGATTTCGTTTAAGTGTTCGTTTGCGTTGACTAAGTCAAGTGAGTTCGGTTTGATTCGAAACTTTTAGAGTAGTCTTAAGATTGTTTATAGAGTTTATGAAAATTGTTGGTTTTGCAAAATGCCAAAAAAAACAGCGCCTTAGGCTTAGGTTCCAGATTTTAACTCGGTTTCAACCCCCGATTTCTCCCACTTCTAGACCGAACCAAGTCTAATAAAAAATCACCCATGTTCTCCTATATGTCTTGTTCATTTTGGCACTTTATGGTATTTTTATAAGTTCATTTACTATTTTAAACGAAAATAAATACGGAGTATGGTCAGATTTGGTCCAAATCAGACCCCTGTTCAAAGATTGAGTTATATACTAAAATGAGGGCATTTATGGAGATGGTCAAAGAAGAACATTTTGTAGAGCTCTTCCATACGCAAATTTTGGTAGGTGTTTTGTTGTCTAAATCTCTTTAGAACTCAAGATATTATCGTTTTAGTGAGGCGGTTTTTTGGCCAGAAAGTAGTATATATATATTTGTTTCAAAAACGAGTTTTGGCAAATGATTTGGACATTTCTTTGTTAAGTAAGCAACATAACATGTTAATATACATCATGTAAGTAAAGTACAAGAGTTTTGAAGTCTCACAATGGTGTATGAAGAAATGAAGACGGTAGAAGTGATGTACACGCGTAGGCGATCGTTTTGGTGTCTTCGGCTTCGTTTTTCCTTCAAGAATGAGGTGGTGGCCAATGGTGGATGATGGTGGTTTGTGGTGGTGGGGAGACTGACCTCTGGTCGTCTAGAGAGAGAGGGAAGAGAGAAGAAGGAGAGAAATGGAGGAAATGGTGAGGTATGGGTGAAAGAGTGAGGGGTTGAGTTTGGTGTAATTCACAAGTAAACCAAATGGGGCATGGGTTCCCATTTTTCTGCTCAATTTCGTGGGTCCCACCCACTAGGTGGGTGTTTAAATCATTCCCTCAAAGTTGCACTCCGTGTGGTGTTCGTTTACCCGATCGTTTTACGTTTTAATTAATCGTATAACGTTTTATGTAATACGTTTTGTTAACGATTTAAAAACACGATATTTTAAATAAAAGTTTTACTCAACTAATATATTCTAATTATTAAAATATATTTCGGTCGTCGGTTGCGGTTTAGACGTTCGTTTAAATTGTGTAACGTTTTTATACGTTTTAACTGTACGCGTGCAATCGCGATATTTTTACTTGAAGTATTTTATTAAAATACTTAGTTTTTGAGTTATAAAAATATAACTTGAGATTATTTTGCATATCGGGCGTGTTTCACGTGTTTTCATCGCGTACTGAGTGTTCTATACGATATTTAATACGTGTAACATATTCTCACAATATATTAAGGTAAATAATGTTTGTTTTGGATATTTTCACATTATTTTAATAGTTTGTCACCAACGCCCATTTTAAACGGTGTTGGACCTCGTCCAGTACGTAGTGTACGATTTAAATAATCGTGCAAGTGTGTATATAATTACACAAAAGGTTACGTATATTTAGATTGATATAATACTAAATACACGTAATTACAAGTAGTTTAGGCACTAATTACAGTCCTAAATTAGCGGGTGTCACACAACACAAGTTCAATAAACAACACATATACAAGTACTTATGTTGTTCAAGTAATAGTACCCAACCCAATCCATGTTGACCTCTGAATAAGCACACAATACATAATCATCATGGTAATATGTTTAACATAAACAATAAATGTATATCTTATACAAATAAACCAGGTTTACCCGTTGTAACCATGTTGTTACAACTAATTTAGAATGATAGTCAAAGATCCACTCACCCTTGTCGATCACAGTCTCCACTCAAAGATCTTCTTTTTTTATTGAGCCTTCGGTTTATCTGAGAACACAATTAAAACCCGAATTAGCTTCTCATATCATGATTCATAGTATTATATTCAAGTGTATAATGTCAAATAAACACATATGATATACATTCAATACTATTTAAATAACACAAGTACATAAGTCACAAGATATCAAATTTGTCAAGTTATAACATGCAAACGCGATCCGGGAATGAGTGAGCTGGATCGCATTCCACAATTCAAAACTATCCTTTCACCGATTTTAACTATCAAACTCGATCCAGCATGAGGGTCAGGATCACGTTCTCAAGAACAAATTTGAACTGACCCAATATTACACTGACCAACACGATCCAGGTAAAGGGGCCGGATCGCGTTTCAAAGAACAAATTGTTCCGAGATCAAAATACTCATAGCAACGCGATCCGGGCAAGAGTGTTGGATCGCGTTCCCACGTTATACAACAGAAGTTCAGACCTGCAACTACACAGCACGAACTAAGAACCCAATTTCACCTAAATCAGATACAATACACATTTTTATCTATCAAATGACTCCAAGTATCATCAACAAACATAGTGCAACAACAAACAACATCATCAAGCTTCAAATTCTACACATGCATCATAATTTAACCTAAATCAACCAAATTTATTCATAAACATGAAAATGAAGCAAAATTTGTTGGTACATCTATGTGTGTCTGTCAGTTGGTCTCAGTCTGTAATCGTGTCGATATTGTAATTACGTATTGAATAGTTTTAGACTTAGTTTAATTACAATTTTTGTAATCATGCGACACAAGGATTGTGTCGTAGAATCATTCTATGCGACACAAGTATTGTGTCGCAGAATCAGTTTATGCGACACAAGGATTGTGTCGCAGAATGTCTGGATTAGACTATAAATAGAAGCTCGCCAGCTACTGTTTGAGTAGGACTTTCACACACATAACACTTCTATTTTTCATAGAAAATTCACTAGGTAGTGTTATTTTGATCTTTGTGTGTTTGTCCAAGTGTATGTATTGTTGCTAGTTCATTATATATAAACATACACCTTTGTGTTTTGGTTATTTATTGTGTTAATCTTGCATATCTTGGGGTGTTTGATTTCCGCTCTAACACACAAGTTAAACTACTCGATTTGGTCCGGAAACAAGGAACCTACAATTGGTATCAGAGCCACATACTCTTGAGTTGTGGTTTCGAGTTAGTTTTTGCAAGATTTTGGTTTAAAAGTGATATTTTTAATTTTTGTGTTCTTGGTGTTCTTGGTCAAAAAGCTCTATTTTTAGCCTATTTTGGTGTTTAATCTTCAAAGAAAGGTGTTTGTCAAACCTTTAGATTTAGTAGATCAAAAGTTGGTGATTTTGTCTCTTAAAATATTGGGTTTTAGAACTGATAGGAAGCATGGCGTAATTGTTTATTATTTGTATGGAAAGTTGAAAATTTTTTTGTGGGCTCTAGGTTGTCTTCTTGTGCCCCTTTGCGACAGAAGGCTTGTGTCGTATATACTGTTTATACGACACAAACATACGACATTAAATTGTCTACGACACAAAGTGCGACATAAACCTACAACACAAAGTATTTTGACTTTGACTAGTCTGTGACACAAGTTGCAACATAATCCACGACATAACAGTTGTGTCGCATTTTTGTCTTCTGTCTGATTAAGTTCTGCGACACAACACTTGTGTCGTATTGATTCTTTACGACACAACACTGTGTCGCATAATTCCATACTTAGACAAAAATCAGTTTGTTTGTTGTGTTTTTCTTGATTTTGTTTGCAGATTGTCAACATGTCCCTTCATAGCGTTGATGCAGTTTTACAACATAATGCTACGATCGGTAGTGCAAATAAACCTCCTTATTTTGCACCAGGTTTGGAATTTCGAGCATGGAAACAACGTTTTATGTCGTTTGTTTTATTCACTGATCCTGATATGGAGTTGGCTCTTCTTGAACGATATGAAGCGCCTGTTACTCTTGGAGAACACATGGGTGTTCCTCCACCAAAACCCGTTCGTTCATACACTCCTGAAGAATGAAAATCATGGGAAATTGAACGCAAAACTCATTCTGCTATTACTATGTCACTTCCAACTGACGTTTTGGATATGTTTCCACAAACAATCGCTTATGATCTTTGGATTGCAATTGAGAAGAGATTTTGTGGTAACACTGAATACATCGAGAGCAAATTGGAATTAATCAAAACTCAATTTGATTATTTCTATATCCAGAAAAATGAGACAGTCAGAGACATGCTTTGCAGATTTACACGCACAGTAAACGAACTGCAAGCTGGAGGATATAATCTAAAAAATTCCGAGATTAACAAAAAGGCTTTAGCTGCTCTACCGCCAAGTTGGGAAACACGAGTTTTGTTATTAGAAAGTGATCCAAAAACAATGCAATTGTCTCTGGATGATCTTGTTGGAAAACTTGAAGCTGGTGCATTAGATATTCAAAAGAAGGAAACAAGATCTATTGCTCGTGCATCAGAGTCAAGTAATGGTGGAACAGCTTTCATTACAGCTGAGCCAAATCCTCAGAGATCCTCTTCTTACTGTAATCCTACTGTAGGAACTTTTTCAGCCCTACCAACTTATAATGCTTCTTCAAGCAAAACATGTTCATCATCATCTGTTCCCTCTTCAGCAACCACAGATGAACATGCAGCAATGTTTACTGCCTTCCTGTCATCATATGAAGACTTTCTTTCTAAAAGAGTCAGTACATTGGAGCTGACTGATGAGGACTTCAATCAGGTTGATCCCGATGAGTTAGAAAGGATTGACATTAGAAGGAATATGGCTATGCTCACTCGCAGAGCCAAAAACTATCTAAGAAGAACTGGAAAGAGATCTCTTGAAGATGCAGCTGATCGAACACCAATGGGATTCGATAAAAGTAAAATCAAGTGCTATAAGTGTCAGAATCTTGGACACTTTGCCCGCGAATGTGAGAAAGGCCGACAACCTGCTACGGGTTTCACAAAACCATCTGTTGCTCCAAAACAGATTGAACATACTACTGCTAAGGCTGCATTGTTGATTGAGGATGGACATGCTTATGATTTTTCTGCATTTGAAGATCACGAGCAATGCTTCATGGCCATCAACAATGAGGTACAATTTGCTTCATTTACTTGTAACTCATGTATTAGTTTAACTGGTAAAGTAAATGGGCTTATGGAACATAATGACAACCTGAAGTCAGATATCTTGAATTTGATGGAGGCAAATAAAGTGTTGAAAACTAATGAGAAACTCTTTGATAGTAACATTAATCAACTCATTGAAGATAAAAAGGAGCTGAAAGCTCTAATTTTCAGCAATCGGGATGAAATTGACAGTTACTTAAAAATGATTTCTCATTTAAAAAAGGAATTGGCTATCTCCGAAGCCAAAGTTGTTGATTACAAACGAAAACTCAAGAATATCAACACTTCAGCCATGGTCTTTACTGAGATCCTACAAACGGGTAGGACTAATTCTAAAGATAAGTCCGGCTATGGTTATCATCATCAACCGCCTCCGTCTTTAGATGTGAATTTGGTTAGAGCGTCTAAAGATGAAATTAAAGATTTTGTACCTACTGCGTTAGTAGATGCAAAGCCCATTGAAATATCAGTTAATGAACCTGTTGTTAAGCGTGTAGATATGCCTGTAACTGAACTTGTTAGTTTGCCTACTTTTAAGTTGCCTGAATTCTATCAAACTAACATAGAGATCAATCATGATAAGAAGAAAACTAAGCTAACTAAGGTTGAACCAGTGAAGCCTTTTGAACCTGTTAAGTTTACCTCCTCAGGAATTGTCCAGTTAACCCCCTTTGGTTGTTTTCAGCCTGCTCCCTTAAAAACTACTGAAAAGGAGGTCGAGGTTGAGGATGTTCCTTGTGAGAGTGTGTCTCAATGTGAAAAGAAAAACATTAAGCCTGATCATCACACTATTACTTCTAAGATAAACGATGAAACTTTTCAAAGGAATGCTAAGGCTCAGCCTGAACTTAAAAGGAAAGATTTACAGAATACTAATGATAACTCAATCAAGAATTCTGTCAAATCTTCTGTTTCACATTCTGAGGCATCCACTTCAACATACTCTCATAAGTTGCCTGTCCCACCTCAATTCTTAGGCAGTAACGACCAAACCTTTAAGGAAAGACAATCATGTTTCTACTGCAAGAAACAAGGTCACTTGATTAATCAATGCCCGTTGCTTTCGAGAAAGAAGTTGTCAAAAGGTGTTCCCAAAAATTCTATTTACAAAAATTCATCTGCTAAATCATTTTCAAAGAAGGATTCACTTTCTCATACTTCTATCCCGAAAGTTAATGCTGCTAGGCCTAGTAAACCTCAGGTTAAACAGCCTGACAACGTTAACAAGCAACCCACTATTGTTCCTGTGAAAATTTGGAGACCAAAAGAGTCATCAAATGACTCATCATCAAGTAATACTGCATCAGGAAGTGCATCTGATTTCTTGAAAAACAAAGTTTTAACTGATGTATTTATTATTGATGAGGTCTCTGGAGTACCCAAGTCTGTAAAGGCCTAGGTCTCCGTTTCTAACTAACTCTCTCCTCATGTTGTGCTGTAGCAGTCAGGTCATATACAAAGCAGTAAATGGTATGTGGATAGTGGCTGCTCACGGCACATGACCGGTGACATGTCTCTTCTGTCAAACGTTAAACCATATCGCGGAGGACATGTTGCTTTTGCAGGAGATGCAGGTGGTAACATAACGGGACAGGGTACTATTTCTAATGGGAAAGTGAGTTTTGATTAAGTAAATTATGTCGAGGAACTACAACACAATCTGATCAGTGTTTCTCAAGTCTGCGACAAGAAGTTCACTACTGCATTTACAGATGTTGAATGCTTAATTTTGAAACCGGGATTTGTTATTCCCGAGGAATGGGTGTTACTGAGAGCACCCCGTGTACGCAACTCGTAATTTTGGATATGCAAACTGTGATTACCAAGGAGCATACGTGTTTGCTATCAAAAGCATCTTCTAAAGATTCACTGCTTTGGCACAGACGTATGGGACACATTCGTTTTCGCAGAATGAATTATCTTGTCAATAATGATCTTGTGTTAGGTGTGCCCAAAAAGTCATTCGAAATAGATAATGAATGGGCTTCCTGTCTCAAAGGGAAACAACACAAGAAGTTCCATAAGTCTAAGCAAGTGAACTCTATTGAATCTCCATTGGAGTTGCTTCACATGGATTTGTTCGGTCCTGTGAATAAGAAAAGTATTGGAGGAAAATCATACTGTCTGGTTGTTACTGATGATTACTCAAGGTTTTCTTGGGTATATTTCTTGGCTGGAAAGGATGAAACGGCTGATACTTTAACCTACTTGTTCGACAGATTGGAAAACCTGTGTAACCTGAAAATCAAGAAACTGCGTAGCGATAATGGAACAGAATTCAAGAACAGAACCTTGGAAATGTATTGTCTTCAAAAAGGAATCTTTCATCAGTTTAGTGCTTCTCGTACTCCTCAGCAAAATGGTGTCGCTGAAAGAAAGAATAGGATAATCATTGAAACAGCAAGAACCATGCTGTCTGATGCGCATCTGCCTACCACGTTTTGGGCAGAAGCTGTTAATACTGCATGCTATGTGTTGAATCGAGTTTCGATGGTTAAGAAACGAAACAAAACATGTTATGAATTGCTGAATAATCGCAAACCAAATTTGAAGTTTCTTGAGCCTTTCGGGTGTCCTTGCACAATCTTAATTACTAAGGACTCGGTAGGCAAATTTGATGAAAAAGCTGTCGATGGCCTATTTTTGGGATATTCTGTGAACTCGCCGAACAAACGAGTCTTCAACAAGTCCACTGGGAGAATAGAGGAACATTATGAAGTAAGGTTTATGAAATATACTGATTCTCCAAAAGGCAAGGGACCTGAGTCCTTGTTTGAGTATGATTCGTTGGTGGACTCATTCAAACTTCCCAAATTTAGTGAAGAAGATCAGGTGGTGTCTCTACTTCATGGCTTGGATCTTACTTCCGACTTAGTTTCCAAGTCTAGAGTAGTACCTCCTGAGAATATTGTCAATGATGATAATTCCTCCGATGTTGATCATATGGCTTCTGAATCTAATCCTCAAACTGAAACCGATATTATCTTTCCACTTGAAACTGAGAACATTGTCACTGATAGCTCAGTTGCAATTGAAAATTCAGAAGGTGTTCTTTCAAATTTGGATCCGATCATTGTGCCTGATCAGATCCCTCAGCTTAGAATTCATTCTACTCACCCCACTGAAAATATCATCGGTGAGTTTCAACAAGGTGTTTTAACCAGGGGTCAGGTAGCTGCTAACGAAATCCGTGAAGAATCATCAACTGCCTCTCTTGCCTACATTGAAGAAGAAATGGAAGAATGCTTCTTATCTCAGCTTGAACCAAAGAAAATAGACGAAGCTTTGAAAGACCCATACTGGGTTGAGGCTATGCAGGAAGAATTGAATCAATTCAAAAAACTTGATGTCTGGGATTTGGTTCCTTTACCCAAAGGTGTTGATCCAATTGGAACTCGCTGGGTATATCGCGTGAAAAAGGATGACAGAGGTGTAGTTATTCGGAATAAGGATTGGTTGGTTGTTCAAGGTTTCACTCAGATTGAGGGTTTAGACTATGATGATGTGTTTGCTCCAGTTGCAAGATTGGAATCCATTCGTATCTTTCTAGCTTATGCGTCATTCAAAGGCTTTCGGGTCTATCAACTAGATGTCAAGAGCGCATTTCCGTATGGAGAAGTCCTAAAGGATGTGTATGTAATGCAACCTCCCGGTTTTGAAGATCAAAATCATCCTGACTATGTTTGCAAGTTAGGCAAGGCTCTATATGGTCTTCATCAAGCTCCACGAGCTTGGTACGCGAGGTTGGCAAATCATCTCTTGAGAAATGGCTTCACTCGGGGCCAAATTGATAGCACTCTCTTCATAAAAAGGGTTGGAGAAGATTTGTTACTTGTGCAGGTCTACGTGGATGACATTATATTTGGTTCAACAAATGATTCTTTGTGCAGAGACTTCGAGAAGATTATGAAGTCCGAGTTTGAGATGAGTGCCATGGGGGAACTTAAGTTCTTTCTAGGTGTACAGGTTGAGCAGTCTGATAAAGGTCTTTACATTCATCAGTCCAAATATGTGATTGACATGTTGACTCGGTATGAACTCCATGACTGTAAGCCATATGGTACTCCTATAGACACAGATCACAAGCTCGGACCTGCTGAACACGAAGAGGACTGCAAGGAGCGGGATTATCGTTCTATGATAGGATCGCTGATGTATCTCACTGCATCCAGACCAGATATTGTGTTTGCTGTGTCTATCTGTTCCAGGTATCAAGCAAAGCCCAAGGTTTCTCACATGAAGGCTGTGAAGCGAATTTTTGGTTACCTCAAATATAGACCATCACTTGGTCTATGGTACTCAAATGAGAAAAATTTCTCTCTCACTGCCTATTCTGATTCTGATTATGGCGGCTGCAATTCGGATAAAAAGTCAACTACAGGAGGTTGCCAATATCTCGGCTCTCGATTGGTGTCTTGGCAGTGTAAAAAACAAACCACAGTTTCCACCTCAACAGCGGAAGCTGAATACATTGCTGCTGCAAGCTGTTGCTCCCAGATTTTGTGGATTCAACACCAATTGCGTGATTATGGGTTACTTCTTACCTTGACTCCAATTCATATTGATAATACTGCTGCTATATCTATTATTCACAATCCCGTTCAACACTCTAAGACCAAGCACATAGAGATTGGGTTTCACTTCATACGAGATTGCTATGAGAAACACTTGATTGACCTTATTCACATAGATACCCTTATGCAAAAGGCCGACTTATTCAAAAAAGCATTTTCGCGTGCTCGTTTCGACGAACTTGTAGATATGATAGGGATGATTTCCTTTGATCTCAAGAAATGATTTGTGACTTGATTTATGTGTTTTGGTTATAAAAAAAAATCGCAACAACCACTCTTTATACTTTTTAGTATTAAAGAAATGCACCGTTGCTACATTTTAAAATAGACGTTGAAGTTGTGTCTGTAAACAACTTGGGATATGATAGTACATCGGGTGACATGCATAAAATGGAATTTTAAGGTTTATCTTGGATGTGTCAGTAGATTTATCTGACGTGTTGAAAACAGTTTTTATAAACATTGTCTCATCATACGATATATTAGTAGGCTTGTTATGCAAAACTTCTTGAGACTTCTTAAGAAGCCTAATAATTAATTGTCTATTTCAAGTGGTACAACATCATTAGATGTATGACAAATGTCTTAATTTCTTACTTATACTAGACATGTGTTCGTTGAAAGAAGTTTATTTGATATCATTTGGGGGTATATATTGACAGTCTCCTCTGTTATACGTAAGTATAGACCTGGTTTCTGTTTATATATACTTAAAAATTAAGCAAACACAAGTCAAAGTACTTGCAAAGTCTTTAAAATTAAGATACCTTACAAGGTCGCCAAAATGGTTTGACCAAGTCCGGTTTTGCTTAAACCTGAATCAAGCTATGTCGCTCTGTTGTACGCAAGTACAGACCTGTCACCGCTGACTTGATTTTTAAATTTGATTTTCTAATATTCTCTCTGTAAATGGAAACATGGTCTATGTCTTAAGTTAAGATGTATATCTATGGTGGGGACCACAGCAAAATATACATGCGAATTATAATAAAAATGTTGAGTCATTCCACTAGAGTTAATTATAATGATTTGTGAATGTTTAATGCATGATTTAGGGAAAGGCACACAATTAACTGATCATCTTGTGACATTGGACCGATGTTTCATGTTGGACCCTAAATTGTAGGAATTAGTTAAACCCGGAAAGTTGGCTAGTTCACATTCAATTAAGAATCTTTGATTAGTGACTTAATTGATATAAAAGAAATCACAATTAAATAATCAATACATGATGAATCAGGATATATGAATCTGAGTGACATTAATTATACAATTACTTATTCCCTCCTATTGTTTCTTATTTATTTATTTTAATTCAAGTTTATTTAATTTACTTATTTTAATTTATTATTGTATAAACAATTGTTCGCACGGAACTAAAACGTCCCCCCTGTTTACTGTTTTCTAGTTAATTAGTATTTTCTTTTTTTATAAATAACCATCGTTCCTGTGATCGACTCGGTCTTACTGATTCTATACTTACATTCGATCAGGTATTCTTGCCTGGTTGTGTGAAAAGTATTAATTAGGTATTTCCATTTATAAATTATAAAACAAGACGCGCTTTCACACGCATCAAGTTCTTGGCGCCGCTGCCGGGGAACGGTTGTGTTTTGTTTATTTAAATAGGAATTATTTATTGTAAAAGTTTTGTATTTTAAAAAATTGTTAATTAGATTTTTGTAAAGTTGTTCAATTAGTTTATTTAAGTGCATTAATAAGTTTTTGTTAATAAATTTGGTTGAAACAAATTACTTTTTAGTTGGTTAAATTTTTAGGTAATTAGTTTCAACCGGCGGATGGAAATCCATCCGCCGGTTGGATTTCTTTTGGTTAAATTTTGTGTCATTAATTTTTATTTATTTATTTTGTGTGAACTAACTTGTTTTTCATTAATAGTGCTTGTGTTTCAGATTTAATTGTTATTTAGGTTTTAATTCAATGACAAGGAGTTACGAGAGCGATGCGAACGATAACCACATTGTTAGGAGAAACCCTGATAGTTTTGGTTCAAGTTCTGATAACACAGTGCCATCTTTTACGCGTTTAGGTCGTAGGGAAGTACCCATCACATCATCCTGTAATGAGTTGTTAAATGCTATTGAGAAAGTCAGATGGGACATTCCTTTCACAGCCGAACTGATAAGAAGATCTTCCATTTATTTTACTGAGAGTCAATTGGTTCTGATTCGGAATGTGTTAGATACTGCGGATATAGAGAGATAGTTTGGGTATGAACAACATTTTATTGAGGCTCTAATTGATTTTGAGGCATCTTTGGATTCGAGGATTGAAGAAGAAAAAGTGTTTTTCACTGCACAAAAGAAGCGGTACACAGAGATTTACGAGGCATTGGTGCAGTCTTCTTTTCCCTATTCTTCTAATAAGGCGGCATGTCTTCATAGGATGTTGAAAGCGTTGTATTTGGCGACTGGGAATCCTAATTTTGAGGCGGATAAAGAGATTATTACTAGTTTGAGAGACTTGGTGCAGTTGCTGCAACTTGAAGATCATTTGAGAGACCCTACTCCTCATAGAGTTATAGTGCATAATACCATTCCTTACTACTTAAAGAATATGATACAGAAATTGGAATTATTGGCTAAGGAAGAAGGAAAGAGGCCTAATCCTAGTTTCATTCACCCTGATGTCACTATTGATTTAGCTATCTTTCTGGTAGTCAATCTGGATTAGTTGGTAGTTTTGGATAAGGTGCTCACCCCACGTGAGCATTTCCATTTTGGGTTGGTAGAGATATACACAAAATTGGTAGGAATATTCAAGGAGTCTGATTTGGGATTTACTAATCATCAAGAGGTGGCAATTAAGAAGATTGAAAGAAGGATAAGAGATCTAAAGCGAAGTTCGGTGATGTCTAAACATGCGAGTGTTAATGAAGCAATTTATGAGTTTATGAGTGAATTGGAAGAGGCTAGCCCGGATCGTGAGAAAACTTTGGATAAGAATGATAAGGTTGTGTTGGCACTCAATGGTCCTGTGAACAAGACTGTTAGAGATATCTGTTGGTCGCTAATAAATCTTCAACTAGCGGCGAGTGCTCATTTGGTTAATTTTGCTACTTTTGGACATGGAGTGGATAATGTTATTGCAAAAATAACAGAGCGATTCTTATCTCTTTATCCCCTGCGTTGACTTTCGTGATTCATACTTTTCCATTTTTTTCGTCGAACCTACTAATAACTTGTGAGTTTGGTTGTATTTATTTATTTGTGTGCTTGAATGTTGAACAATTTCTATTTATGGTGTGATTGAATAAGTGGTTAATTTTTATTTGATCTTGTTAGTTAATTAGTTTTGAAATTTTTAATTTTATTTGCTTATTTTTTTTTATTATTATAGTTTGGAATTAAGAAGCTATGAAGTTATTGTACACCTCCAGGTATGTGGTTTAATCAACAAAATCTTGTCAAGTTAGTAGCAGGTGGTGGAAAACGTTTTTAAAAAGTTTCTGTTTTTCAATCCATACGCCGTATGGAATATCCATACGCCA
Organism: Pseudognaphalium luteoalbum; assembly: GCA_963422505.1. Taxonomy (NCBI): domain Eukaryota; kingdom Viridiplantae; phylum Streptophyta; class Magnoliopsida; order Asterales; family Asteraceae; genus Pseudognaphalium; species Pseudognaphalium luteoalbum. Next base: position 83,877,096 of record OY730194.1, read on the forward strand.
TATGGATTGATTTGGGCCACTGGGCCGGTGTTGATTGGGTTTAAGGTGTTGACCTGGGCTTGTTTAATCCATAGGCCGTATGGAAAATCCATACGCCATATGGATCAAAAATGCACAAAACCGTATAAAAGCCCTTCTTCTTCATTTTGAAAACCACAAAACCCTAAACACCACCACCACTGCTGCTGCTGTTACCCTCCGACCACCCCCATTCCGACCACATTTCTCGTGTATTTTTGCATATTCTTCATTCTCGAAACTCCCTCTACTAAGGTATACTCGTATTTTACGTTTTCGTTGGTTACAATGCAAGAATTTGTAATTAGGGTTTACGTATATAATTTGGGTTTCTTGTGTTTGCGATGATTTTGGAGAATTATTGGTTGGATTATGTTTGCAATGAATTATAGAATGAAATGCCATGATAGATTTGCAAGGTTTTGAATTGTACGCATTATTTGAATATTATGCATATATATATATATTATGGTTAATGAGTTGTTTATTCTTTTGCTATGGTTTTAAATTAAACTTGTTAGTTTTATGACCACATGATGATTAATGGAAATGTTTGATTGGTACTCAAGTATTTGTGGTTACGGTTATGTGATACATTATTAGTTACATTAAATGTACTTCATAATAATTCATTATGAGATTGTATGAATGATTGCTAGTTGCTATTGCTCGAGTTTAGTAATTGTGCAAGTTCATATGTTCATAGTGGTACCAAGTTATTATATTGCATTTGATTCAACAATTTGTCATGAAATTTTAACAAGTGTATACAATTTAGCAATTTGAATAATTTTTGGTTCATAATGCAATAAGGTAGTTGAAATTGTGTTTGTTGCGGTAGTTTAGGCTAAACCTTGATGGTGGATTATTCCATATTAAGTCGAAATGCTGCCGAAATTTCTTTTGAGACCTTATTTGCATTTCCTGTTTTGTTAATGATTGTTTCTCTTAGTAGTTAAATGGCTAGTAAATGGCTACCAGGAGAACCAGAGGCGGTCAAGCATTGGAAAACCCACTGATTAGGGGCCACAGATATTTCACATTCCATGAGTCTTATTCGGAAACTACTAGATACCAGTTCAGTGAACGTTTGGCAGAAAATATTGACCAACCGATCGAAGTCTTTGATGCAATAAACTGGAATGTTCTAGATCGTATAGTTGAGAGATACGGATTCTCTACCGGGCATGAGACTGTGAGGAATTTGCTCGCTACACCATTTACACTTCGGGATGGAAATGTCGGATTTGTCTCGTATGCTTGGTATAGGATGTTTAGCATTAGGGAGCATATTTACAGAGAGTTGGTTGTTGAGTTCTTTAGTACTTTCCGATTTTAGCACATAGAGACAGACTGTACTGCTGAAACCATTACCTTCCAGCTGGGTGGTCAGCCGAGGCAGATGTCGTTAGTAGAGTTTGCTATTGGGGTCGGGTTATATGAACCCAATGAGATTCATAACCCGAATTTTATGAGACATTTGTCAGCAGGTGCAGTGGCAAAGCTCACTGATTTAGAGATTGAGCAGGAGTGGCAGCACATTGCCCAGGGTAGCTATGGTTCTCATGCCCCTACTTATAGGAGTGTCCGAGACCCTCATCATCATCTCATTCACAGATTGCTGACATTTACTATTGTTGGCCGATGCGAGGGACCTTAAAAGGTTTCCAATCTTGACTTGTTTTATCTCAGTTCGATTATCAGGAAGAGGTTGGTGAATGTACCATGGAGATTGGCGAAGTGGATGTCTAAGAGAGCTACCGGTACGAGGAGTTCGAGTAGTTTGTGTGGTGGTCAGTTTGTTACTAGACTGGCTAGGCATTTTGGGTTAGAGATTGCGGCTGAGATGGGTACTTGCACAGTTGTTCAGCCGGGTATGGATGGCTGACTGCACGGAGGTTAGAGGCTATGGATATTATCGAGCCGTGCAGTATTTATGGTGGTGATCCCGAGATGTTTTATTAGGTAGCTACCACTCGGATTGGGCAGACTTTACAGTCTAGACAGGTTAGGACTGCTGCAGCGAGAGGAGGTAGTAGCAGTGATGTTGGTAGAGGTACGGCACGTGGCCATAACAGAGGATATGCTGCAGAGTTTGACCAGCTGTCACAGCAGCTACACCAGATGGATCTCCACCAGACTCAGCGGTTCGACCAGATTGATCTTATGCAGAGGCAGCACTTCCATCAGACGAGTGCCCATCTAGATTATCAGGATAGTTTGTTTGCTCAGTTGTTCAGCTTCCACCAGATGCCGTACGAGCCATTTCAGAATCAGACACCCCAGGAGTTCATGCCACCACCATCATTAGAAGAGCAGCCAGGACCATCTCATCATTATCAGAGCATGGACGAGGAGGAGGATAGTGATTAGGATGATTTTCATCCTATGTGGTTATTGATTCTAGACAATTTTATTGTTATTATTATCTTTGTTTTTAGTAGTTTATTTATGTTGGATATTATAGTGTGTTGCATTTAGGAACGGTTGTGTTTTATCTTTATTTAGGATGTTTAATTTGGTATTGTTTAATCCTGTTTGTTGATTGATCCCTCAGAATTGTGTTGTGAGTACGTGTTATGCTGGCAGTAAGTTCAGCGCAACAATTTGAACCGAGAGGATGTGGGAATTTCATATCATCTTTCTCATGACCGTTAAGCACACTTTTCCAGGGGAGTTTTTCTGTCTTATTTCTTTTCTCTTTTTCCCGTTTTAGCAATTCATTATTTGTACAATGAGGGCATTGTACAACTTTAAGTGGGGGATGGGAGAGAAAAGAATTGAATTTCCACATTTTTGTCCTGTTAAAGAAGTAGAGAATGTTGTAATGCGGTTCAATAGTTATCTCATTAAGATATATAACAAGGAGGTTATAAGTTGCCCATTTTTCAACCAAATTTTTGAATTAAAATTTTTGTTTTCTAGAGATAATTATTTTGTAACAATATAGGTTAATTTTAAAATTTTCTACACTTTCAATTAAATATTAAATTGTGAAAAATGTTATTTAGCTTCAGTATATGATGTATTGATAGGCGATCTATGTAAGAACTTTTGAGCTTTTAAGAAACGAAAATAAAGGAGTGGATGATACTTTTAGATGAACTTTAGTAATGTATGACGTATGTCTTAATTTTCATATTATTAGCGTGCAATATGTCATATTTTTGGAATTTTAATTAACATCATTTGGGGATATACTGGGTGTTGTTTCATCTGTTGTACGTAAGTACAAACCTGGTCTCCGTCAGTATATCTAATGAAAAAGAGCAAAAGAGTTTAATAACTCAAGAGTTTAAAATGTAGTCAACTTAAGTCGCTTTGTTGTACTAAGGTACAGACCTGTCACCAATGGTTTGACTAAAAATTTTATATTGCTAAATCAAAAGCAAGTTATGTCGCTTTGTTGTGTTGAGGCACAGACCTGTCACCTATGTCTTGATTTGAAAAATGATTGTTTTGATTAGAACTTCAAAATATGTAATATTGGCACGTTATGAGTATGAGAGTATATAGCTTTTGGGAGTTTAAGGGAACATCTATGTGAACAATAATGGATTGAGCTCAATTATTTAAATATAGATTGTTTAAGTGGATAACAATATCAGTAATCATTGTGAACTATTTAATTTTTCAAGAAGAGTAACATTATGTGTAGATTATTTTTTTGTAAATCTCATAGTTTCTTAATAATTGTTTTTAGAATTAACAGATTTTTAAATTTAAATGTTTGAGTTGAAAAAGGGTAATGTTGTATAATTCCTTTGTTAGTTATTTAGATTAGTGAAGATGACTGTTTTCTTAAGAATTTGATTTTTGAATCGATTGTCTACTTGAGGACAAGTAGTATTCAAGTGGGGGATGTTTGATAAACGCTCAAAAGTACTATATTTTAGTAGTATTTTACCCCTATTCTTGGATGTTTCTATTGCATTTAATTAACTTTAGATGTTGATTTCGTTCATATTTGCAATTAGATGTGGAAATGGAGCGTTGTGAAGAAAGGAACGGAAAACAGTCAATAAACGAGTTAAATGAGGCATTTTTGAAGAATAAAGTGAAGTCGATGATAAAAAGAAGAAAAATGGAAAAGCAAATGAAAAACCTATCCATACGCCGTATGGATTATCCATACGCCGTATGGAATGAGGCGGTGGAAGCCCAGCTTACGCGGATCTTGGTTGGGCTTACTTTCTATCCATACGCCATATGGATTGATTAGGCAGAAAGTATAAAGATGCGTTTTTAAACCCTAAAAAGGGAGATTCGGTTGTGGTTCAAAGTTTGACGATTCCAGACGACTTGGTATGAATTTTAGGGTTATTTTGGAGGCATAAAGAGCTAAGGTTGAGGTTAATTCACTTTACTTTCTTTATGATTCGTTATTTCGGTTTGTAATATTTTGATTATTCCGATTTCATTGATGACTTTGGTATCGAATGATCTAAGTTTTATATCTCTGATGATGAATTGAATATTAAAAGTAGTTGTGTGATTAATTGAACTCAGATTATGATTATTGAATGATTATAGTTGCGTATTGAATAACTTATTTAATTGAAAACTGTTATATTACTCGCAGATCCTTATTTATTGGTAACTGGTAATTATTATTGTTCAATGTGGTTGATAATGTTAATGAGATTGATTTCCTTTGATGTTATTAATTATTGATGGTTTTAATTCTTGGGTTTTAATCATTGCTAAATATGTTGAGTCTGATAGGTTGAGAGAGTAATAATTATTCACTTTAAAATGAATGAGACAATAAGAATTATTGGGCATTGTTGAGTCATTCCACTAGAGTTAATTATAATGAGTTGTGAATTTTTAATGCATGATTTAGGGAAAGGCACACAATTGACTGATCATCTTGTAACATTGGACTGATGTTTCATGTTGGACCCTATATTGTAGGAATTAGTTAGACCCGGAAAGTTGGCTAGTTCACATTCAATTAAGAATCTTTGATTAGTGACTTAATTGATATAAAAGAAATCACAATTAAATAATCAATACGTGATGAATCATGATATATGAATCTGAGTGACATTAATTATACAATTACTTATTCCTTCCTATTGTTTCTTATTTATTTATTTTAATTCAAGTTTATTTAATTTATTTATTTTAATTTATTATTGTATAAACAATTGTTCGCACGGAACTAAAACGTCCCTCCTGTTTACCGTTTTCTAGTTAATTAGTATTTTCTGTTTTTATAAATAACCATTGTTCCTGTGATCGACTCGGTTTTACCGATTCTATACTTACATTCGATCAGGTATTCTTGCCTGGTTGTGTGAAAAGTATTAATTAGGTATTTTCATTTATAAATTATAAAACAAGACGCGCTTTCACACGCATCGAACATCATGCCCAAACTGACCACACTTGACACATCTAGCATTTTGCCGAGTACATGGTCCAATATGTTTAGCCTTACAAGTATGGCACCAATTTGATTTGTCCACAATACCGCCACTTTGTTTCTTGTCTTTAGGAGATCCATGCCATTTCTTCTTCCCTTGATTTGCTGAGGAATCACCTTTGGATTTTGACAAAGATCTTTCTTTGTTTCCCAATTCACGAGCCCGAATATCACAATCCACAGATCGGGCTAACTCAAAAGCTTGGGTAAGAGAACCCGCTAATCTCACAGTTGTTCGATAGATATGTTGCAACATCCCAACAAAATGATCAATCTTAGTCTTTTCATCTGGAACCCATTGTTGTACAAACCTTAACTTTTCTAGAAAATTGGGAGATAAGCTCATCCATGGTCATATTAGTAGTCAATTGCATATCCATAAACTCACGTCGAATACGAGTCATATCAAAATCTGAACAATATTTCTTACAAACCTCATTGTAAAAATCGGGCCATCTAATAGATTCCTTTTGCTGTGGTGTTAAATGTGAAGTAATGGAATCCCACCAAACCATAGCTGGTCCTTTCAGAAGTTGTACCGCATATGGAACTTTGATCTCATCCTCACATCGACAAACCTCAAATTTCCTTTCCACATCCTTTAACCAATCGAGTGTGACTGAAGGATTGGTGCTTCCACAATAATTAGATGGTCCACTAGATTTGAAAGTTTTAAAAGAACATAACTTAGGTTGATGTTGAGGTTGCTGTGATGACCGAGTTTGTTGATCTAACAAAGATTGTCGTCGTAGATCTCCGAGTTTAAGTACTTCTTCCTCTAATTGTAAAACATAATCATCTCTATCCAAATCTCCTGCTGAAAATGAGGTACCAGAATGACCTCGTCTATCAATAGGATTTTCTGGAGGAGTAACTCCTACTCTAAAGACATTGTTGAGGGTATCGGTCGGAGGTTCATTATCTGCCATATCTGCAACAACACATCATCTCACAACTCGTTAATTATTAGTACCTACATATTAACTATTTCTCCTATCATAGCTAAATCCCACTCCTGGAATGTTTGACTAACACAAGTAGGTTTGGGATTGAACATTTAACACATGCTTAATTCACCCAAACCTAAAGCTCTGATACCAATTTATAACACCCTACAGTTTTCAAGACTATTTTTTTTAACATATCGGAAGCGCGTTAATAAAAGTACTTCTTAGATTGCAAATAATATAAAATCCCAAAATGGCATTCCACAATTACAGGAGCCAGGAGGAGGACGATAGTGATTAGGATGATGTTCATCCTATTTGGTTCATGATTTCAGACGTTATTTTAATTATTATTATAACTATTTTTGTTTGTAGGATTTTAAGTATGTTTGGATTGGTAGTTTTAGGTTTGGTTTGTTTTTATTTGTTTTATTAGGATGTTTAATTTGGTATCATTTGATTGTGTTTGTTGGTTGATCTCCCAGAATTTTGTTTTGCGCACGTGAGATGTTGGCAGTAAGTTCAGCGAAATTTGGCCAAGGCTTTATGAGCGCATCTGATCGATTTAATTTTGCTCATTAAATCGCACTTTATTCCATGGGAGTTTTCTGTTCTCAATTCTTTTATTTTTTATTCCATCCTTGATAGTTCATTTTCAGTACAATGAGGACATTGTACACTTTAAAGTGGGGGATTGGAGAGAAAACCTTTAGTTTATATTTTCACTTAGTTTATATAACTACAAGGTTATAAGTTGCTTAATTTTCAACTAAAATTTTTAAATTTAATTTTCTGTATCTCTAAGGTTATATTATTTTGTAACTATGTAGGTTAAATTTAAAATTCTCTACACTTTAATAAAGGTTAATTTGTTGATAAATGTTATTTAGTTTCATTATATGATGTATTGATAGGCAATCTTTATGAAGGTTTTTGAGCTTTTAAATTTAAAGTAAAAGGATTAGATGTTACCTTTAGAGGAACTTTAGTTATATATGACGTTTGTTTTAATTTTCATATTAATAGCATGCGAGATGCCATATTTTTGGAATTCAATAAATATCATTTGGGGATATACTGGGTGTTGTTTCCTCTGTTGTACGTAAGTACAAACCTGGTCTTCGTCAGTATATCTAATGAAAAGAGCAAAAAGAGTTTGATGAACTCAAGAATTTAAAATGTAGTCAAATTAAGTCGCTTTGTTGTACGTCGGTACAGACCTGTCACCAATGATTTGACTAAAACATTATTGCTAAACCATAATCAAGTTATGTCGCTCTGTTGTGTTGAGGCACAGACCTGTCACCTATGTCTTGATTTGAAAAATGATTATTTTTAGTTGGATTCCATTAATATGTACTATTGGCATGATAGGAATATGAGAGTATATAACTTTTGAGAATATAAAGGGCATTTATATGAATAATAATGAATTAAGCTCAGAATTGCTTAAATATAGATTGTTTAAATGGACAATAATATCAGTAAATATCATGGACTATCTGATGTTTTAATAATAATAAATTTAAGTTTAGATTATTTTTGTTACCTCATAGTTTCTTAATTTTTGACTTTAGATTTATTCGATTGTTAAGGGTAAAGTTTTGATTTGAAAATGGTGATGTTACGTAATTCCTTATTGATTTATATTCTTCTTGAACTATAATTGATAGTCTACTTGAGGACAAGTAGGATTCAAGTGGGGGATATTTGATAAGTGTGTAAAAGTATTATATTTGTATAATATTCTATCCTGATTCCAACGTATTTTTATTGCAAATTGTTTAGTTTAGATATTAATTTCATTCATATTTGCAATTAGTAGTGGAAATGAAGTATTTTGAGAAAAGAGACAGAAAGTGGCCAATAAACGAGTCAAATGGTGAATTTTTGAAGATTGGAATAAAAGTTGGAACGAGAATGGTTTGGATACAGGAAGAAAAGTGAAAAATCTGGGAAAAATTATTCCATCCGCCGTATGGATTTATCCATACGCCGGATGGATCGAAAACCACAGGCCCAGGAGTACGCGGACTGGGCTAGGGCTCATACTCAATCCATACGCCAGATGGAATAATCCATCCGCCGTATGGGTCAGTTTTCCAAAACTATTTAAACGGTTGTTGTAAACCCTTCACTAGGATGACAACTTCGATTAGGGTTTATTGTTTTCGGTTCCAGAGGCTTAGTTACGAAGATTAGGGTTACTTTGGAGGCACGAGAGATCAAGTTTGAAGCATAATCATTCTTGTTTCGAGTGGTTCGTCTTTTGAATTAGTATTACTTTCTTTATTCTATATCATTGATGATTTTGGTATTTTATAATCTGAGTTTTATATATCAAATGATGAATTGAATATTCTAAGTAGTTGTGTAATTTATTAAGCTTGGATAATGATTATTGAAAGATTGTAATTTCCTATTGAATAAGTTATTTGATTGAAAACTATTATATGATTAGCAGAACCTTGTTTATTGATAACTATTAGTGATTATTTCTTAACGTGATTAATGATATTAATGAGATTGATTTCCTTTGATATTATTGATTATTGATGGTTATTAATTTTAGGATTTTAACCATTACTAAATATGTTGAATCTGATAGGTTAAGATAGTAAGATCTATGCAATTTAAAGTGAACAAGACAATAAGAAATTATTGGGTATTGTTGATTCATACCATTAGAGTTAATTATAATAAGTTGTGAATGTTAAATGCACAATTTAGGGTAAATCACACAATAGACTAATAATCTTATGACATTGGATCGATGTTTAATGTGGACCCTTAGATTGTAGGAATTAGTTAACCTGAACAGGAGACTAATTTACATTCAATTTAGAATCTTTGATTAGTGACTAAGTTGATCTAAAAGAAATCACAATTAAATAATCAATATGTGATGAATCGGGATATATGAATCTGAGTGAAGTTAATTATACAATTACTATTCCTTCCTATTGTTATTTATTTATCATTTTAATTTAAAGTTTTTATTTAGTTTTAATTATTATTTACGAATCTTATGTTCGAACGGAACTCAAGTGCCCCCTTATTTACTGTTTTCTAACTAATTAGTATTTTCTATTTTTATAAATAACCATCGTTCCCGTGATCGACTCGGTCTTACCAAATCTATACTAGCATTCGATCAGGTATTCTTGCCTGGTTGTGTGAAAAGTATAAATAAGGTATTTTCATTTATAAATAATAAAACTAGACGCTTTCACACGCATCACAAAGCTTGTAGCAATCCTAGTCCTGCTGGGCACCTGAGAACACATGCTAAAACGAGTCAGCTATAAAGCTGGTGAGTTCATAGGATTGTCAGTTGAAACATAAAGTATAAAACCTTATATGTTTTGAAAGGTAGTTCAAAATCTACGATTTTGATATGTATTGTATTGAAGTTGTAACACCAATGTGTATACATCCTACAAGGTATCTCATACCTAAGTGACCGTGATGTATGCCTAAGTACCTAATCATTGAGTCATTCCGCGCCTGGATACATATCAGGTATTAAGTAAATCAATCAATGCGAGGCAATACATGCCTAAGGACTATCAGGTAATTGTATGACCACGTCATATGATGTTGTGTAATAATTGATGTGCCACTTGGCATAGCGTGTTGCATCCAGCAACATAATTATAGTCCCATGGACTATGATTGAGTATTTAGTCAAATACTGAGTTGACGGCCTCGCGTGAAAGTTCGCCGATCCGTTAATTGTATGGATCACGAACATAAGCTCGCCCATCTGTATATGTGTGTGGATCACGAGCATATGTTGGTGCATCTTGGTGTGTCTGTCAGTTGGTCTAAGTCTATAATGCGTTTGATATGTAATTACGTTAGTGATAACGTTTGTATTAATTACATTTTGTGTTTTGGCGACACAAGGTCTTTCTGTCGCAATAGTTAACTTGGCGACACATCTTGTGTCGCATGAGTCGGCTTGGCGACACAGCTTGTGTTGCAAAGGTCATATTAGGTCTAGTATAAATAGACACATTCGGCTCATTAGTTAAGGTTGATGAATTTGTGAGATCAGAGAGTATATTGTAACGGTTCTATTCAATATAAGCTGATCGACTTTTGGTATTCAATTGATATACTTTGTGTTTGATTCGTTGTTTACTCGTTTAATGTTTTTTTATCAATCGTGGGACTCTGCACTACGTTGATTGTTAGGGATTCAGTTAGGTCCGGTACAGGGGTCCTACAAGTGGTATCAGAGCCAAAATCTCAGGATTTGGTGTTATTGAATCCATTTTGATACGTTTCTCGGATAAAAACAACAAGTTTTTAGTTAAAATCTTCATTGAAAGGTGCTTAGAAATTGGTATTTGGCTTTTCTGGAAGATTTTGAGATTATTATTCGTCCTCCATTCGTGAATTTTTGTTAGGTTATCGAGAATTTTCGATTTTAGGGTTCTTTGGTCGCTGCTCAGCCGTTTCTGCGACACTACTCTGCGACATATCTCTTGTGTCGCGACTAGGGTTACTGCGACATACGCCTTTATTTAGGCGACATAAGCTTGCGACTCAAGCTTATTCTGATTTGCAACATACGTCTTTAATTAGGCGACATAAGCTTGCGACTCAAGCTTAATCTGGTCTGCGACATAAGCCATCATTTAAGCGACACAAGCTTGCGATATAAGACTCGGTTTTTTTTCCGTCGCTATCTTTTGCGACATAATATCTGTCTGTGTCGCAAGACATTTTGGAATTCTATACTTTCTGGGACATAATCTTTGTGTCGCTTGAACTTTCTGCGACACATACTTGTGTCGCATAACAGTTTGTTCTTTGTGTATTTGATTGTTTTGCAGGTAATTTATAATGAGGTAGGATCTGGAAACAAACCTCCTATGTATATGCCTGGAATGAGTTATTCTGATTGGCGTCAACGCTTTGAGTCATATGTTGGACTAAATGACCCTGAAATGATGATATATTTAGAGGAAAGATATGAACGTCCTCTAAGAACAGGAGTCTTCAATGGTCCAGTTCCTGAAAAGTCAATTAAATCAATGACTCCTAAGGAACGTAAAGCTTTTGATCAAGAGGAATTGCAGAGGTTAGATTTAAAATGGAACATGGCTATGCTAACAAGGAGGGTAAAGAACTTCTTGCAGAAAAGCGGTAGAACCTCTGTGAACAATCCGGGTGAAAAAGGCATTGGTTTCAATAAAGGGAAGGTGAGATGTTATAAGTGTCAGAACTATGGACACTTTGCTCGTGAGTGTGAAAAGAATAAGACACCACCTTCAGGTCTTACGAAGCCCTCTCCAACTAAGGCAGAAGAGAAAGCTATGGTGTCAGCTGCTTTGATGCTAACAGAAACTCCATAGGACAACAACTGGTCAGATGCAGCTGATGATGAAGAAGAGAACACTGCGCTAATGGCTGAGGTAGATGATGAACCTTTATCTTGTGTTTCATGCATTAAACTTACTAACCAGTTTAATAGGTGTAGAGAGGATACCGAACGCCTTAATGCTACTATTTCACAATTAACAGAAAATAATGAAATGTTAAAAGAAAGCTATAAGGCATCCGAAAAGAAATTAACGGCTCTTTTTGAAGAAAAGAAAGAACTCAAAGCCAAAATTTTTGAACAGCAAGATGAAATAGGAAGTTATGTAGATATGTTAACCTTTGTTAAAAAGGAACTTGTTGATTTACAGGCTGAAGTTCTTACTTTAAATCGGAAATTATCAAATTTTTCGACATCCTCTCTCGACTTTGATGAAATTCTTCAAAAACAAAGGACAGATACTAAAAGTAAGGCAAGACTTGGTTATCACAATGTCCCACCTCCAAAAGATTATCTGCCTATGCCTCAACAAGAAATCATCAAAGATTTTGTACCTACTGTTCCTCAAGTAGATATAAAACCTGTTAAATCTGTTAAAGTAAAGATAAGTAGGCCTCAAGTTGGGAAGGAGGGACTAGGTTTTCATCAAGTCCCACCACCAACAGAGTATCATCAAGAAGATACGGCCGAAAATGTTAAACATGAGTCAAAAAAACCTGTAACTAGTATGCCTGAGCTAGTTAAGGCATCGACTAGTGAGCCTGAAAATTTGAAGGCTCCTAAGGTTGACTCAGTTAAGAAGCTTGATGTCAGGGCTGAGCCATTTAAGCCCATTGAGAAATAGGAAACTAAGGCTGAGCCCATTAAGCCTGTTGTAGTTTCCAAATCTGTTAAATCAGTTAATAAGTTGATTCCTCCAGTAAGTTTGAAGGAGGAAATTGAGATTGAGGATATAACCGATGAAGAATACGGTTATTTGAAAAAGAAGAATGTAACCAACGACCATCAAATCTTCACCAGTGAAGGTTATGATGAGGTTTATAAAATGAAAGGTAAAGCTAAGGCTGAACCTACAAAGGAGATTTCTCAACCAGAAAATTTCAAATCTAATAAAAAATCTTCTAAAAATAAATCTCAAGGTTCAACTTCTGCTTGTACACATCAGTGTACTTGCTCAGCACATCCATTTTTTGGCCGAGTTCAAAGGTTTATACCTCAATCTTCTGATAGTGTTGAGCAACTATCTTGTTTCTATTGCAAGAAACAAGGTCATTTGATTTGTATGTGCCCATTGCTTGCTAAGAAGTATGGTCGAAGGGGAGATACACGAACCTTTAACTCTCAAAATTTTTCAAAAAAATCTATGAGAGGTTCTGCAGTTCCACCAACTACTTCTGAGAATAACAATATTGAGCCAAACAAAGTTAAACAAGATAAGCTCAATAATGTTAACAAGCAACCATCCAAACCTCAAAAGGTTTGGAAGATCAAGGAGTCATGTTCAGACTCTTCATCTGACAATGATTCATCAGGCAATGATTTCGATTTGCTAAAAAATAAAATTTTGACTGATGTAATCATTGTGGATGATGCTACTGGGTTACCCAAGTCTGTTACGGCTTGGGTTTCCCTTACTCATTGATCTTTTTATTTGTGATGTCGCAGCAATCTGAAGCAGTTCAAAATAGTAGATGGTATATCGACAGTGGTTGCTCGCGACATATGACAGGCGACTTATCTCTGCTATCCGAAGTCAAAGATTATAATGGGGGATATGTTGCTTTTGCCGGGGATGAAGGAGGAGTTATTACCGGACAGGGTACACTCACTAATGCGCAAGTGAGTTTTGAAAAGGTTAATTTTGTGGAGCAGCTTACTCACAACCTGCTCAGCGTATCACAAGTGTGCGACAAAGAGTACACTACGGCATTTACCAAAACTGAATGCTGTATTTTGAAACCAGGATTTGTAAACCCTGAGGAATGGGTGCTACTGAGGGCACCTAGGCAAAAAGACACGTATATTCTAGATATGAAGACTGTTGAAACAACCCAACATACGTGTCTACTTTCAAAAGCTCCTGAAAAAGAATCACTTTTATGGCACATATGGGTCATCTGCACTTCAAAAAGATGAATTATTTGGTGAAGCACGATCTTGTGCGTGGAGTTCCAAAGCAATCCTTTGGAATCAATGATCTTTGTGTTTCCTTTCAAAAAGGGAAACAGCACAAGAAGTCCCATAAGTCAAAAGTGGTGAATTCTGTTTCAAGTCCTTTGGGGCTACTGCATATGGATCTTTTTGGACCTGTAAGTAAGAAGAGTATGGGAGGTTCTAAATACTGCTTGGTAGTAACTGATGATTACTCTCGATTTTCGTGGGTGTATTTCTTAACTACTATGGATGAAGTTCCTGAAATTCTCATTTATTTGTTTGATAAGCTCGAGAACCTATGCAATCTGTCAATTAAGAAACTGCGATCGGATAATGGTACTGAGTTTAAGAATTCGACAATTGAGTTGTACTATCAAAGAAAAGGCATTGACCATCAATTTAGCGCCGCACGAACTCCTCAACGGAATGGAGTTACTGAACGCAAAAACAGGACACTCATTGAAGCCGCACGAACAATGTTGGCAGACTCTAAGCTGCCTATCTCTTTTTGGGCTGAAGCAGTAAATACTGCTTGTTATATTCTTAATCGGGCTTCCGTGGTTAAAAAGCACAATAAAATGTCTTATGAACTGCTTAATAATCGGAAACCTTCGCTACAGTTTCTTGAACCATTTGGCTGTCCCTGCACCATTATGTACACAAAAGAGAGAGTTGCTAAATTTGGAGCAAAGTCTAGTGAAGGTTTATTTTTGGGCTTTTCAAATAACTCTCCGAACAAACGTGTGTACAACTTGGCAACTAAGCATATGGAAGAACACTTTGAAGGCACGTGCTTTCGTTACTCTGAAAATCTGGAAGGAAAGGGACCATCACATTTGTTTAATTATGAGGCAATCTTTGATTCATTTAATCTTCCTAAGGAAGATGATGAAGTTGACCAGGTGGTCACATTACTTCATGGCCTTGATTTATCTTCAAATACTTCACAGCCATTAAAATCAAAGACTCCGACTGTTTCCGCTACTCCACCTCCTTCTCAACCAAATGCTGATGTTCCTAAATCATCCATAAGAATCAAGAAACATATACTGATGTTCCTGAGCTGTCTGATGATGAAGATGAACCGTTTGAGAATACGAGGGAGTTTGATTCGGCACAGGAAGCCGATTTCACAAACTTGGACTCTGTCATTGTGCCTGACGAGATTCCTAGTTCTCGCATTAATAAGGACCATCTAGTAGAGAATATTATAGGTCCTTTGGATAAGGGGATTCAGACAAGAAGTCAAGTTATTGCTGATATACATCCTGCATCCCCTTCTGACTCTTCTGAGTCTGCTTCTCTTGCATGTCTTTCTGCTGAGGTTAAATCGTGTTTCCTATCTCAGGTGGAGCCTAAACGTACAGAAGATGCTTTAAAAGATCCACACTGGGTTGAAGCAATGCAGGAGGAGTTGCAGCAATTCCAAAAGCTGCACGTTTGGGAATTAGTACCGTTACCTAAGGGTGCACAACAAACCGGCACTCGATGGGTTTATCGAATCAAGAAAGATGATCGAGGAGTAGTCATTAGAAACAAAGCAAGGCTAGTAGTTCAAGGTTTTCATCAAGTAGAGGGTTTGGACTATGATGAGGTCTTCGCTCCTGTTGCAAGACTGGAGTCGATTCGTATCTTCTTGTCCTTCGCGTCCTTCAAAGAGTTCATTGTTTATCAGCTTGATGTAAAGAGCGCTTTTTTGTATGGACAGGTTGATACCGATGTTTATGTGAAGCAGCCTCCCGGTTTTGAAGATCCGTTGCATCCAGAATATGTCTGTAAACTTAATAAGGCATTATATGGTTTGCATCAAGCACCACGACTGTGGTATGAGAGGCTTGCAACTCATCTTGTTAAGAATGGATTAGAAAGAGGTAGCATTGACAGTACGTTATTCACAAAAAGAGATGGAGAAGACTTATTGCTGGTACAAGTATATGTCGATGACATCATTTTTGGATCTACCAAAGACTCCATGTGTAAAGACATTGAACATCTCATGAAGTCTGAATTTGAGATGAGTGCAATGGGGGTACTCACGTTCTTTTTGGGTGTTCAAGTTGAGCAGTCTACCAAAGGAATTTACATTCATCAGTCTAAATATGTCACTGATATGTTAACCAGGTATGACTTGCTTAATTGTAAGACCTATGGAACCCCCATTGAAATTAATCATAATCTCGGACCGGCCATTGATGACGAGGATTGTAAAGAAAAGGACTATCGCTCAATGATTGGTTCTCTAATGTATCTGACCGCATCCAGACCGGACATCGTATTTGCTGTGTCCATCTGTTCAAGATATCAGGCTAGGCCGAAGGTTTCTCATATGAAAGCAGTAAAGCAAATTTTTGGGTACCTCAAACATAGGCCAACTCTTGGTCTATGGTACTCCAATGAAAAATCGTTTGAACTGACTGATTACTCGGATTCTGATCATGGCGGCTGTAGCATAGATAAGAAGTCCACAACTGGTGGATGCTAGTTTCTTGGATCACGTTTGGTATCGTGGCAATGCAAGAAGCAGACAACAGTGGCTACTTCCACTGCGGAGGCTGAGTACGTTGTTGCGGCTAGTTGCTGTTCCCAGGTTCTGTGGATTCAGCATCAATTGCGCGATTACGGGTTACTTCTTACTATGACTCCCTTACATATTGATAATACTGCTGCTATTTCCATTACATGCAATCCCGTACAGCACTCTAGAACTAAACACATAGAACTTAGGTTTCACTTTATACGGGATTGCTATGAGAAACACTTAATAGACCTTGTCCATATAGATACCCTTAAACAGAATGCTCACCTAGTCACTAAGGCTTTTTCTCGTGCCCGATTTGATGAACTGGTCAACATGATTGGTTTGCGCTTCTTTTAGCTTAAGAAGTAATTTTTTGGACTTGGACTATTTTGTATTTTTTTTTTAAAAAAAAAAAAAAAAAAACGCAATAGCCACTCTTTATACTCTTTAGTATTAAAGAAATGCAAAGTTGCAACATTTGTAAAAAGACGTTTAGTTGTGTCTATAAACAACTAGGGAAATGATAGTACATTAGGGTGCATGCACAAAATGAAAATTTTCAGGTTTATCCTTGATGTATCAGTAGGTTTATCTAGCATACTTATCACCGCTTTTATAAACATTAGATTCATCATATGATGTACTGGTAGACATGTTACACCGGTCTTTGAGCAATTAAAAAGTAATTCTAATACATGTCTATTATCATGTGGTCAACATTCTGTGATGTATGACTAAGTGTCTTAATTCCTTAATACAGCTTGGCATGCTTCCATTGTAGTTAATAATATGAAATACTTTGGGGGTATATACTTCTTGTTTCCTCTGTTGTACGTAAGTACAAACCTGGTCTCAAGTTGTATATACTTAAAAGTAAGAAAACGCAAGTCAAAAGAACTTGAAAAAGTCTTACATTATAAGATACCTAACGAGGTCGCCAAAATGGTTTGACCAAGTCTGGTTTTGCTTACACCTGAATCAAGTTATGTCGCTTTGTTGTACGTCTGTACAGACCTGTCACCGCTGACTTGATTCTTAAAAATGACTTTCCTCTATTTTATCTATCTTGGAAGATATGTTCTTGTCTAAATTAATGGGATATGTCTATAGTGGGGACCACAGATAATTATTCATACTTACAATAAAAGTTTCGCTCATCGCCGTAGATGTAACATGTTTAGGTGGTCAAACAATACCAGTAATCATCTTGAATTTTTTTTTTATCAAAGGTGTTATAAATATGCTAAGTAAATTTATAGAGGTTAAATATACTGATAATCGAGATAACACTTACCATTTTCTACTAATTGCATGTTATCCGAATATGATTCCTGAGCAGACAAAATAACTACGTCACCAAAAAGAAAATTAATTCAAGTTTTTTTTAGGTTTAGTAATTAAGTTATTTTATCTTCAATTTTGTATATTTATTTTTAACAAGTCCATCAGTCACTCTTCTATCGGGTTACAAAACTTGAAATTAAAAATCAAGTTTTCTGTGTACTACGACATAAGTATTGTCCTGCGACATAACTTATATCGCCTTCTATGTCGCTACATTATGTCGCTAGGTGGGGCAGAGGTATAAATACCTCACTCCAGTCGCTTTCTCCGTTCACACTTTTAGCGACACAAAATCAAAACCTGCGACATAAAAATTTACCCCTGCGACACAAAAGCTGCGGTGTATTTCGTCCTTCGATTTCGATCATCTGGTGTTTCTCTTGGCAATCGATCACTACTTTCTTGTTCACCTACTTCTACTCGATTGATCGGTACTTGTTTTACCCTATTTTACCGTTTATTGATGTTTTAATCGTTAATTTTAGTTACGGGTTTTTTTAGAGGTTTCGGGTTTGGGTTAATTAGACACGAAAATCTCAATCTTATTTGTTAATATGGATGTTTTCGTACTTCTGGTGTGTTGGCGTACCCTAGGGTATGTCTCGCTTTCAAAAACCCCAAATTAGAGGTTAGGGTTTCTAGGTTGGAACTTGCTGTTCGTCATTGCGACATAACCTGCGACATAAGTTTTTATGTCGCAGAGTTTCTGAATTTCAATTTATGTCGCTGACATTTGCGACACAAAATTTATGTCGCTGGCATTTGCGACATAACTTTTATGTCGCCAAATATCATTGCGACATATCTTATGTCGCTAACATCAGTTTAGCCTATTCCTCACTTTTGTCCAATTATGGTATAGCCATGGCAGGTGATTTCGTTCAGGACAATGGTGTTTTACACTATTGTGTTCATTGCTTCTGCCCAAAGACTATCATGTCTTTCACTTCCGCGACTTCGAGGATCACCTTTCGGTCGTGGAAGCTTACGTGCACTCAGGTGTCGTGATAGCATTCTTGCTTGATCGATTACCTTTCATTTTTGGTGGTCTGGTGGGATCTCCTCATTGTCCTGGATCTTAGCCTGGCCTTGTCTTGAATCTTGGCATTTTGTGTATTAATTGTATCCGAGGATACTATCTAGGTTTAGGGTTTAGAAATGTGATAATTTGTAATCATAACTATGTATTTATTTTAATTATCAATTAAACCCTTATTTTGTGCAAATTTGATCTCCTTGCTTGTTATTTATGTGATTTTGCACTCTGTTATGCGACACAACTTTTATGTCGCCTCATCTTGGCGACACAAATGTTTTATGTCGCCTGATCGCTGCGACACAACTCTTTATGTAACATAAAATCGATTAAATTCGAATTAATTGCAAAATGCGACACAACTCTGTCTGTCGCATTATTCTTTAGCGACACAATTCCTTATGTCGCTTACTTTGTCAACAATCAATTTTTTTCTGTTAGCGACTCATTCTAATTATGTCGCAGATTATCTACGACACAACTCTCTATGTCGCGTACCATAAAAAATTGATTTGTATGTTTCGATTAAATCTGTTAATGCTAACCGTTTGCGAGTTTCATTTCTATACTGTGCACAACAATGGCAGATGGTGATATTCTATGGGAGCCACGTCACAACATTGTGGCATTTTTGGATGATTCGAAGGACGAACAGGCCAATGGTGGCATTTCTACGCAGGTCTCGTATTCATACTGCTATCACCGCAACAACCACTATCTACAAGGACCAGGTGGGTCAATTTTGGGAAAATGCGGTGATCAACTCCGAGCTGCCATTTACCAGGATTATCTACACTGTGGGTGATCGTCAACTCATTATCTCCGAATAGGTTATTCGGGAATTCTTCCACTTTGGAGATGCTACAGAAATGCCTACTCTTTTTGGCAATGAGTTTATTTTTTGGGGCTATGACACGTCTCGGTTATCCAGGTGTGCCTAACGACCAATTTCACAATCTGCCTAAGGTCTGGAGATATTTGATGCATGTTCTTATCGTCTGCCTTTCTCCTCGTAAGGCGGGTTTTGACGGTATTAGTCATTCTACGGCCTCCGCCATGTTGGCGTTGATCTACAACAAGCCCTTCAATTTTTTTGGGTATATCTTTAGGGCAATGGTGGACAATCTTAATGCCGGGGACAAGCGTTGGAATTTATATCCACGCTTTATTCAGCTTTTTCTTGACAATCAGCTTCCCGGCCTTCCGCAAAATGCTCACGAACGCTTGCGTCCAACTCCCATGAACGTCCGAATCTGGACGATTTGTGCGGCTGATGCGAACGCGAACAACAATTTTCCGTTGTTTGGGCACATAATCGATGAGGCTTATGTTGCACCGCCCAATGACGGTTTTATGGATGTGGTGCCTGCACCTGGGCAGCAAATTCAGGAGGAGGAATTACACCTCCATGATGCTCAAATACAGGTCGATGATCTGTTACAGGAAATTGAGAATTTCCAAGCTGGAGAACAGGCTGATCAGCCTAATCTTGAAGATCCAGTTGTTGAAGATTCGGATGGAGGCTCTACTCCGGAGACTTCTCCGAGGGATGTTCCCTCAGGAGATGCGTTGAGGAATATTCAACGTTTTGACCCTCGTCGGTTCAAACGAATACAGCGTCGTATTCGTGCACGTACGAGTTATGTGCGCCCTGATCAGGGCAAACGAACAAGAAGTGCTGATCTTGATGATGAAGATTGGGTTCCACCTTAGTTTATTCGTCGTACTTCTACGTCGTCTTCGAGGCCACGGGTTGACATTCCCCGTGTTGAGGTTCCCATTCAACCTTTGCCTTCGGTTATCGAGGAACTGTTGAAAAGAATGGATCAGATGCAGCAGACCATGGATAATCAAGCTAAAATGATTCAGTCTCAGGCATCGGTGTTGGAGGTTCAAGCTGCTCAGATTAAAGTGTTAGAAGAACAAGCAGCTTTAGTTCCTACTTTGAACACTAGGGTTTTAGAACTAGAATCCCTAGCTGTCGTTCCGGGGGAGTCAGGCCTGCGTGCCATAGAAACAACATCTAGGGCTTCAGCCGGAACACAGACTAACAATGTAGATGATAATGTAAATATTTGTGATGATAATGAATCTCTTCGTTTGGATTATTTCTCTGTCGATGACATTCCAGGTCAACCAAGACCGTTAGCTGTAGATTTTTCAAATGCTAATCTATCTTTTATTCAACAAATGGTTAATGAGGTAAGTCAGGCATCTGAACCTGAATTTGAAATAAATGATGATGTCGAGATTGAAGAAGAGGAGATGCGTCCTGATGAATTTTATGATGATGCTCCGACAATCGAGACTGGTTCTTCGGAAGATGAAGCAGAGCCAGCTGGAACTTCGCAAACTGTTCCAGAAACTACACCGACTCCTGATACTGCTTCTACTTCAACTTCTGAGCGGCCTGTGATAAGTTTTATTCCTGGTGAATCTATTCCTGTTACTTGCAAGACATATAAGGTTAGTGGGAATTATACAGGAATTATTAAAAGCTGGAAAACCTACAAAGGTATTTTCATGATTAAAAGAAGCGATGGCATTCAGTATTTCAAAAGATCATTCAAGAAGCTGAGTACATTGCCAAAGGGAGAAATAAATCGTCTAGCTCAACTGGAACTGATAAATCCAACTAGGGATTCTAGAGCTGACTTTGTACAGACGGTTTTGCATCGTGAAGTGAAGAGCAAATGATATAATTTTATCAAATCGATGCTTGGTACGAGATTCATATTTAAGAAGAAACTTGATCCAGTTACAAGGCAGCCGATTTGCAAAGTGCATTATCCACCAGCTGATTGTTTAACTGATATTCCATTGGAGACAGTTCCCTTTAACTTTCTAAGAAGGTTTCATCATTGGGAACTCGATCCTCATACAGGCGAAGCTGTGTTCATTTTTGTTCCAGAATCTGAGCATCCAGAGAGAACTTCGCTCTATGGTTTGAAGAAAGCTCAATTTAAAGTTTTTGATCCTACGAGCTTGATTAATTTGTCACAGAAAGACTTGAGAAAGTTGTTTGATAATCCAATTCGCTTCAACGTAAGAAATGTTGTGAATTCGATTCTTGCTAGACAATTCCAGAGAGTTGTGACTGTGTGTGTTACGCATGGGATTCATGCTGGAGGCAGGTTTCCTGCAGGCTGGTCTTAATTGAAGAAATTTTGAAGACCAAGCTGAAGACACGGGGGAGTTTGTTGGTGCATCTTGGTATGTCTGTCAGTTGGTCTAAGTCTGTAATGCGTTTGATATGTAATTACGTTAGTGATAACGTTTGTATTAATTACATTTTGTGTTTTGGCGACACAAGGTCTTTGTGTCGCAATAGTTAACTTGGCGACACATCTTGTGTCGCATGAGTCGGCTTGGCGACACAGCTTGTGTCGCAAAGGTCATATTAGATCTAGTATAAATAGACACATTCGGCTCATTAGTTAAGGTTGACGAATTTGTGAGATCAGAGAGTATATTGTAACTGTTCTATTCAATATAAGCTGATCGACTTTTGGTATTCAATTGATATACTTTGTGTGTGATTCGTTGTTTACTCGTTTAACGTTTTGTTATCAATCGTGGGATTCCGCACTACGTTTGATTGTTAGGGATTCAGTTAGGTCCGGTACAGGGGTCCTACAGCATAAGCTCGCCTATCCATCGAGTGTATCGCTTTACCGCGATATCGTACTTGTGCCCACTGCAATATCGTGGCATCGTTTTGTGCCCACTCTACCGTGGCATCGTTTTGTGCCCATCTGGCATCGACCGGATTGCTCGCAAGCAATGTATGTAATTGAGCCGGCAGTACTACAACATGCCTGACTTGAGTAATTGAGCCGACAGTGCAAGGACATGTCCGACTTGAGTAATTGAGAGCCGACAGTACTACGACATGCCCGACTAATGTGAATGAGAGCCGGCAGTACTACGATATGCCCGACTAATTTGATTATGTTGGTATGCGTGTATGTATACATATATACATAACTAAATTGGAGGTGGCACCAAGTGCTCGAGATGAAGTACAAGCATGTATGTGTGTGTGTGTATATATATATATATATGTATAAGTCGAACCAACAAATACCTCAGATAGGGTATCATGTAGCACATGAAATTGATTTATCGTAGCTAAGTATGTATATACAGTACTTAACTATGTGTTGTGTTGCAATAGCCTAGGTATGATTAATCATCACCTAGTTTTTGGTATTAGTATAAGAAATCCATATTAACGTATATTTCTACTGTATACTCCTAGCCCCAGCCTAGCAAGTATATTGAGATCCTTGGTTGTTGTTTACTTGAGTTCAATTCCAATTTAAAAGTCCTGGAATATGTATCAGCAGTTTTAGTTCCTAAGAGGAAGATTAATCCTGTAAAAGTCTAGTTGTTGTCTTGAGTAGGTAGGACCAGTGTGTTTGAAAGCATTGTCCCGTGACAATATCGTCCGGGTATAATTGATAACTTAGTCAAGTTATGTAGTGATAATTGTTTGCCAACAATCTAACAGTGTACGGTTATAACCTATCTAGGTTAAGTATTGATATTGTTCCAAGACAATATAATGGGTGTAACTCCTAAGTATTACACATTTTGTATTACATGGCAGTAATATAGATAAGGGTAAATTATAAAAGTTTATTATTATAATTCGAAAACAGTTGTTGAGCATGCGTCTCACCCCGAAAACAGTAAAACAATTGAAAGAGTGGTGCTATGAACTCACCTGAGGAGTTAGCGATCCTACGATACGCGCGTCGTTCGATGGGTAACCACCTAGTGTCCTAAACGTGTGAGATTATATGAGTACGAGACAAAT
This sequence comes from Pseudognaphalium luteoalbum, assembly GCA_963422505.1. Taxonomy (NCBI): domain Eukaryota; kingdom Viridiplantae; phylum Streptophyta; class Magnoliopsida; order Asterales; family Asteraceae; genus Pseudognaphalium; species Pseudognaphalium luteoalbum. Next base: position 83,900,698 of record OY730194.1, read on the forward strand.
CAGTTTTTCTAAGCGAGTTGTGTAAGTATTCAATTGTCATTTAGGTTTGGAAACCGTGTACGGGGGTCCGGGGGCAGCGCCCCTGGTGGCGGGGTCCAAGGGGTGGCAACCCCTGGTAGGGTCCAAGGGGCAGAGCCCCTGGCTGGGGTCGAGCTGACATTGCTTTAGTAAAAATGCACGGGAAATCCAAATTCGGAGTAAAATTGAGTGGAAAAATCTTAGTTTCGACACTTAGTGGAAAACATGTGTTTTTAAGGTTATGAGTTTTGCGACATAAGGACCGTGTCACTAAAGGGTTTTGCGACACAAGGGTTTGTGTCGCCATGTGCGACACCCGCAATTTGATGCGACATAAAGTGTTGTTTCGCTATATGCGATGTTCGGATTTGCTGCGACATAAAGGCTTTGTGTCGCTACATGTGACATCGGTGATTTTAGTGCGACACAAGGATTTGTGTCGCATTAATGCGACATAGTGTGCGACATCAATCCTGCAACATAAACCTGCAACACAGGCTATGTCGCAGCACTGTTTTCGGTCCTCTGCGACACAACAATCTGCTTGTGAGATTTTTACCCAAAATCAAGATCTAACCTATTTTTGGGCCAAATCTTGTTGATATAATGTTAAAACATGATATTTTAAGTGTTTTAAGCTCGAAATCTACAAAGAGGGAGTAAGATCTTACGATTTGGAGATGGAGATCTAAAGTGATGATGATGATGAACACAATGATGAAGGAGATGAAGATGATGATGTTGATGATGATCTTGTTGTTGCTGCTGATTCGTTGTTGTTATTGTTGATGATTCCGAAAATGATGATGTTGTTATTGTTGATTTATTTGTTGTTGTTAGTTGTTGTTGGTGAGTTTTAGAGAGAAAAGGAGATGGAGATGTGTGGGTGTTTGGATGAAAATGAAACAAGAATTAGGGGGGGGGGGGGGTAGGGTGTGTTTGGGGGCCGGCTTATACAAGGAGGGGGAAAAGGACACTGTCTCCTAGATCGCAGTGAAAAATACCACTATTTTTGTACCCGATCGTAATATAAATTTAATATTTGAAATTGGTAAATTGTTTATATTATTTCGAAATGTTTTTAGGTTGAAGTATTTTATAAAAATACTATTTTAAAACTTAAAATTTAATAGATTGTTTTCGCGCGGTTTCAGATGACTAGAATGTGTTTTAAATTAGAACGACTTACATTTTTGAATATTTAATATTTTTCCTCCAATGTATAATGTTTATTGCAACTAATAAAATATTAGTTATGAAATTTTGTCACCGAAATTCGGACGTTTTATCCAGTGTACTTTCAAATGTGATTATTCGCATATAAAATTACCATTATTTGAAGTTTAAATTTGGCGCGAAAATTGACTTTTTTACCAGGTGTTAAAAATTTCTTGTAACCGTGGAAAATAGGTTTTGGCCTCACCAACTAACTCATATGAGGTGGTGTAATTTTTATTCCCTTCTAAACCTATTGTCTTGAACCTAAAAATCATTTGCGAGAATAATTCTTTTATTTAACTGATATCTATAGTAATTTAAAGCAAATAATAATTTATTAATCATAATAAGTTATTTAATCAATTGACCTATTTATTTCAATTATCTAATTAATATCAAATATTTCTAAACAAAATTAAATAATCAATTAGAATAAGAAATTACCGTATTTCTCCTAGGCCCAATATGAGGATGTTACAATATCCAAGCAATACATCGACCTATTCTGATCTGTTGACTACCGTTGACCAGTGTTAACCGGCGTTGACCGACCTTTTTGGCCAACTTGCCCCTGTTCGAGTCTTGACCATCACTAGAGCCGACTAATCGTTGACTAGTCACCCTAGTCGGTCGACTTTTACAATACTGTCATTAACTGAATAGTCTACCACTTGACTAAATGGCTTAGTGGTAGGTTAGGCTCTTGGCTTCTTAGAGGTCAAAGGTTCAATCCTGTCATGGGTAAACATTTAGCATGTTAGATACTCACACCCGTAAAACACATGGGATCATGCAGGAACTTGCGGATAAAAGTTTATTCGAACTTCAGACGACCCCACTGTGCCAGAGGAGTTGCCCATAGTCATCCTTGTATGATGGATTATGACTGGTGCCAAAGGAACACGGGATCAAGTTGTACACGTCAATTTACACCTTTTGTGGATTAACTAATTAATCTTATAACATAGTGTATGTTATCCATGTGTACACGGGTTTGAAAAATAAGTATATACTAGCATATTACCCGCGCAATGCGGCGGTCACAACCATTTTTTGTATTTTTGTTAAGTAGAATAGTAAGTTCGTTAAATACTATACGGAGTATCATATTTGAATAGTTGTATAACATGTCAAATGTGTCACAAATAAGTATATAATGTTCTTACTGATTATATATGAGTAATTTTGATTATCATTTAAGTATTAAGATTCAACTATGTGGACATGCCTTATATGTATTTATGGATTTATAGATTATAGATGATAAATGTGTATAGTTTCCATAAATATAATTGTGATAATTAATTATAATAGCTATTTACTAAATTAAAGTATAGTAATTGATTGTATTGAATGGGATTTGGTTCTTTAAGATATGGAAGGTATCTTAGCATATTATTAATGTAGTAGGGGCATTTTGGGAATATTAATTTTTTAAGACTTTTAAGTATCAGCAATGAACATGGTTTATATAAGTAATAATAATTATAGATATAGGACATTTAAGTTTCTTAAATTTAAACTAATCGATCGTATAGTCGAACCAAATACAACAACAAAGTATATGGAGTATAGTTGTATCAAAATTAACTTTCATATAGTCATCAAAAAGTTAAAACCACGTCGAAAGCTATTATACACTTTTATGATAAATGTACTTACTTTCTTTTTCTATTAAAAATTAATAAATAGGAGTACAATATTATAGATGTTCCGACTCTATTAAAGAAAGTGTCCTAAAAGTTCATTGTATAATAGATAACCATGCACACCATAAAAAAAAAATTTGTTACAATCGAAATTGATTTGTAAATCATAAATTACATAAAAATTTATCGTAAACAAAACGCGTCTCATAAATTCAAAATTCATGTTTAACTCATTAATCCAAGAACTAGAAATTGAATTATTATTTAAAAATTGATAAAAGAATTTAAAACATGTGATTGTACAGGAATTTAGATCAGTGAGTAATGGAATGAAGACATAGATTTCTTGAAAATGAAAAACAATGTATCGGGACTTTAATTAACAAAATCTTTAAATCGTTCTTTCACTAAGCTAATTTCGAACAGATACATCATATAGATTACTTTGATTGATACTTAGGTTGCGTTTGGTTTGTGAAATTCAACAAAATTTAATGAAATTGGTATATCAATTTCATTTCACGAATATGTTCGGTCACAAATGAATTGAATTGCAAGGTATCAAATTTTCCCATTCAAAAAAATTCACATTCCATGAAATTATGTATACTGTTTCTAATGTATTTGATGAATTCTAATTCCATAAAAAAAATTCACGGACCAAATACCACATTAGAATTTTATAATGGTCCATTGACAAATTGATCTAGAAGAATTTAAAGATTAGATTGTATACAAATTAGATGACCTTTGAATACACGTTGTAAAGTATTATTTGTTGTAATTTATTTATTTATTGGTTAATGATAATAATGATGTTAATGGAGTATGGAGTACTATCTTGTTGACTTTTTGTATCTATAAGTACACAGCTTCAAGTCAAAATAGCTTTATTAACCGTAATTTTTTTCCTTAGAGTCAACAAAGTACCTCATTCGTTGTTTATTTTATTCTTTTGACATTGTTTTTTCGAATAATCTATCTAGTATATATATGCATTTTCATTTATTAAAAGTTATTTATATAATATATTACATGTTTCTAAGACAAAATTTTATCACTTTAATAAACAAGCTTCAGTTGAAAATGAAAATAAAGAACAAAAGAATAACAATGTAGGTAAGTAACATCATTTCCATGAACATTTTATATAAGATATGAACACATGATTGATTAATAATTACTCTGTTTTCTATAAAAGAAATGTAGCATGCAAAGATAAGTAGTTTATATAATTTAAACCAACAAATATTTTTTTTCTTTTTCTCTATAGCTATTTATAGACTATTTGCATCAAAATTTAGCTATAAGCTACAATAACATTTTTTTTAGAAAAGCAGAATTATATATATATATATATATATATGAATGCTCATATATATAAGCTACAATTACATTTTATTTTACTAGCTGTAAACTATCATCTCCATCTCCATCTATTATTAAAAAGAATAAGATCGTGGGGAAAAGGTTAAGAATTAATTATTAAGTCAAAGTAGTTTTGTATAAGTTACTTGAGAGTACAACAAAAGTACACCAATCTTTATCTTGGAAATTAAAGATCAAAAATACTTTTCCCCTAACATTTTACAAAATAACATATATACTCATAAATGCATTAAAATTATTGTACATCATGCAATTAAAACTTGTATTTTGGTATATATGATATTTTGATAAGTTTTGAGGGGATATATGTAATTTTCGATAAAATTAAAGATGTATGGTTAATTGTCTTATAGAAAATGATAATGATAATGATAATCATTAGAGTTGTAATATGTTTCACCAAACCCCGCAACTTTTGAGTTAGAATTGAGATGGCTTAACCGGTGGCGATGTGGGAGGGACATAATCGGAGATTGTTACTGTATATGTAGAGGCGGGATAAGAGGACTATCATCCCCGCAACACCTCACCTAAAATATATTTTAAATTTTAACATTAGTACATCTACTTACACAATTAATCATCATTACTTTTCATATAAACCTTTTACGTATCGTATTTTATTATTAGTTAATTATTATTTAATTTTATATATGAAATGCTTATCCATCACCCTAAATCAAAACCCTTATTATTATTGTGTTATTACTATAATCGAGCACACACAGAATAACAATGATATATTTAAAATGATCTTTACATCATTGAGTTGATACAATAAACTCAAAATAACAATAATATCTTTGAACCGATTATACATCATTGAGTTTATACGATTGATACAATCTAAACCGTCGATTATAAAAATAAGTGGATCACATCATATGCATCTACTTCCTCTAAAAATGTAGTTGTCTCCCATATGTCATAACCTTATCCTTAAGCATAGAATTCAGTTTTAAATTCGTTATTAAAGAGAGTTTTTTTTAGAAAAAATTGCATCCGAAGTTTTTGCCTTCGGCTACAACCAAAACAACTTTCTTTGGTTTTGATATTGCAAAATTAGCCCACAAAAAATGGACTTCAGTAGCCTAAAACTTTGGGCTGTATTTCATAGTTGTTTGGACTATATTCGGGCTGAGATTTCCTATAGCTTGTCTACTAAAAATCAATGTATTATTAAGTAGAGAAATCAGAAATGTCTGCAAAAAACTTAAACAAATAGTTTGCTACTCGTAAAAAACTAAAGTAATGTTAGAACATAATGTTTAGTTTTTGGTTTTCTTTATTTTGTCGAATTGTTGGGATTTGCGACAATGTGTATACGACAATGTAATTAGGTGCGACAATGTATGTATATGCAAAGTTTGACCGTTGACTGCGAGATTCAAGACTCTTGCATATATGAAATCTTGCAAATCTTGAAGTCTCGCAATGTTAAGTCGGTGTGTTTTTGTGTTTTCTGTAAATGGACACACTTAGGTCATTTCAACAAGTCCAAACCTTTTGAGTTTGTGTATTCTCTTTGTACTGAGATTACGTCCAAGCTAATACAATATCAGTTTTTGCTTCATTAGTTGTTCATATTACTTGTTGATTAGATCGATTACTAATTCCACAAGTAATTCAATTCCGATACGTGTTTAGATCCTGCATACGTGACCGAGGTTTTTCAATTGGTATCAGAGCAGGTTACGTGTTCCGGAAGTATTACAACAATAGGTGGTGATGATGAATGGAGATTATGAGTTTGATTCAGATGATTTGAATGGAGATGAAGATATGAATGCATGAACTTCTCAAGCTGAAAATTTTGAGTATGATGATGTGCATGTTAAAGATTGGATAGATTCTGATGAAGAAGAGCCGGAGTTGACTAATGCTCAAGAAGAAAATCATGTACCCGAAAGATCATATCCATATTGGTTTCCAAAGATAGAAGAACCAGTTGAAAAGTTGTCAACTAAGAAGTTCTACAAGATCAAGATGAAAGAATACAGTGGTAGAATCATTAGTTGGAAGTATGATGATGACAACAAGGTGATCAGTGTAAAAAGAACTGACCAAATTCAATCTTTTCCTAGGTCAGTTGCGAGATTGAGCACTTTACCTAAGTGTGAGATAAATCATATCATTTGGCTCAGGTAAATATGATAAATCGATCTGGAGATAAGCTGATAATATGGTTTGAAGGGGTAATACAAAAGGAATATTGGAATGAGAAATATATGAGAATCAAAGAGACAATGCCTCAACGATTTGTTAATACTTACAGGATGAAACGCCCCGATTTTTTTTACTCTCTTTACACATTGATTCGGTGAATTTAACACTTCGATTCGTTAACTTTCTAACTTTGATTCAGTAAATTTAACACTTTGATTCAGTAAATTAGACGTACAACCTTTTACCATATATCAAATTTAGTAAATTAGACGTACAACCTTTTACCATATATCAAATTAGACGTACAAACTTTCTAACTCTCTTTACACGTAAATTAGCTACAACTACAAATTACTACAAATTAATCATACTCATATATCAAATTTACTACAATTTATAGAACATACTCGTATGCTCTATCTTTCATACTACTAGGTGATCATATTCACATGAATCACCTACTACATAGACCATTTTCAAATGATCTATCGACTTCACTACAAGGAGCCTCCTCTACATTGTTCTTCATTAAGAACACTACAATGGTATGAACCATTTCTACTACATATATGACATACTCATATGTCATACTTACAACAAACTACTCAACATTCATAAACACAACAATGAATTATTGAACTACCATTTCTACTACTTACATTTACAAATGATTAGGATTTATAATCTCAAAGATTAACTCTTCTACTTTTCCCTGATCACCTAATCAAATAAACATACAAATAAAGTTATTCATTAATCATATGAAAACCTTCTACACAATAATTTCTCACTTCTAACCAACTAGCTAAACTCTTCCCTTTAACTCATACAAAGCTACCCTTATACTCATATAAGAATAAGAATCTCAATTTCATACTCAAACTCATCAAAACTACATAATAATCAAGAATTATAACTACATGCTCACAATTAACTAAACACCACTATTCATCATCTTCTACATCATCATACATAAGATTCCTTCAATTTAGCTGAACCATGAATACTCATTTTTATAATAAAACTTTTACAAAAATTTACACATACCCAAGCTCTATTGCATACTACAATCATCATCTAACATCCATACATCAAAATACTTAACAAAATCTCAAAATCCATTTCTAGGGTTTCAAGAAAAACTTAACCAAACACAAAAATGAAGGTTTCTAGAGATAGCTCTCACCTTGGTGATATGAACTACGAATTTTGAAGCTTAAATACTCAAGATTGAAGTTGCAATTTGTGAGTTTTCAGTTGGTTCTTCTCATTCTCTCTGGCTCGTACGATTGAAACAAACACACTGAATTTTTGTTCCAGACTTCTCATGAAGGAATTGATTTAATTAAAGTATTTTCACTTTACCCCCTTATACTTTTTCTGATTTGTAATATAAAATCCCTTAAAACTTAACTACAATTTAACTAACTAACTTAACCCCTCACAAGTTAACTTACCAAACTTACAATTTTCTTATCAATTATTATACTACAATTTATAACGGCGTACATAATAATTAAACTACTATATTAAAATAGTTATAATACAAAAATTTAGGGTGTTACACAGGATTTATCCAATTACCAATCAGGCATGGGCCGAGCTTACATATCCTATGGTTCGTTGTATGAAGAAAATCCCATTGGAAAAGGTTCCTCTGAATTTCACAAAATACATCAATGTTTGGAGATATAACGATATCACTGGAGAAGCAAAGATCGAATGCTATGATCGAGAACAGAACAACAACATCATCTGGCCAAGAAAGTTGGTTGTGTATGTATATGATCCTTTAAGCCTTATCAATATGTTTCAGAGTGATCTGGAGACTTTAAGTAAAAGAAGGATTATATACGGTGAAGCAGATGAAGAACAAGCATTAAAATTTCAAAGGGTTGCGGATGTGTGTTGTGCACATGGTATTCATGCTGGGAGCAATCTGCCGATGAACTAGAAGTGAATGAGAACTGAAGAGAAAGCAAGCTACAAACAAGGGGAAGTTTGTTAGAACATAATGTTTAGTAGTTGGTTTTCGTTATTTTGTGTAAGTGTGGGGATTTGCGACAATGTGTATGCGACAATGTAATTAGGTGCGACAATGTATGTATATGCGAAGTTTGACTGTTGACGTAGTCTGACTCTCACATATATGAAATCTCGCAAATCTTGAAGTCTCGCAATGTTAAGTTGGTGTGTGTTTGTGTTGTCTATAAATAGACACACTTAGGACATTTCGACAAGTCCGAACCTTTTGAGTCTGTGTATTCTCTTTGTACTCAGATTACTTCCAAGCTAATACAATATCACTTTTGGTTCATTACTTGTTCATATTACTTGTTGATTAAATCGATTACTTATTCCGCTTCGATTCCGATACGTGTTTAAATCCTGCAGGTGACTGAGGTTTTTCAAGTAATATTCGTTACAAGAATAATTATTTTCATTTTCAGATAGATGAAAAGTACGGAACTTGTGAAAAAAGAAGAATAAAAATAGAATATTTGAATAGTTCATATTTTTTAATAATGGCTAGATTAAAACTAATTTCATTTTCATGTCTTAGTGTGTCCTAACGTATACAACGATATAAATAGTGTCTGGCTATCCAGAACAAATACATTTAACAACATACATTTAGGGTGTTATGATTCTAATCTGAATCCGAAAGCTAACGATTCACGTATCTTTAATATAATCGCCTTTCGAATGAAGATGATTGGTAAGACGTGGACGACGATGCATCTGTCATAATACTTTGTCTTTCTGTTTGCACCTCACTAACTCTGTGTTGCATGCATTTTATCTCAATTTTCCAAGAATGTTTTCAGCATCGTATCGTCCTTCTTATTGTAATTAAACGAGCTAGAAAATATATAGTTCCACAATGGTATGACAAATTATTGGGCGTGCAAATTAAAGATAAACTGGTACGAGTATGTACCCGACACCCGAGAACTCAAGATAAATGGTCTACTCATCATCAGGAAACATACAAATATACGATGATTACACATATGGCATCAATCTCATTTCGAGCGAAGACAAAAAAAAGAAAGTCAAGTTACTCAGTTAGAAATGATAAAAAAAAAAGAAGCCCAAAGTCACCATTAAAAGGTTTTCCGCGCATTCTCAATGTTAACTTTAGTTAATATTCAAATGATGAAAGAAGACATTGTCGCAGAAAAGGCGGTTGGGTCAAGTGATCGAAAAGAAATCTGAATCCTGTGGCTGTAAAAGATAGTCATGAAAGTTTGCTAAAAAAGAAGTCGCCAAAGCAAAAAAGATTTGTCTTCAAATCAAACATACGATAAATCGACTACTGTAAATGATCAACTGTCGGTTTGCTTGAGTGCATTAATGTGTTATGATGGGTGGGTGTTAACCGGATTTTACTCTCCAATCGCTGTTGTAACCTGATCTTAGGGAGACATAGGTGGTAAAATCCGATTAGGGTTTGAGTAAGTGTATGTGAAGAACCTAATCTCTTCTGGGTGCTAAGTTTGGCTTATATATGTGATAGGGGGAGAGAACCATTGGAGATGCATGGGCCTGGGCCGGCCTATTGTGGTTTCCCGCCTAACGGTTATGTTTAGATCATCGAGGAGATCGGCCGAAAGTAAGCTGTCATATTTTGGCTGCATGTTGCCACCAATGGGGAAGTGTGACTTACTTGTCCAGTGGATATGCTGTGTCAGGGAATGTTTTGTCCAGTGGTTAAACCAATGGGAATCGAAGAAGGGAAGTTGACTTACTTGTACTTCTCTTGACACAACACTGTTCACGGATATGCTGTGTCAGGGAATGTTTTGTTTGTATGGTTAACGTTGCGGGGTTAACCATTATTGCGGTAGGTGTGGTTCTCCCGAGGGGTGAACCATGGTGTTAGCCCTGAGGGGTGGTTACACCATTAAGTCCCCCAGTTCGATTTGCTAACTCTGTAGAAGTTGGGGAGTCGAACTCTGTATCCTGCGTTGCGCGCCTTTCGTTTGCGCCACGCTTTACTCTTATAATGTGTACCCCTCGGGGCAAACACCGTGGCGGTATTTGGGTAATTAATGCTATGGTCATTTCATACATCTCTTTCGAGAGTAATGATGACGCGTGTGCGCGTGTGGCGGTGACTTGACCGCGCGTGAGGCAGTTGTCTTTTCAAATTTTGAAAAGGTGAGATATTGTGACACGTGTAGGGTCGTGATGCAAACCGGAGTTGACCCGACCCGTTTTAGATGGGGTATATACTACTTTAGCCCGCCCTTTTCTCGTTCAGTTACCAAAAAAGAAGTAACATTTTTCAAGTTGGGTTAGGGTTTTGTGGTTCGTCGGAAAGCTCTTTTTCAACGTTTATTGTGGGCGATCGCTGGTTAAGGTCTGTGTTTCTTTCCTTTTCGTTTATCACTTTTGCCCTTTTATACGACTATATGGCTGTCTCATCCTCTAATGCCGCGAGTGGTCCTGCCGGAGACCCCGATACTCCGGTGGAGTTTCCGACCGGAAACACTCCGACCGTTGCCAAGCTTAAGAGTAAAGTTAGTGATGTTGTTCTTGCTGCCTTAGAGGTGCAGTATCCTAGTATAAAATAGTACAACCCTGTGGCCCCGAGGCCGGACGATAGGGCCCATCGTCCACCGGCGGGCAAGGTGGCTGTTTATCGTAAATATTTTGATACCTCTAATTTCCGGTTGCCCGTAACTCCTTTTGTTGTTGATGTATGTGAGCATTTTAAAATTGCGTTTCCTTAACTGCATCCCCTTTGTTTAATGAGACTGTTGCTTTTTGAGATGTTCTGTCGTGGTCATGGTGGCAAACCTAGCATTGTCTTGCTTGTTCGTCACTTTAGGGTGTCTAGGCAGGATTGTTGGTACCCTTTTGACAAGAGGCCCTCATCGAAATTCACGACGTCGAAGGGTCCTGGGTTGAGGCCGTGGAAAGATGGGTTTTTCTATGTTGATGTTAGTTGTTTACCCCGCCTCCCTGCGGGGTTGCTCGTGTGGAATCTGGAGGGTATCAACTCCAATTTGAATGTGATCCCTCCAGGGCGTGGGGATGACTCCCGTCTTTTTTAACCTTTGTGAAAACTCATCTTTACATGTGCGCACTTATCATCAAGAGGCGATTCTGTTTGCTCTGGGGATAAGTCCTAGTTGGAAGCACGGCACAGTGAAACCCATTTTCAAAAGAGACGGAAAGGGTATGGGCGTGTCGCAGTTGTGTGCTTACTAATTGACCTTTTTAAAGTTATTTCGCTTGATACGTAGGTTGCGTGCTTTGTTCGTGCTGCCGACTTATATTTTGCGCGTGTTTTGCAGTTATGCAGGTTGTTTACTTCTTGTCTAACGATGACCTCGATGATGTGAAGGTCGGGAGAGAGGGTTGCACCGATGACGATCTTAGTGGGTTGAATGAAAACGTTATTCAGGAGGAGCAATCTGAGGGCCTTGAGGATGAAACGGATGTTAAGGTTCCCCTGCCGAGTGCCTTGGTCGCTCCTGCAGGGACGAATCGATCCAGTCTTGTGCGGGGGAAAGCGAAAGTGCAGAAGTCAGTGGGAAAGAAGAGAAAGTTTACTGCCAAAGAGTTAGCAGGGATGAGGGTGCCCAAATTACCCAAGTTTGAGGGGGATGACCCCGCAGAGGAGGCGTCAGGTGTGGCTGGCCAGAAAGGGGATCCTAGGGCGACTAAGTTGCTTTGTGGCTGGTATCCTGCATGTGTGTTTAAGTTTGTGGTTTACTAACTTAAAGTTTCTCGTGTTTGACAAGTTTTTCGTTGATGGATGAAGAGGAGGACGAAGGCGGGGAAGAGCAGACACGCTGGCCCGTGGACTTGGAATTGGATGATTTGCTGCCGAATGACGCACCGGGGGGTCGGGGTTGGACCTTTTATTGTTGACCGCTCAGGTGAAACTCAATCGTGGACATTACTCGAGCCGAAGCCGATTCAATGTGTGTCCTCTCTTGCTAAGGTTGATGAAGGAATTGCGGCAGCCGCTAACACTGAGGCTGCCGGAGAACAGGTTGTGAAGGGTTCCTTTGACATTTCCAAGTTGTTGGATGGTTTGTTGCCCCCACACATCGTGGGGCCATTGCAAGAAGTGTCCAATTCTAACACCTTTTCTCGTAGCGACCAGACCCTTGTTGATCAGCTGTCGTGGGTTCTTGATACTCGTCACAGGTACAGGTTATTATTTCAGGAGCATTCAAGTCTTCGAAATGAGTTGGAAGTGGAGCAGGCACATGTTCATGAGTTGAAACTAGAGTTGACTAACCTGAGGGTTGAGCAAAAATCTTGGGGCAATTTGATAGATGAGGTTGTTACGCTCAGAGCTGCCAATCAGTCTCAGCAGGACACTATTGTGGAGATGAAGCTGGCAGCTGAGGGGTTGAGGTCTGACTTGCTTAAAAGGGGTTTGTTGGTTAATGAGTTGAGGGATCAGGTTGCTACCCAGAATGACCAAGTTGCTGTCAAGGACATGCACATTTCTGCACTTGAACAAAGGAACAGGACTTTGAGTGAATCTCTTGCAGGTGTACAGGAGCAGATTAAGGTTGAGAGGGATGCCAAAGAGCTAGTTGTTTCGGAACTAGCGAAGCTTCGTGCCGGCTTGGAACTCATTGCGGTGAAGGTGTTGAAGGACCCTAGCGTGACTAAGTCATTTAATGCTTATGCTCAGGGGTTGTTGGAATATGGTTCGCACTGTGCCGCATCATCTGCTCAAAAGGTGTTCACAGATGATCCTTCCAAGATGCCGCAAGATCTACAGCTGATGATTAAGCCTGATTGCAAGGAAAGGTTGAAACAACTGTTCGAGGCTATCAGCCAGGTCAAGTCTACATATATCATGAAGCTAGTTAGCAATCCTGATCTCGGTGTGGATGAACTTTTGGCTATTGAGCCGTAGTTGTTTGTTTGTCTTGTCTTTTGGTTGGCCGTGCATGTCTGGCCTTGACTATGAAACATGTTGGTGCCCTACTTGGTCTTGTTTTGAACTATTTGTCATTTGTAGATGATTTGTTTAAATGTCTGTAATCGTTAGCTTTGGCATGTTTATAACGTTTAGCCTTAACTATGTATGTGTGTTTGTGCTTTATTTGTTTGTTGTCATGACCGGTAAGTCTAGATTACCTTATCAGTGTTGGCATCTTACCTGTGACAGACTTAAGAGTCGTCACCGGGCACGGGGCAACAGTTTCTGATCAAACCCTCCTCAGCTTGAGAACTGCGGGGGATCTCCGCCAGGGGCAGGGCTAAAAAGCACCTCCCGCTAGGGCAGGACCATATCACCTATTTGCACTGCGTAGCTGTTAGCCTTGTTGCAAGTGAGACATGAGATAGTGGTGACCACATCGTTTGGGTTGGCCTTTTGGTTTTCCATCTTTTGTTTAAGTGATAGTCATGCACATTATTGTTGGCAAACTGTCGAATATATATTCATGAGCGTAACCAATATTTTGAGCTTATGGTTGTTGTGACAATCATTGTACTTTCATTGATTTGGAAAATTCGAAAATACATAGTAAAGATACAGGGAATGAGGCTGATCAGGACCATTTCTGATTTACACTGGCGATTATCACAAAAACAAAAGAAATAACATTTTCATAGTGGGTTTCAGACCAGTCATATACGCGACGTGGTTGCCCGTTTTACATATGGTTTGGTAAGGGGCGCTTTAGATGTAACACCTCTTCAGATTAGTTGCGTGCCAGGTGTCGGGTATGGGGGCGCCGTTTACAGTGATTAGGCTATACGCCCTATTGCCGTGGCATGTGGCAACCCGGTAGGGGCCTTCCCATTTCGGACCCAACTTGCCCGTATCCTCCGCGCGGCTTGCCTCTTTCTTTCTCCAAACGTAGTCCCCTACTTTGAATGTGAGGAGGTGCACCCTGCGGTTGTAATACCGCGCAATCTTCCTCTTGTTTTCCGCTTCTCTTATGGCTGCATACCCCCTCCTTTCCTCAACGTGATCGAAGTTATCACATTGGCGTCTTCGTCAAAATGCGCAACCCTGAGGGTAGGCACGCTTATCTTTGCGGGTATAACCGCCTCCGAACCATAGACTAAGTTGTAGGGGGTTTCTCCCGTGCTTTGCTTGGGTGCTGTGCAGTGGGCCCACAACACATTGGGTAACTCCTCTGCCCACCCTCGTGTGTTGGTGCCTAGGAGGGCTTTGATGCCTTCGACAATGCCGCGGTTGGTGACTTCGACTTGCCCGTTCGCTTGGGGTGTGCTACTGATAAACGCAAAAATGTACTAAATTGTCCACTATTCCTTTTTGGGATGTCCCAAATAAATTGTCCACTTCCATAAATAGAAAAGAATAATAAGATAAAGTTCATTTTTGCCCCTAATTTATATATGTAAGACAAAAAGGTAGGTAAAAAGTAAAGGGTAAAATTGTCTTGTTACCAAAAAGTAAGAAAGATAGTGATGTTTTTCTTAAACTGCGTATTTTTTGCCTGGGGTCAATAAAATTGGGACGGAGGAAGTAGTACTAATTTACCCCGTGTTTGATAGATTTCTAATGCATTTTGCATGAATAAGATACTTATTTCGTTCATATTTGCATTTAGGAGTTTAAATGGGACTTGGATCAAAAAGAAACAGAAAACGAGCTTTTTGTGAAGAAAAGTAGCTAAAAGAGTGAAGATAGAGATGAAAGATGAGCTGAAAATGAAGAAAAGTGTAAAAGATGAGTTTTCTGACAGCCGTTAATATTTTGGCCATAACTCCCTCATACGAACTCCGATTGAGGTGATTCAACTTGGAGAATTTAGCTAACAGAGAGGGCTACAACTTTCATTTTACCACTTGGACTAGTTTTGCATCCATCCGGCGGATGGATTGAAAAAGTGGGCTGACAGAGTGCGCGGGCTGGATTTTATGGGCTTTTACATCCATACGCCGGATGGAATAATCCATCCGCTGTATGGATCATTTTTCCAGCAATTTAAGTTTATTTTTAGGGTTTTCACTCAAGAATTTGACCACCAAACCCTAAGACAAAAATAAGTCGACCAGAGGGGTTTTTCCCCACTTCGGGAGCGATTCGATGGCAATTCGGAGGCAGAAAAGTCTAGGATCAATTCCTATTGATTCTTCATTCGGTTTATGATTCGTTTTGCTTATCTTGTTCCGATTTCAATTCAAACATGGTCTATGTGTTTCGTTTGGAATATTGAATCTGATTTTGTACAATTGAATCATGAATTAGATTATGTATATTGTTTAGTTTAATAATCTTGGATTATGATTGTTTGAAGGTTATAATTGTGTTTTGGATCAATTGTCTGATTGAATATTGTTATGTTATCCGTGAATCCTTATTTATTGGTGATTGTTAGTCATTATTTCTTAACATGGTTGATAATATTGATGAGATTGAGTTCCTTTAATATTATTGATCATTGATGGTTATTAATTTTGGTGTTTTTGACCATTGCTAAATATATTGAGTTTGATAGGTTAAGAAAATAAGAACTAGACAATCTAAAATGAATAAGAAAATAAGAAATTATTGGGTATTGTTGAGTCATACCATTAGGGTTAATCATAACTAGTTGTGAATACTTAATGCACAATCTAGGGAAACACACGCAATAGAGCAACATTCTTGCGACATCGGATCGATGTTTAATGTGGGACTTTATGTTGTAAAAATTATTTGGACCCGGAAGGTTAGCTAATTTACATTTAACTTGGACTCTTTGATTAGTATCTAATTTAATATAAAAGAAATCACAATCAGACAATCAAAACACTTGAACCGGATAATATGAATCTGAGGTGAAGACTCTAAGCAATTATATGTCTATCTCCGATTGTTTATTTGTTACCCTTATCTTGTTTTATGTTATTTGGTTTAGTTATTTAGTTCTTCTTGAACATTCGTACGGAACTAAAACGTAACCCCTATTTTACTACTTTATTAATAATTCCAATTTAATTGAATAATATCGTTCATGTGTTCCTGTGTTCGACCTGGACTTACCATGGTTATACTATTCCGATCGGGTATTCTTGTCTGGTTGTGTGAAAAGTATAAATAAGGTATTTCCATTTATAAATAATAAAACTAGATGCTTTCACACGCATCACCTACAGAGGTAAAAGTTTGCTTAATCTGGAGTTCGTCACACCACGACTTGAAAGGTTTATCTGCGAATTGTTTGCCGTTGTCACTTACTATCTCATGGGGGACACCGAAACGGCAAACGATGTCATTCCTCTCTGGTGGGAAGGGCCCTACAATGTCAATTGCCCACTTGTGGAAAGGCCATGTGGACGACACAGGAATCATGTCATGCCTTAGGGACCACTGTACCGAGGCGTGAATCTGGCAAGAGTGGCATTTCCGCGTGATCTTCAGGGTGTCCCTGTGCATGGTTGGCCAGAAGTAGTCGTGCGTTGTTATCATGGCAACTATTGACCGTGGGCCGGTGTGTAAGCCACAAGCCCCTTCATGTATTTCCCTTATCACATTTTCCGCCTGGGCTGGGCCTACGCACCTTAGTTCGGGGCCCAAAAAAGTTTTTCTGTGGAGTGTTCCTTTGATCATCATGTTCCTTGGGGCATTGACTCGGATTTTTCTTGCCTGGTCGGGGTCATCAGGAAGTACCCCGGTGGTAATGAACTTGACAATGGGTGTCATCCAATTGTCACCTGCTTCATGTACGTCTTCAACTGTGGGGTCGGCAATGATTGACTTTTGTTTTAGCACTTCCACGAGTACTTCTTTTGTTAAGTGAGCGAACGTGAGGGATGCGAGCTTGCTGAGGGCATCTGCTTTTTTTGTTTCTGCTGCAGGGAACTTGTTCGATGTCAAAGCTTCTGAATTTTCCTGCCACTGATTTCGCCAGGCTGATGTATTTCTTCATTGCTGGTTCTTTTGCCTCGAAGAGGCCACAGATTTGATTGGCGACAAGCTGTGAGTCAACGTACACCTTTAGGTCCTTGACATCCATTGCTTGGGCTAGGCGTAGCCCTGCGAGTAGAGCTTCATATTCTGACTCGTTGTTTGATGCAGGGAACTTGAATCTCAGCGCATAGGTGTGTTCCTCTCCGGTTGGGCTTGTTAGGATAAGCCCGGCCCAGACCCTTCAGAACTAACGGCCCCATCGGTATACAACTCCCATGTTTCCCATGAGGGAGGAATGAGTGACGTTCCGCTTGTTACCCCTTCTGGACCTTTCGGCATTTCTGCTAAAAGGTCAGCCATGATTTGACCCTTGATTGAGTTGCATGGTCTAAACGAAATCTCATGCTCGCCTAATTCTATAGCCCATTTGGCTAATCTTTCAGATACCTCTAGCTTTGTTAGGATTTGCTTGATTGGTTGGTCGGTGAGCACGACTATCGGGTGAGCCTGGAAGTATCAGCGTAAACGCCGTGCGGAGTATACTATTGCCAAAACAAGTTTTTCCATGGGGTTGTAATTTATTTCTCCTCCATGTAAGGCTTTGCTTACGAAATAGACCGGTCGCTGCACTTTGTTGCGTTCTGTGATGAGGACAGAGCTAACTGCTTCGCTTGATGTTGCGACGTATAGCTGTAGGGTTTCCCCTACGATAGGTGCGGTTAGTGTGGGTAGCTCGTGCATAAATGCCTTCATTTCTTTAAAAGCCTGTTCTG
This sequence comes from Pseudognaphalium luteoalbum, assembly GCA_963422505.1. Lineage (NCBI taxonomy): Eukaryota > Viridiplantae > Streptophyta > Magnoliopsida > Asterales > Asteraceae > Pseudognaphalium > Pseudognaphalium luteoalbum. Next base: position 83,918,763 of record OY730194.1, read on the forward strand.
CTTCATCAGTCCACACAAAATTTTTGTTATGTAAGCAACCCCGCAGGGTGGTAAAGAAAGGGAGTGACCTGTCTGCTGCTCGTGATAAGAATCGCGTTAGAGCAGCGAGTTTGCCTGTCAGGCTTTGCACCTCCTGCTTGGAACTTGGGGAAGGCATCGCTACTATGGCCTCGATCTTTTTGGGGTTGGCCTTGATTCCCCTGGGGGAGATTATGTGGCCCAAAAACTTACCCTCCTCCATGCCGAATGTGCATTTTGCAGGGTTTAACTTCATGCCGATGCTCCGTAGAGTAGAAAATGTATCCAAAATGTCACTTAGTAGGTCGGATTCTGAGTTACTTTTGATTACTATGTCGTGGACGTAAGCTTTGACGTTCCTGCCAATCTAATGCTGGAAGGCCGCGTCGATTACCCTTTGATATGTTGCTCCCGCGTTTTTCAGTCCGAACGGCATTTTATGGTAGCAGAAAATGCCTTTGGCGGTGTGGAATGTCGTCTTGTCTTCGTCCTCCTTTGCCATGAAGATCTGGTGATAACCTTTGTATGCATCCAGAAAGCATTTCAGGCGAAAACCTGCAAGTGACTCCATGATGACACGCAAAAAGTCATCTTTTTGTGTACCATTATCTCACCATTTTGGCCCAATTATTAATGAAAATACTTAAAATATGAACTTAAACATCACATTTCATCATAAGGGCTAAAATATAGACGATGTTTCAAGAATCGACAAAAACAACCTAAAATTGAGTAAAACAGAGCACAAACGATCATTGAATCTTCTGTTCACGTATTTTAGCACTTTTTGAGCTACACAAAGAACTATGACCTCTAACTTATGTCATTTTCTTCGTTAGGAAAATACGAACGCGTGGATATAAAGAACGCTCAAAACGGATAAACGACGAAGAAGATACGCCCGAACTAAGAAACGAAGAACCGAAGAGCCAGGATACGGCTGAGCACAGCCGTATACGGCTGAGCCAGACCGTATACGGCTGGACACAGACCGTATACGGCCTGTGCAGACCGTATACAGCCTGTGCTCAGCCGTATATGGCCCAGTTCAGTCGTATTCACCCTATGCTTAGCCGTATACGGTCCAGTTCAGCCGTATACGGTCCAACTCAGCCGTATTGTGCGTTTGGGTGATAAAAATCTGATTTTTATTCGCCTTTGCGATACGGTTGTGCGTTTGAAGGTTTGGATACGGTCTACGGATACGGTTGTGCGATCTCTATAAGTACAAGCCTCATTTCATCATTTCAACACCAAGAAACACTTCCAAAACTTCTCAACCAACAACACACTTTCTCTCATTACTCTCTCTCTAGGTTTATGTTATAATTAGTAGTAGATTAGTAGCTAGTTAGTAGAGGGGCAATCTTGTAATATTGCTTGGCGCATACTAGGAGTTCTGCTCGTGTAACGTTCAAGTTGTATTCAGCTACGCTCTTATTACGGTTATATCTATCCTTTATCTATTTCATTATGATGATTGTTATTACTGTTGTCATGCTAGATTTAGGATTGATTGCCATGATTAGCGAGTAGTGATATTGCGTGTTTGCTATGATGTAGTTAGTCATAAATTGGTTGGAATGATATTATAGTGCTTTGATTTACTTTCTATCTATGATTTTAAACCAATTTAACTAATCGCCTTTCAACCAGTAAACGTGATTACAGCCTTAATGATGGGACGTCGCGAACCCCATCAAAGGTACTTAGTTATCTGTGTCAAACATGAACATGGTCTGATTTGTTAATCGTGTACACATCGCTTTCTAAATGAACGCTAAGTACATCGTCATCGAGGAAATACTATTTTCTAATTTGAACGCAAAGTACTCTGTGGCTATGGAAATATGGTGTTCAAACTGAACACTAAGTGCACTGGAGCCGTGGAAATACTGTTTTCTACTTTGAAAGCAAAGTACACTGTGCCCGTGGAAATATGGTTTTCTAACTGAACGTGAATATTACACTGTTGACAAATTAGGGATTTATTGGGACTTAAAAGTAAGGGCTGGTTTATATCATAGATGGATAATATTACACTTAAATACAAACTTAGTTAAGTAGTCTGGGTTAGCTTTCGTGAAGCAATGTAAGGTACCGTAAGTCGGCTTATTACTCGGTATAGCGTCAACAATACCTCCGGTGTAGTTAACACGTGGAAGCCGAGGAAAAGCCGCAGTTACTAAGCCTTGTGGAATAATGGCAACTCTATGATCAGCAGAGCTGGTACCAACTAGGTCCTTGGATCAGCAATGGAAACACCTCCGGTGGAGTACAGTGTAGTAGTCATGAAAAGAATCGTTATCAGTCTATGTGAATCACGAGTCATGACTCAACATCCAGACTCACAAAACCATCGATAGAAAGAAATCAAGCACACTCTATAAATTTGGTCTTAAATGTTTTATTTAGATTAGATATTATTGTGGGGTTAAGAAAGGTCGGACATCGAGTTGGTTTGTCGCCTTATTTATGCACCCAGGGTTTCATCCCAGATAAGGGACACTATACCTTCACCGGTTAGTGTTGTGGGCTGGATAAACTACTCCGATCAGAATCAGGATAGCCTAGTTGCCCAGTGACATACTGATCGAGAACTCTATCAGTAGGGGGCTAGTGCTCACTCCACAAATACCTGAAATAAATAAAATACAAACCTTTAGAACACGTTCTCATTCCAACCAATAAGGCTACCGAAATCATAGCAAACACCCTCTCTTGATTATCTGCTATTTACATTTATTTTATTCCGTTTTAGTTTAAATTTTCTGCCTAAGTATAAAACAAAACCCCAATCAAATCTTTTAAAACCCACTAGATTGATAAGTACGCCTGTTTCGTCCACGATCCATAAATACACTAACTCAGAGAACGACCCTAGGTCATCCTTATTGCTATACACCAATAGTAACTAGGTATACTTAGGCCCCGAAAATATAAATTTTAAAACTCCACTGACGCCGCCACTGACGGAAGGTCCGACGACAGGGTAAAAACCTGATCGACCGTTTGCGGCGCGTCAAGTTTTTGGCGCCGCTGCCGGGGAGTCAGCCGTAAGATCTGAAGACGTTCCAGACAAATTTTTCTTTCTAGTACCCAGTAGTTTAGTTTAGGTTTTTCCTTTTTCCTTGTTCCATTCGAAAATTCCTTCCCACAACACACAACGATATTTGACCCGATCATCCGGATTCGAATCTCTCACTTTCGTACCCGATCCTGAGAAGATCATCCGAACGATCCGCAAGGAGAAACGCATCCGCAACCGATAACCGATGGCTGCACGTGTCACGCTTGCCGACAACACCAAACCATCAATTGAAGGTCGAGGTGGACCCATCAGCTATCCGGTCATCGACGGCGCGTCCTTCAAGCTTAAACATCATATCGTTCAGCTTATCAAGGAATTCTGCCAATTCCATGGTTTACCCCATGGCGATCCTAACGCCCACATCAACCGATTAATTCAGACTACCAACTCGTACAAGCAGAACGGGGTTGATCAGGATATAGTCCGTCTATACCTATTCCCCTATTCGCTTACTCACCACGCTTTGACTTGGTTTGAGGGATTAGAGACCGGCTCTATCACCTCCTGGACGGATATGGCTACAAAATTCCTTACTAAGTACTTTCCTCCGGCTAAGCAAACCAAGTACAAGAATGACATCATGAACTTCCACCAAGCTCATGATGAATCTATCTACACAGCATGGGAAAGATACAAGAGTCTGTTGAACAAATGCCCTAACCACCTTATAGAGAAAACCAGTCAGCTGTGCACGTTTTACAACGGTCTCGCTCCGAACCATCGCACTACCCTTGACGCCGCTGCTCAAGGCAATTTCATGCAACTCACTGATGAGGAAGCTTGGAACTTGATCTAGAATATGATGATGCACCATCACGACTGGAACTCTGGTGAGCATTCCTCATCATCAGCACCGATTGCTGCACCCAATCCATTCCAGACCGAGGCTATCAAGTCTCTGACAGAGAAGATCGAGCACCTGACGAAGAAGAGCGGTGAAATGAAGAAACCATCCCAGCATCAAATTCGTACATGCCAGAACTATGCCAACCTCCCAACAGAAAGTTATCAGGTTGAGTACGAAGATCCCGCCGACGGAACGGTTTACTATGCTCAATTTCAAGCTCGCCAACAAAATCCACCTGGCTTCGCTCGAACCTCTCCGCCTAGGACTAGAGGCACCCAATACCCACCTAGGAACCAACCACCCTTTCAGCCCAACTATTAACCTAGGTACCCGTCTTACCAACAACAACCCCAACTCACCTATAACCAACCACTATCATTGACTGCACCCAACGCAGATCAATCGACCGAACCCTCTAAGACCATAGTACCCATTACTAGTACGGATGATACCCTCACTAAGTTCATCCAAGGAAAGCACCAAATTAACCAAAAGACTAGCGTTGGGCAGGACCAAACCAACCAATTCATTAGGAACCAACTGGCCGTTCTCAAAAATCTTGAGACCCAGATAGGACAGCTAGCCCAACGTCTTGACTCTAGGCCCCAGGGTAATCTCCCTAGTAACACGGTACAGAACCCACACGTAGAAGAGGCCAAACAGAGGAGTACTACAGACAAGAAGTAGGCACCGAGCCAACCTCCCACTCCTTCTCCGGTGAAGAGAGATACTCCTGTCCCGCCGACAGTTGAGTCCCCGTCTGTCCCTACACCACAAAGGGAAGTACGCATCCCGTTTCCTGGCCGTCTTAAGAAAGCCTATAAGGTTAACGACTTCCATCTCGATGGAAAGTTCGTGGACACCGTGTCCCGAACCCCTTCCAGTTCAAAATACATCCTAAAACTATTGTCGACCAAGGATAAGGTACCCGAAGTACCCAATATCCCACTGAACATGGAATGTTCGGCTCTTATAAAGAACTCTATCCCTGAAAAATTAGGAGATACTGGACGCTTTACCCTTCCCTGTTCAATCTATCACTCAGGCATGATACACTCTCTAGCCGACCTAGGAGCCAGTATCAACCTGATGCCCTATTCTCTTTACACTAGATTGGAATTAGGACCCCTTAAACCGACCAAAATGAGTGTCCAGCTAGCTGACCAATCCATTAGATACCCTAAGGGAATAGCTGAGAACATCATGGTTCAAGTTGATAAGTTCCTATTTCCCACAGACTTTGTAGTGATGGACATTCAGGAAGATGTCCATATCCCTATCATCTTAGGTAGACCATTCTTGAACACCGCACGCACTATCATAGATGTTTACTCTCAGACTATCAGTCTTAGATCTCATGGAGAGACTATCACCTTCAAGATCGATCAAGCTGATCAGTCTGTCACAGAGCATGCGGAGATATGTGCGATTTCGACAGGAAGAGTTACCACGGATGATGACACTGAACCAGACACCCCTATGTCTAACGAGCCCATCACAATTTCTTCCGACACTGAGGAAGAAGAGATAGAAGAGGAAGCTGAGGAAGAAGAAGAGGAAGAGCCAGTGGAAGTTACACCGCCACACATCCCTGAGACACACCCTCCAACCGCAGAGATCGTGCAGATAGTCTATGCTTTGAACTTCATCCCTCTGCTGGAGAACGACTCAGAGGAACCTTCGATTGACCCCTCCCTGGATGATGAGTCCCTACTTAAGCCACATATACCTCCTCGAAGGATTCCACCCTTTGACTCATCCGAGCCTCGATCACATTTTGAGCTTGGAGGTACATCTGGATCAAGCGATGATTCTGATTCCCAGGACGAGAGGGATATCGAGATGGACTCTTCCCAGCCAGTATCACAGATCACCGACGAGTCTCAACCACTCACCAACGCTGTTGAGTTTCTAGACACTTCAGCAATCGGGAGTGATAAGGACGATATCGTTTTCATTGATGTTCCGATCGATACCCGCTCCATTCGCCTTCACCACACTCCAATCATTCCCCCTCCAGTCATTATCCCTCCTCCTACTACAGGAAATATCGAAATCCCGATCGTGTCTGAACCAGAAGAAATGCTTAGTGCTATTGAAGAACACATGGAGGATTTTCGAACTCTGATTGCGATTATACGAGATTCCACTATTGAATACACGCAACGTCAAAGGGATATTATTGAGGGCATTGAGACTGAATATGAGGTTTATCAAGCCAACTCCTACCTGAGTCCGCAACATCTAGTTAGTCGCATCAACGCCTTCGCCAACGACCTCGCAGGAGAATCATCAGACAATGATGAGCCTTTCCCCGATGAAGAGGAATTCTATGAAACACAGAAGACCACATATGGCCGGGTGTATCAAGCATTTATCAGGTCCGCATTTCCATATTCGCGCCAACAGGTGGAGTTTCTCCAAAATTTCAGACACAACATGGATTATGCTACTGGGAATCCTGAAAACGAAGTAGATGTTCAGCTAATGGCGGATCTCAAAGGACTTCTAGATTCTTTGGCCGATAATGATCACATTGACGAGTCCTCACCACACAGGTTTTTCATCAGCTGCACCATCAAGCATCACGCCCAGATAATCGTCGAAAAGTTAGAACACGTCAGTTCAGACGAGAGAGCACGTGCCATCCCTTCTTATGTTCCAGAAGGTTTGACGGTTAACGTTGCATATTTCATCTCTAAATGACTTAAGGACATTTTTGGTTCTATCCTATGGGAGCAGCCTAGACAGCTATTCCACAATGGGTTACGTGAGGTTTACAACAGGATGATTAACATCTTCCTGAAACCAGAGCTCACGTATACCGACCATCAGAAATAGCTGATCCAAGGCATACTCGGATCCACTGAAGAACTAGGGAGGGAGATCAGCAATGCCACTCATGAGGACATCCACCTACGCTTCTTTGGATTTATGGACACCCTGCGGACAGATCGACCGGTGCGTGAGACTCTTGAGCACGATGGAGCCACCCTTGTGGACACTAATGGACCAATCTCCAAGGCAGTCCAAGATGCTATAATGGATCTTTTATACTTGCAAAGGACTGCTGAGGAGCGTTTCCATACCTATCCTCTTCATGTGGCGAGAATCCCAAACATCACAGAAGTCGTCGCACGACATTTTATGAGATTCTACCCACCAAACCCCAGGACACTTCCATTCCGCATCCCAAGTCCTGAGAATTTCTCTTCTGGCTGATCCAAGAGGAAAAGTCAATCCCTCGACTCTAAATAGAAGCGCTTCTCGGGAGGCAACCCGTGCAATAAGTATCCTTAGTATTAGTATTAGTTTTTAAATTCCAAGAAGTGATATATCTCTGACTATCTATCACACTTGGGTATCAGAATGCTTTCAAAACACCACTTCAGCTTTTATCACCTAATCCAGGAAAATAGGAATTAAATTTTAACAAGACATGTGTTTCGAGCATTTGAGGTACTTGCGTGCTACTTTCACGCATTATGCTCGAACTCGTTTAAAAACACATGACTTAAAACTCGTTTTGAATTAAAACATCTTTTCGCACTCTGGATTTAGGCACTTTCGGTAAAAAGCTATAATAAGAAGTCGGTAAAAATATACCCAACGTGTTCACACTTACGAGATATCTTCACAAGAGAGTGAAAGAAGTGTAAAGATGGAAGACAAAGCTGTTATTTGTAAGATGCGCACGCTAATGCCGAAAGATCTTCATGGAGCCACCGCTAAAGAAGAATTCCTGTCAAGATCTCCTCTTCAGCGCATCTTCCAGAATTCCATCCTTCCACCTTCGCATCGATAGGGGAGTTCTCTCGTTCTCACTCTCGGTTTTGATATGATTGTTAGCTTTAAATTCTCATTAAAGTAGTCTATGCCATATCCCAAACTTATCACTAAGTGTGGGATTCCAGCCCAAATAAACACTTGAGTAACATTTTCTGATTTGTTCAAACTCTAAGTGTGGGATTTTTCTCAAATCCCAACTCAAGAGAACATTAGGGACAATGTTCCTCTAAGTGTGGGATAGCGGTATAGAATACCTTAGGTTTGCTTGTTAGATTCTTATTTCCAAAAGCAAACTCAGAAAATGTTTCTCAAAATCATAAGCTTAACTTCGACAGTGGAAATGCCACTCATTCAGTTGGCTTAATTTTCATAAAAACTCACTTTTGCTCAAAATCATAAGCTAAACTTCGACAGTGGAGATGCCACTCATTCAGTTGCCTTAATTTTCATAAAAACTCACTTTTGCTAAAAATTTGTGAAAATTTTTGAGTTAAAATATCTTAAGAAGGAACATTTTCGTATATGAGTAGGGTATTTTGGAAATTAAGAGTAAATAAGATAGGAATTTCTTAGGTCTAAAATGATAATCTAAGAGGGGCATCGCATGGCTCGGCACAAACAAACCCAAAAACTTGCAGTGAGGTATCTTGAGCCAATATAAGCATTCATCTTTAATGCTTCACTATTCGTTTGTTTGAGTGTGCCGATGCATGCATCCGGAATTAGAACTTGCTCCTGGTATGCACTTCGAGACCACATTGGTAGAGTACCGTACGCGGTATAGGTGCAGTTAAATGACCTTGACATTCCTTAGGATTTAACCCCCTTTTCATCATATCTCTTCAAGCCCAAAACCCTTCCAACACTCATCTGTAGTGTTGATGATCCGCTTAGATAACCCTGTTGAGCCTTAGCTTGTTCATTTCTTTCAAAACCCTCTAAATCTTAAACCATTTATTCCACACCCACCAAAACTTATCTTAGAAATTTAAACTTGTGGAAAATGTCATTTAAATGTCCTTTTTGCTGTCACTCCAAATCACAAATACTGGTGTTTACTCAAAATCTCTCGCGTGCATTCCATTGATAAAAATCAAAAGTTGAGAGTTTACAGTGTGAAAAATTGACACCAAGTACATGCAAAGTCATCAGAAGGATGAAAAAAAATGAAAGAAAGAAAAGGATTTCAAAAAGGGCAAAAGAAAGAAACAAAATAAAAATCCCTAGAAAAGTCCAAAAATAGAAGCAAAAGAAAAAGAAAAGAAAATAGAATAAAGCTAAGTGCTTCGAATCTCTCGAAAAATTCTCGCCCTTATAAAAGATATAAATTCCCTCGTGTATTTTCAAAAGATAGAAGGCAAAATAGCTATCTTCTTCCCGTATTGTTATCCGTTTCCGTTTTCATTAAAAAGGTTGTTTAAATAATGTTTTTCAAAAGTTTAGAAGCCCTAAGATAAGCAAAACCCTTTACAACAACTTTCCCACTTATCCATACCCCATAACCCTCACCTGCAATTACAACCCACTCTGAATGTCCTGGGATAGCTAGCACCGTCCTCACCTAAGTGGTGGAGATATGATTCTCGAGCAAGCCTATGACGATGGATGTTGCATGACTGGCTTATGAGCGATTTCGTTTGATTAGATTGATAGGTAACCCGAAACACTTTTGAGTGAATTGAGTGACCACCTGGTGAGATTGCCTAGTAATGTATATTACAAGATCGCGAGAATTGAAAGCATGCCTAAGAGAATCATTTCAGGCCTCTGAAAGGAATACCTTACTTTCGCTTATTTCCAGGATATGTTACTTGTATATGAGGATGGTTGTTTTTGATATATTTTGATTCACCCCAAAAATAAACTCGTGTTTTCAAAATGTTTTTCCAAAAAGCAAGTGAGAATTTTGAGTTTTGCTTGAGGACAAGCAAAGTCTAAGTGTGGGATATTTGATGACACGCAAAAAGTCATGTTTTTGTGTGCCATTATCTCACCATTTTGGCCCAATTATTAATGAAAATACTTAAAATATGAACTTAAACATCACATTTCATCATAAGGGCTAAAATATAGACGATGTTTCAAGAATCGACAAAAACAACCTAAAATTGAGTAAAACAGAGCACAAACGATCATTGAATCTTCTGTTCACGTATTTTAGCACTTTTTGAGCTACACAAAGAATTATGACCTCTAACTTATGTCATTTTCTTCGTTAGGAAAATACGAACGCGTGGATATAAAGAACGCTCAAAACGGATAAACGACGAAGAAGATACGCCCGAACGAAGAAACGAAGAACGGAAGATCCAGGATACGGCTGAGCACAGCCGTATACGGCTGAGCCAGACCGTATACGGCTGGACACAGACCATATACGGCCTGTGTAGACGGTATACAGCCTGTGCTCAGCCGTATATGGCCCAGTTCAGCCGTATTCACCCTATGCTTAGCCGTATACGGTCCAGTTCAGCCGTATACGGTCCAACTCAGCCGTATTGTGCGTTTGGGTGATAAAAATCTGATTTTTATTCGCCTTTGCGATACGGTTGTGCGTTTGAAGGTTTGGATACGGTAAACGAATACGGTTGTGCGATCTCTATAAATACAAGCTTCATTTCATCATTTCAACACCAAGAAACACTTCAACACTTCTCAACCAACAACACACTTTCTCTCATTACTATCTCTTTAGGTTTATGTTATAATTAGTAGTAGATTAATAGCTAGTTAGTAGAGGGGCAATCTTGTAATATTGCTTGGCGCATACTAGGAGTTCTGCTCGTGTAACGTTCAAGTTGTATTCAGCTACGCTCTTATTACGGTTATATCTATCCTTTATCTATTTCATTATGATGATTGTTATTACTGTTGTCATGCTAGATTTAGGATTGATTGCCATGATTAGCGAGTAGTGATATTGCGTGTTTGCTATGATGTAGTTAGTGTAACATCCTCGCGTCGGGCCTGGTAATTTTCTACTAAAAGTTAATATTTTATTACTTAGAAATTATTTGTTATTAGAAGTTATTAAAAAAAAAAAAAAAAAAAAAAAAAAAAAAAAAAAAAAAAAAAAACTTAGGTGAATAAGTCTTAGGACTTATTGTGACTAGTAAATTATTAGTTGTTTTAAATTACTGTAGTTGATAGTAAAATAAAAAGTTATTTCTCGCGAGAGATTTTACGGTTCCAGACAATAGATTTGGAACGGGTATAAAATACCCAAACATTTGAGTTGGGTTAAGCTGGAGTCGACCAAACTTTTAGTCACTTCCAGAAATTTCATTCTTCCCCAATTTCATTTCCTCTCAATACACAAAACCTAACATTTCATCAAGATAAAAAAAATTAATACTTGGAATTGGAATAGTGAAATCCTTGCTAGCTTGCTATCTATCATCTTCTAGTTGCTTATCATCTTCATCACTTCCATGTAAGTATTTGAGATTAGAAGAACTTCCATGATAGTTAGGTTAAACTTGAAGTTGATGAATTGTTGAAGTGATATGTGTTTTATGTTGATAAATAGTAATAGTTACTGATAAAGAGATCATACTTAACTTAAGTTATGATTTGTTACTATAGAAATGCAATTTAAGTTCATGCTTGAAGTTGTATGCAATTAGCTTGAAATTGATAAGTGATTGTTGTTTGGTAATGTATTTGATGTTAGTTAGTTGTTATGTGATGTTTGTTTGGTAATTTGATGTATGATTTAGGCGATTTGGTACTCAAAAAGTTGGATTTTGGGAGTTAGTTGCGAGCTGGAAATGTGCAGGTCAAAAACTGAACTTTCTGGGTTTTGCTGAGAAGCCGATCGGCTATGCTTAGCAGATCGGCTACTCTAGTGTAAAATTGCAACAGAACTTAACCCAGAAACTGAATGGCTAAAACTTAACTAATGAAACAGATCTGCTTTACAAAGCAGATCGGCTTTACATGGATAGCCGAACGGCTTTGTATAGCCGATCGGCTGAGTTAGTTCAAAAACTCAACAGAGAATTTACTTAAGAGAAATGGCTTAAAAATCTGATACGAAAGCAGATCTGCTAAGGTAAAACAGATCTGCTATGGTTTAGAAATAGTTCAATTCAGTTTTGTTTTGTGTTTCATTCACAAGTGTATAAGTAATACATATATGTGCAAGTTGTGTGATTACTTGTATAACAACATGATTCATCTAAGGTTGTTGATTGATGACAAGTTATTAACTTGTGTGTTTCGTGGTATTACAGATACACCAAAGACTCATTAATTAAGAGCTGAGTGTGGAGACTACAAGGGTATCGGTGAGTGGATTCAAAGCTCATCATTTAGTTTAGTTGTAATCATTTGATTACAACTAGTAATCGTAGATATGTTGTATTGTTGCTTATATATTATACTTGTTGAATATGCATCTATGTGCTATGTGTTTGGCCTTCGGGTATCAGTTGTTAATGAGGTCAACAAGTTGATGAACTGTTGGTTGGGCTAGCAGGTTGTTGTATGAATGATACAGAGTTGTACTTCATTTGTTGTGTGTATAGACTCTGTATCTGAATGTAATAAACGCTAGCTATCGGTCTCGTCCGTATGGCCATACGGATATGGTTGGGTAAGCGTTCTTGGGGAGCCTCCCGGGTATTATGGTTATCCCCAGAACCACCGATCCTCATTAAGTATTTGTTGATTGTTGATTGTTAATAGTAGTATTTGCGGATATTAGAAGTAATTAAGTGATGAAGCTAAGTTGAATGTTGTGTGATGAACTCACTCACTTAGCTTCGTGCTAATCCTTCGTTGTTACTTCTTGCAGATTTTGATAAAATGTGGGTAGCAAGAAGTTAATGAAAAAGGCGAGGAATGTTTGAAGATTATGCTACTCTGATCATATTTTGTGTTAAATAGAATTTGTTTTAAGTAATGCCCCGAATTGTGAAGTTGGTTAACACTTTTGAATAAGTATAATGTAATTATAAACTGATTTTGTACATTATAAATGTGATGTAGTAATCAAAAATATGTTTTAAATACCTACGCTTCCGGTTTATTAATATAATATTGTGCTATTAAAAGAGGGGCGTTACAAGTTGGTATCAGAGCATAGTTTTGGGATAATTGATCATTGAAGAATGTTCAACCCCAAAACTGAAGCATGTTTAGTCAAACATTCCTGGTTTGGGATTTAGCATTGGTTGATAATTGTTAGTAGATAGATACTAACGATTAACAAAGTTCAAGTGTTTTGTTGATTTCAGAAATGGCAGATAATGAGCAACCAACCGGCCACCCGAATAATGCCTCTCGGATAGATGCTCCTCAGTCAAACACACAACAAGAACAACATATTCATGAAGGTACATCTGCTCATCACCACTATGAATCAGAGAGAGATGAATATGTACATGAGATGGAGGATGAATTGATACTTCTGAGGGAATTTAAAAGAAAAGCCGAGGAAGCTGCGGCTCAACAATTTGTACATCAACTACAAACCTCTACTGTTGGTACTGGATCTTCTTTTCAATCTAGTAAGAAGTGCTCTTTTAAAACTTTTATGGCTAGCAAACCACCAGAGTATCATGGTAGCATAAATCCGACTGTAACCTTGAATTGGTTACGAGATATTGAACGGAAATTTGAGGTGACAAGTTGTGATGAAGATTCTAAAGTAATGTTTGCTGTACAATGTATGAAAGATGAAGCCATGGTGTGGTGGGATGCAGTTACAGGTCATTTAACTGAGCAACAAAAGAAGGCTATTCGATGGTCTGAATTTCATCAAGCAGTTCGTAATCAGTATTGCTCGGATTTTGATATGGCACGGATTCGACGGGAAATTATGAATCTTCAACTAACTGATAAGATGACAATTGATGATTTAATTGCCCAGTTTACTGATAAGCTTCGCTTTGTTCAACAGTGGGTTCCTGATGAAAAGACTAAAATTGAACAGTTTGTAGAAACTTTACCCCATGATTATCGTACTTCAGTTCGATTGGCTAGAGATCTATCTCAAGCTTTTGTTTTGGCACGTGCTGTTGACAGTGATATGAGAGGTTCTCGTAGGTATCCACCCAGAGATATTTCTACTTTTTCTTCTTCAAGGAGTAGAAGCGATTTTTCTGGTAAAGGTAAATCTAGGTGGCAAAGTAATCGACAAAATAGAAGGTCAAGTGGGATGACTAGTTCTTCTGGATCAGTTGGTGGACCTAGTTGGTGCAGTCCGTGTAGATCTAGACATGATGGTCCATGTACAGCTCAAACCCATAAGTGTCTGAAATGTGGTGAGTTAGGTCATGAGATTAAGAATTGTCGGTATCCTAATTTTGTGTGTTGGACTTGTAAGAAAGAAGGACATCGGGTTGGTCAATGTCCAGAGGCAGGAAAGACGGGGTCGGGTACGGTTGGAAGTTCATCATCTTCCGGTCAAAAGAGAAAGAACCCTCCGCCAGTACTGAGTAGGGCTTTTCAGATGACAGTTGATGAGGCTGTCCACACAGATGATGTGATCACGGGTACTTTTCTTATAAACTCTGTACCAGCTCGTGTATTATTTGATTCTGGAGCAAATTGTTCTTTCATATCTGTGTGTTTCTGTGATAAGTTGAGATTAATCCCTACTGTGATAAATAAGCCCTTAGAAGTAGAGATTGTAAGTGGCAAATTAGTTCCTGTTACCACCTCGGTGACTGGAGTTAATATTGTGATAGATGGTCATACTTTTCCAATTTCATTTCTATTAATGCCGATTCCAAGTTTTGATGTGATTATTGGCATGAATTGGTTAAGTCAGTTTAAAGCAAGTATAGATTGCCACAGTAAGTTGATTAGGATCCCAATTTCTGAAGAGTCATATGTTGTGGCTCGAGGAGAACGGGATAGGGGTTGTATTCCTCTGATTTCTATGATGAAAGCCAGGAAGTTGTTGTCTAAAGACTGTGAGTCTTATCTAGCTTATGTTATTGATGCCAAACTAGAAAAGAAGTCTATTTCAGAAGTTCCGGTTGTTTCTGAATATCCAGAAGTGTTTCCCGATGAATTACCTGGATTACCACCGGTTAGAGATGTTGAGTATCAGATTGATCTTATTCCTGGTTCTTCAGCTATAGCTAAAGCTCCCTATAGATTAGCTCCGTCTGAAATGTGTGAGATGATGAATCAGATTCAGGAATTGTTGGATAGAGGTTTCATTAGACCTAGTTCTTCTCCGTGGGGTGCACCGGTTTTGTTTGTTAAAAAGAAAGATGGATCATTCAGAATGTGTATTGATTATCGGGAATTAAACAAAAGAACAGTAAAGAATAAATATCCTTTGCCTCGAATAGATGATTTATTTGATCAGTTGCAGGGATCTTCGGTATATTCTAAAATTGATTTGAGGTCGGGATACCATCAAGTTCGTGTTCGTGAGCAAGATATTCCAAAGACTGCTTTTCGTACCAGGTATGGTCACTACGAATTTCTGGTAATGCCGTTTGGTCTAACTAATGCTCCGGCAGTATTTATGGATTTGATGAATCGTGTATGTCGCCCTTTCCTTGATAAATTTGTGATAGTGTTTATAGATGATATCCTTGTGTATTCCAAATCTGAATCTGAACATGAAATGCATTTGAGATTAGTGTTGGAAACTTTGAAAAGAGAGCAATTATATGCTAAGTTTTCTAAATGCGAATTTTGGATTCGAGAAGTACAATTTTTGGGTCACATCATATGTAAAGAGGGTGTTAAAGTTGATCCTTCTAAAATTGAAGCCGTTATGAAATGGAATGTGCCAAAGAATCCTTCTGAAATTAAGAGTTTTCTTGGGCTAGCCGGATATTATAGAAAATTTATTAAAGATTTTTCAAAGATAGCTGGTCCATTGACTAAATTGACTCGTAAGGATATAAAGTTTGAATGGTGTGAACAGCAGGAAACAGCTTTTCGGACATTAAAACAGTTGTTGTGTCAGTCTCCAGTGTTAGCTTTACCTAATGGATCTGATGATTTTGTCGTATATTGTGATGCATCTATTGTGGGTTTAGGTTGTGTATTAATGCAGAGAGAGTGTGTCATTGCTTATGCTTCTAGACAGCTCAGAACACATGAAAGAAATTATCCTACCCATGATTTAGAACTTGCAGCTGTGGTGTTTGCTTTGAAAATCTGGAGGCATTATTTGTATGGTACTAAATGTGTTATATGTACAGATCACAAGAGTCTTCAGTATATGTTTTCACAGAAGGAGTTAAACATGCGTCAGAGGCGATGGTTAGAGTTAATCAAAGACTATGATTGTGAGATTAGATACCATCCAGGAAAAGCAAATGTGGTTGCGGATGCCTTAAGTCGAAAAGGTACGTCTAACCGAGTCTATTACTTGAAAGTTGATGTCTCTTCTGATTTAGTGGATCAAATTAAAGTTGCACAGTTAGAAGCTTTGTTGGATCATAACTTAAAATCTGAGATCATGATAAAAAGAAAAGATTTGTTGATTGATGATTCTAGAGGATTGAAAACTTTTCAGTCACGTGTATGGATTCCTTTGTTAGGAGGTCTTAGAGATGTGATTTTGACTGAAACTCATAAATCTAGATTGTCCGTTCATCCAGGGAGTACTAAGATGTATAACGACTTGAAACCTTTGTATTGGTGGCCTACAATGAAATTAGATGTAGCTCGATTTGTTAATACATGTCATATTTGTTCTCAAGTAAAAGCTGAACATCAAAAGCCGTATGGATCGTTGACACAGCTTGAGATTCCAGAATGGAAGTGGGAACATTTAACTATGGATTTTGTGACAAAGCTTCCACGAACTAGTCGAGGAAATGATATGATTTGGGTGATAGTGGATCGACTAACAAAAAGTGCTCATTTTCTGGCTACTAGTGAAACTGCATCAATGAGTAGGTTGGCTCAGTTATATATTAATGAGATTGTTATCAGACATGGTATTCCATTATCAATTGTATCGGATAGAGATGCTAGATTTGTTTCACGCTTTTGGCAGAATCTACAACAACAGTTGGGTACGCGTGTGAATCTTAGTACAGCTTATCATCCACAGACTGACGGTCAGTCAGAACGTACTATTCAAACATTAGAGGATATGTTAAGAGCTTGTATCTTAGAATATGGAGATTCTTGGGATTCTCATCTTCCTTTGGTAGAATTTGCGTATAATAACTCTTATCATTCGAGTATTGGTATGTCTCCCTATGAAATGTTATACGGTCGCCGTTGTAGAACGCCTACATGTTGGTTAGAAGTGGGAGAGAAACAATATGCAGGTCCAGACATTGTACAAATTACTGCTGATAAAGTGACTATCGCTCGAGAAAAATTAAAAGCAGCACGTGATAGACAGAAGCAATATGCGGATCCACGTAGACGATCGGTTGTATTTTCCGAGGGTGAGTTGGTATATTTGAAAGTATCTCCATGGAAGGGTGTTATTAGATTTGGGAAGAGAGGAAAGTTGGCACCGAGATATATTGGTCCTTTTAAAATTCGACAGTTAGTAAATGATCAATCCGTGACATTAGATCTTCCTTCTGAACTCAGTGGTATTCACGACACATTTAATATTTGTTACTTGAGGAAGTGCAATGTTGAAGATCAAACTCAAATTCTTCCTTTGAAAGATTTGAAAGTCGACCAGAATCAGAAATTGATTGAAGAACCGATTGAAATTCTCGATAGAAAGATTACCAAACTTAGAAAGAAACAAATACCAATGGTGTTAGTAAAATGGAAGCACAGTTTAGGTTCTGATTTAACTTGGGAGACCGAGGAATTAATGAAATCCAGATATCCTGGATTGTTTGATTAAGTTTAGATTTCGAGGACGAAATCTCTTAAAGGAGGGAAGATTTGTAACATCCTCGCGTCGGGCCTGGTAATTTTCTACTAAAAGTTAATATTTTATTACTTAGAAATTATTTGTTATTAGAAGTTATTAAAAAAAAAAAAAAAAAAAAAAAAAAAAAAAAAAAAAAAAAAAAACTTAGGTGAATAAGTCTTAGGACTTATTGTGACTAGTAAATTATTAGTTGTTTTAAATTACTGTAGTTGACAGTAAAATAAAAAGTTATTTCTCGCGAGAGATTTTACGGTTCCAGACAATAGATTTGGAACGGGTATAAAATACCCAAACATTTGAGTTGGGTTAAGCTGGAGTCGACCAAACTTTTAGTCACTTCCAGAAATTTCATTCTTCCCCAATTTCATTTCCTCTCAATACACAAAACCTAACATTTCATCAAGATAAAAAAAATTAATACTTGGAATTGGAATAGTGAAATCCTTGCTAGCTTGCTATCTATCATCTTCTAGTTGCTTATCATCTTCATCACTTCCATGTAAGTATTTGAGATTAGAAGAACTTCCATGATAGTTAGGTTAAACTTGAAGTTGATGAATTGTTGAAGTGATATGTGTTTTATGTTGATAAATAGTAATAGTTACTGATAAAGAGATCATACTTAACTTAAGTTATGATTTGTTACTATAGAAATGCAATTTAAGTTCATGCTTGAAGTTGTATGCAATTAGCTTGAAATTGATAAGTGATTGTTGTTTGGTAATGTATTTGATGTTAGTTAGTTGTTATGTGATGTTTGTTTGGTAATTTGATGTATGATTTAGGCGATTTGGTACTCAAAAAGTTGGATTTTGGGAGTTAGTTGCGAGCTGGAAATGTGCAGGTCAAAAACTGAACTTTCTGGGTTTTGCTGAGAAGCCGATCGGCTATGCTTAGCAGATCGGCTACTCTAGTGTAAAATTGCAACAGAACTTAACCCAGAAACTGAATGGCTAAAACTTAACTAATGAAACAGATCTGCTTTACAAAGCAGATCGGCTTTACATGGATAGCCGAACGGCTTTGTATAGCCGATCGGCTGAGTTAGTTCAAAAACTCAACAGAGAATTTACTTAAGAGAAATGGCTTAAAAATCTGATACGAAAGCAGATCTGCTAAGGTAAAACAGATCTGCTATGGTTTAGAAATAGTTCAATTCAGTTTTGTTTTGTGTTTCATTCACAAGTGTATAAGTAATACATATATGTGCAAGTTGTGTGATTACTTGTATAACAACATGATTCATCTAAGGTTGTTGATTGATGACAAGTTATTAACTTGTGTGTTTCGTGGTATTACAGATACACCAAAGACTCATTAATTAAGAGCTGAGTGTGGAGACTACAAGGGTATCGGTGAGTGGATTCAAAGCTCATCATTTAGTTTAGTTGTAATCATTTGATTACAACTAGTAATCGTAGATATGTTGTATTGTTGCTTATATATTATACTTGTTGAATATGCATCTATGTGCTATGTGTTTGGCCTTCGGGCATCAGTTGTTAATGAGGTCAACAAGTTGATGAACTGTTGGTTGGGCTAGCAGGTTGTTGTATGAATGATACAGAGTTGTACTTCATTTGTTGTGTGTATAGACTCTGTATCTGAATGTAATAAACGCTAGCTATCGGTCTCGTCCGTATGGCCATACGGATATGGTTGGGTAAGCGTTCTTGGGGAGCCTCCCGGGTATTATGGTTATCCCCAGAACCACCGATCCTCATTAAGTATTTGTTGATTGTTGATTGTTAATAGTAGTATTTGCGGATATTAGAAGTAATTAAGTGATGAAGCTAAGTTGAATGTTGTGTGATGAACTCACTCACTTAGCTTCGTGCTAATCCTTCGTTGTTACTTCTTGCAGATTTTGATAAAATGTGGGTAGCAAGAAGTTAATGAAAAAGGCGAGGAATGTTTGAAGATTATGCTACTCTGATCATATTTTGTGTTAAATAGAATTTGTTTTAAGTAATGCCCCGAATTGTGAAGTTGGTTAACACTTTTGAATAAGTATAATGTAATTATAAACTGATTTTGTACATTATAAATGTGATGTAGTAATCAAAAATATGTTTTAAATACCTACGCTTCCGGTTTATTAATATAATATTGTGCTATTAAAAGAGGGGCGTTACAGTTAGTCGTAAATTGGTCGGAATGATATTATAGTGCTTTGATTTACTTTCTATCTATGATTTTAAACCTATTAAACTAATCGCCTTTCAACCAGTAAACGTGATTACAGCCTTAATGATGGGACGTCGCGAACCCCATCAAAGGTACTTAGTTATCTGTGTCAAACATGAACATGGTCTGATTTGTTAATCGTGTACACATCGCTTTCTAAATGAACGCTAAGTACATCGTCATCGAGGAAATACTATTTTCTAATTTGAACGCAAAGTACTCTGTGGCTATGGAAATATGGTGTTCAAACTGAACACTAAGTGCACTGGAGCCGTGGAAATACTGTTTTCTACTTTGAACGCAAAGTACACTGTGCCCGTGGAAATATGGTTTTCTAACTGAACGTGAATATTACACTGTTGACAAATTAGGGATTTATTGGGACTTAAAAGTAAGGGCTGGTTTATATCATAGATGGATAATATTACGCTTAAATACAAACTTAGTTAAGTAGTCTGGTTTAGCTTTTGTGAAGCAATGTAAGGTACCGTAAGTCGGCTGATTACTCGGTATAGCGTCAACAATACCTCCGGTGTAGTTAACACGTGGAAGCCGAGGAAAAGCCGTAGTTACTAAGCCTTGTGGAATAACGGCAACTCTGTGATCAGCAGAGTTGGTACCAACTAGGTCCTTGGATCAACAATGGAAACACCTCCGGTGGAGTACAGTGTAGTAGTCACGAAAAGAGTCGTTATCAGTCTATGTGAATCACGAGTAATGACTCAACATCCAGACTCACAAAACCATCGATAGAAAGAAATCAAGCACACTCTATAAATTTGGTCTTAAATGTTTTATTTAGATTAGATATTATTGTGGGGTTAAGAAAGGTCGGACATCGAGTTGGTTTGTCGCCTTATTTATGCACCCAGGGTTTCATCCCAGATAAGGGTCACTATACCTTCACCGGTTAGTGTTGTGGGCTGGATAAACTACTCCGATCAGAATCAGGATAGCCTAGTTGCCCAGTGACATACTGATCGAGAACTCTATCAGTAGGGGGCTAGTGCTCACTCCACAAATACCTGAAATAAATAAAATACAAACCTTTAGAACACGTTCTCATTCCAACCAATAAGGCTACCGAAATCATAGCAAACACCCTCTCTTGATTATCTGCTATTTACATTTATTTTATTCCGTTTTAGTTTAAATTTTCTGCCTAAGTATAAAACAAAACCCCAATCAAATCTTTTAAAACCCACTAGATTGATAAGTACGCCTGTTTCGTCCATGATCCACAATACACTGACTCAGAGAATGACCCTAGGTAATCCTTATTGCTATACACCAATAGTAACTAGGTATACTTAGGCCCCGCAAATATAAATTTTAAAACTCCACTGACGCCGCCGCTGACGGACGGTCCGACGACAGGGTAAAAACCTGATCGACCGTTTGCGGTGCGTCACTCCACCTTCCAGTCTATCTCTTGCAGGGGGTTGTTATCCTTCGGGAAGGCCTTGTTGAGGTCTTTGTAGTCGACGCACTTCCTCCAATCACCATTTGATTTCTTTACCATGACCGGGTTTGCCACCCAGGTCTGATACTTGACCTCGCGCATGACACAAGCTTTGACCAAACCGTCGACCTCTGCGGTTAAGAACTTGTTGCGCTCTGGGGCCATGCCTCTCTTTTTTTTCCTTACTGGTGTGAGACTAGGGTTAACATTCAGCTTGTGCTCGGCTATGTTCCGAGGTACCCCTGTCATATCAGCGTAACAAAAGGCAAACACATCTATGTTATCACGTAGGATTTTTATTAACTTTACCTTTGTTTCTTCCAGGAGGTGCTTGTTGATTTTGATCGCCTGCTGGGGGTAGGATGGATATATTATTACATCCTCCTCCGTTGGTCCTGGAGGACAGATTTGTTTCGCTTGTGCCTCCCCCACGGGTGCTTATATGGTTATTGCTGCGGGTGAGCATCTTAAGGTGGCGATGCCCTCCGGGGTTGGGAATTTCATCATGCCATGGACCGTCGAGACTACTGCGCGGAACGCTTGCATTCCCGTTCTTCCCAGAATGATGTTGTGTCGCGATGGTGATCGGACGACAATGAACTCTAGTGTGGTGGTCCTGTGTGTCGAGTAGTGCCCCAGGCATACCTCGAGGTTTAGTTTTCCGAGTAGCCAATTCGTTTCTCCTGAAAAGCCAACCAGGGGGAGTTTTACGGGCTGAGTAACTGCTGAGTGTTCTTTGGGAGTTGCAAGAAACGGTGTTCGTACATTATATCCAGTGCACTGCCGCTGTCAACATAAATACGTTCTACCTGGTGGTTGGTTACCCTGCCGAAAATAATTAGTGGTTCTACCGATGGCTTAGCATCTTGTATTAGTGGGAAACTTATCTCTTGCCTTTCCCAAGCGTCGAGTACCTCCACCTTTCGCCTCTCACCGCTTCTCCAACATTGTATCATGTGAATGGTACCTTCTAGGGGTGGTAATCCTTGTGTTTTTCACCTTTCGCCACCCGCAGGCCTATCATCGTCATTCTTTTGGATCGCCTTGGCACCTACGCCAAGGTGTTCTAATTTTCCTGCTTTGACAACATTGATGATCATCGACTTCAATTCTCTGCAATCGTTGGTGTCTTGGTCCTTCTCTTCGTGGTATCGACAGTATTTGTTGCTTTGTTTACCGTATTTCGGTGCCATTGGCCGGGGTGGTTGTAACACCTGGTCAAAAAGTCAACTTTCGCGCCAAACTTAAAACTTTCATTTCACGTACTTGGTACGCATTACTTTGAATACTGTGTTATTATTTTAAATAAACGTTATTTACACGGAAAATATTACACTATCTTAGAACATAATTCGTTTTGTCTAAAACGTATTTACGTGACGAAACCATACGAAATGTATCTGTCAAACAACCCAAAACAAAGTTATATTTTTATAACCCGAATGAAGCATTTTTACGAAATACTTTAATTGAAAACATATACGAATTTGTATGAAAAAAATTATGATTTTAAAATAATTTAATTATTTTACGATCGGGCGAACAAACATGGGTATTTTACACTGAAATTGGAGACAACCAACCCCCACCAAAAGGGAGGGCCGGCTGCCCTTTTTCCCCTTCCCATTTCTTTTTGTTTTTCATTTCAAACACACACACCCCAAACACCCTCTCTAGCTCATCTCTCCCTCTCCCTCTCGGTTTACACCACCACCACCACCGGAAGCACCACCACCTCGTCGCCACCATCATCAAGAACAACAACAGCAGCTTCACCATCATCTTCTTCATCAAGATCTTCCCCATCTCGTCTCTTTCGGCTCGGAAGGGACATTGGTAAGAACACTCGATTTCACACCTTAAAACACTTGATTTATGTTTATTAACATGTTATTGAGTCCATACAACAAAAATGTAGCCAAGAAATCGGTTAAAAATGTTTTAAAAATCGAAACCCATTTCAAAATTCGCATCAGTTCGTCCTGTGAACTGAGATCCCAGATCCCAGTTCGTCTCGCGAAGCGAACTGAAACCTGCGAACTGAGTTGGCTTGAGAGCCAAACTGACCTACGAGTCAAGACCTACGAGTTGAGATTTGTGGACCGAACAACCTGCGAAATGAGTTGCGAAGTGACTCGACCTGCAAACTGAGTGAGCTGCGAGACGAGACTTGCGAGTTGACTATGTCTTGCGAGCTGACTCTGCGAATTGAACTAGCGAACTGACATTTTATGTGAGCTGAGATTTGGGAATTTCAAATCCCAAATTCGTTTTTCACCAAAGCAATGTAGTAGAAATAAAAAATTTCACTAAGTGTCGAAACTAAGATTTTGCCACTGAATTTCAATCCAAAATGGAATTTCAGAGCGTTTTTCACTACAACAACATAATAGAAATAAAAATTTTCGAAGCTGACAATCAAAAAATTTCACTCCAAAAATTTTCACTATAGCAACATAAAAATTTTCACTCCAAAATTTTTCCAGCCAGGGGTTTCCACCCCTTGGACCCCGCTACCAGGGGCGCTGCCCTCGGACCCCCGTACACGGTTTCCAAACCTGAACGACAAATGAATACTTACATAACTCGCTTAGACAAACTGATTGTCTCATACTTATAAAACCTCGCATGTTTAGGACGTTAGGAGGTTACTATACGGACAACGCACATATCGTAGGATCGCTGACAACTCACAGGTGAGTTCATAGCCCTACTCTTTCAAACTGTTTTACTGTTTTCGGGGTGAGACGCATGCACAATTACTGTTTTTGAATTATAATGATAAACTTTTATAATTCCCAATTAACTCTATTACTGTATGTAGTACGGAATGTGTAATACTTAGGAATTACACCCATCACATTGTTATAGAACAATATCACTACTTAACCTAGATAGGTTACCATTGTACACCACTTGATCGTCGAAAAACAATTACCCTTACATAACTTAATTAAGTTATCACTATACGTTGGTTATATTGTCGCGGGACAATATTATCGAATATGTTAGAACTGGTTAGTCCTACCCACACTAGTCAACAACTAGACTTTACACAGGGTTAGTTTTCCTTTTAGGAACTAAGACTGCCTATACACTCCAGGATTTCTCGAATGGACTTGTACTTAAGAGAACTTTTCCAGAGACCACAACATACTTGCTGAGCTGTAGGCTAGGAGTATGCGGTAGTAACATATGTTAGTATAGTTTCTCATACTAATGTCAAACAACTAGGTGATGATTATTTATGCCTAGGTTTCCTGTGTTGCACCTTATATCTAAATAGTGTATATACATATTTAGATACCATAAACTACTTTCATGTGTTACATGACAACCTGTTAGACGCGTTGTGACTAAGACCTATATATGTACGTATATACATATATATATATATATATACACATATACTTGCAAACTACCTCAAGCACATGGTGCTATCTACCATTTACTTATGTATATTGATATACATACACTCATACAAACATGATCACTTAGTCGGGCATGTCATAGTACTGCCGGCTCTCAATTATATACAGTGCTTGCAAGCAACACTGTTCGATGCCACGATTACAGTGGGAACAAAACGAGATCACGGTAAGTGATTCAAAACGATATCATGGTAAAGCGATACGAAACACGGGATCTGCGGGCTACCACCTGAAATTCACGCATATCAACGGACCGGCGAGCTTATACTCGAGATCGTTGGCTCAGCATTCGGATAAACGCTCTATCGTAGTCTGCATGACTGCATGGTTACTCGTATTCAGCAACGGATCGGCGAGCTTATACCCGAGATCGTTGGCTCAGCATTCGGATAAACGCTCTATCGTAGTCTGCATGACTGCACGGTTACTCGCATTCAACAACGGATCGGCGAGCTTATACTCGAGATCGTTGGCTCAGCATTCAGATAAATGCTCTATCGTAGTCTGCATGACTGCATGATTACTCGCATTCAGCAACGGATCGGCGAGCTTATACTCGAGATCGTTGGCTCAGTATTGGTTTGAATACTCAATCGTAGTTCTGCGACTCATTTGTTGCTTGAAGGCAACAAACTATGCCAGGTGGCATCCTAGTATATTACTACTGGATAGGTAATAATATTAACTATTATCATATGACGTAGTCATACACTTACTCGATAGTTCTTAGACACGTGGTGCCCCACGTTGTAGACTTATTTATACCTGCTAGGTATCCAGGCAGGGAATGCCTCCTGCTTTAGGTACTTAGGTACACACCCCAAATACTTAGGAATGAGATACTTCATTAGACGTATACACATCGATATTACAACTTTATAACAATACAAAACACGATCGTAGATTTTGAACTACTTTTCAAAAACATTTAAGGTTTATACTTTAGGTTTCAACTAACAATCCTATCAACTCACCAGCTTTATAGCTGACTTGTTTTAACATGTGTTCTCAGGTGCCCAGCAGGATTAGGATTACCACAAGATATGCTAGCTCGAGTCGCATATTTTCAAACAACTGGATTTCTTTGCATAACCTTTGTATTTCTACTTATGTATTGGGACACATTTGGCGAACTCGCAGATATTGTAAACTATTATTTTGGCAATGTAATAACTATATTTTCAAACGTCTCATTTAGAGGTCGTTTGCTATGTATCTTGTTCTTTGATGATTGATTAGTCACGCCCCGACCCGACCGCTTCCGCAACCCGAATTTAGGGGTGTGACAGTGGTGGAAAACGCTTTACCTCTGGCTCCGTTGCAAGTATCTCCTTTGGTGTTTTACTTAGTGTGGATAGAAGGGTATGCCTCTGCACAGGCCTGAACCTAGGGTTCCTATACCCCCCATGGTTCCCCCTGTCACGCTGATGTGACGTGGAGGGCCCCGCGGGATAGCCATGACCTCCTCTCGGTCTTGCTTACGGGCGAACTGCGCCCACCCTGATGAAGCTTCTTGCCTTATCCTACATTATGGCGATTGTTGGGGGTATGTTTTCCGACAGTTGGTCTATGAGTGTGCTGAATCTGTTTTTGTCCAAGCACATGATAAAGCCTGAAATTTGTTAGCTCTCCGATAGCCCCGGTATTTTAAGGCATTCGTTTGCGTGCCTGTCAATGAAGTCGACTAGGCTTTCATCGTGCCGTTGGTACAAGTAGTGTGCGGCCATGTGTGATAACTGCACCGACTTCCTTTGGTGGAAACACCTTATAAATTTATCTCTCAGGTCAGCCCAGCTAGTTATGCTCCTGGGGGTTGCTCATGGATCCATCTGCATGCTAGGTTGTGCAGGACCGACTGAAACATGTGACATGTGACTGCGTCGTCCCAGTATTGTGTTTTGATTGCGTTGTCAAAACCGCAGAGGAAATCCTCCGGATATGTGGTCCCATCGTAGGTGCCCACCCCGAGAGGCACCGACGTGTTGTAGGGCAGCGGCGTGGCTGCAATGTGTTGCGCAAAGTGCATAGCTATGTCAGGGGCTTGTATTTGCCTAGGCGCGGGAAGCCCCATTAGTGCTTCCCCCAGGTTCGCCACCATTGGGTTTTCAGGCGCTGTTGCCGGAGGTGGTAGAGGTGGTTGCATCGCCTGGTTGAGTATTTGGGCTAGCATGGCTACGGGTTTGGTGTTCTGTTGCTGTTGCTCTGGTGGATGGCCAAGTGATGTTGCTGGGGATGCACCCAACGGCGTGTGTTGTATTATCAGAGGGGTGAAGTGGTGTAGGGGTGCGTGTTGTTGGTAATATGTTGGTGGCCATGCAAAATGTGTTTGTGGTGAAAATGTTTCTGGTGCAACGAGGTATCCCATTTGTGATAACAGTTATTGAGACATGCCCGGTGTTAGCATTACATGTTGTGGGTTTACGATTGGTAACGATGACGTGGGGTTGGAAACTGGCGTGCTTGGGTGTTGCATCGTGTTGTTGTAATTTTTGACGCCAGTCACCGGCGAGGAGAAATGGAGGCGCTGGCGGTTTGCCTCGGCGGCGTCATGGCGGCATTGTTCCGTGTGGCCGTTCAACATGTGTCCTTGACATGTTGGTGGTTCCAGGATGGTGGCGGCAATTTTCCGGCCGGCTAGTGGTGGAAACGGTAGCAGTTGTGAAACTACCGGATCTATCCCCACGAGCGTCATCGGGGTATATGGCGGCAGCGTACCGCCGGAAGTTGCCATGTTTTACCTTCTCTCTTTTTTTAGCACGTTTTGGAGTGGAAATTGTGGAGTGGTTATTTCTAAATTTGAGATAAACTCTAGCTTAAACGGACAGCGCCATTTGATCAAGCGTCGGTTTGCTTGAGTGCATTAATGTGTTATGATGGTGGGTGTTAACCGGATTTTACTCTCCAGACGCTGTCGTAACCTGATCTTGGGGAGACACAAGTGGTAAAATCCGATTACGGTTTGAGTAAGTGTATGTGAAGAACCTAATCTCTTCTGGGTGCTAAGTTTGGCTTATATATATGTGATAGGGGGAGAGAACCGTTGGAGATGCATGGGCCTGGGCCGGTCCATTCTGGTTTCCCGCCTAACGGTTATGTTCAGATCATCGAGGAGATCGGCCAAAAGTAAGCTGTCATATTTTGGCTTCATGTTGCCACCAATGGGGAAGTGTGACAGCTGAGGGCATCGTATTGTCCGGTGGGTAAACCAATGGGACACGAAGAAGGGAAGTTGACTTACTTGTACTTCTTCTGACACAACACTTGACGCCTCACCAGCGATCGGTTAGGAATTAACCTGTCATTGCACCGACTACTGGTGACGTGTCAGTGGAGTTTTAGATTTGTAAAATGTTGGGGCCTAAGTTTACTAGTGCTAAAGGTGTATAGCAGCAAGTATGACCTAGGGTCGTTCTTCAAAACCAACGGTATTGTGAAACAGAGAAGCCAAGATGTCCGAATCTAGCTAGTGAAGGGTGTTTGTGAAGCAGTTGGAGATTTGTTTTTGTTGTTTTTCTAAATTATACTACTAATTAAACTACACAATAAAATAAAATAAAGGGATAGCAGTCAAGATAGAGGGGGTATTTTTTGTGACTTCGTTAGCCTTGCATTGGAATGATGTTTTAGTTTAAGTAATGAAAATGTCTTTCTAAAGATTTGTATTTTATTTGTCTTAAGTATTTGTGGTGTAAGCACTAGCACCCTACTGATTGATTGCTCAATCACTATGTCACTGAGTAACCAGGCTATCATGATTCTGATTCGGAGGAGGCTGCTCAACTCTCAACACTGCCCTGTTACGGAACAATGACCCTTTTCTGGAATACGAAGATTATTGGGCGCATGCATAGAGTAACAGAACCACTAACGGTCCGCCCGTTCTTAACACCACTGTGATACTCAATTGAATAAAACATTTAGGTTTAAGAATTGGTTGGTGTTTGATTACTTTCCATCAATGGTTTTGTAGAATCCAGGGGTGATAGACAAATTTGGAATACTAGATGATTCCTCGTCTTCCTTTCTGGATTCATAAACTGAGTTTGTATTTTAGATCAGAGATTTCCCATTTATGATTGAAACCAACCTTCACTTATATGTAACCAATAAATCCCTAGTTTATTCACAGTGTACTATACTTGTTTAAAACAGCATTTCCACGGCTTCAAAACTAGACCATGTTATTTAAACACATATATTTAATCCGGAGTTTATTCATGGTGTACAATACGTATAAAGTATTTCCACATCTTTAAAACCAAAACACTTATAATTAATTACCCCCGATATGACGTCTTATCAAAAGGTTTTAACCACGTTTATTGGTGGAAAGGTGTTAGTTGAATATGCGGTTTATAATCATAGATAAAATATGTAATCAAAGCACCGAGTTTTCATTTATGATATATAGTAGGGAACATTATTTCACAACGGATTGTGCCCACGACTTTCATAGCTTCCATGTTCCGTACTCCACACATTAATGATGTTTCCGGCGCTATACAAATGAAAGTCATATAACGTTACTTCTGTTGTTTCATAATGACATCATCCCAATTAATGACTAACTACATCAAAACAAACACACAATATAATCTAGCATAATAACAATAGAAATCATCATTATAACAGATAAGGAAAGAGATAACCGTGATTAAAGCGTATATTGAATAAGCGTTTGAAGGAATACACAAGCAGAACCTCCGCAATATCTTCTAGAATATTACAAATAAGCCCCTGAACTATTCCTCGCGCTATTATAAAAGTAGTCCCTCCGTTAGTCTCAGTTAAATATTAACTGAGAACTAACTTACTCTAACCCTAATTCTAGAGAGAGAAAGTGAAGAGAGAGAAAGAGAGTGTAAGAGAGAAAGTGAGAGTCAGGAAATGAGTGGAATGAAGAATGGTGTGTGAAATGAGGAGGAGGTGACTCCTATTTATAGGAAAAGGGTGAAATCAACCGTACAAGTCGCGAAGCACGCACGTACAAGCAAACGAACCACAAACGGAGACCAATTGGCCTTAGGAGGGCCGTATACGGGGCTAAGGGGGCCATATACGGCCTTGTGGGGGCCGTATACGGTGTGTATGTGTGACACCCAACAATTTAGGCTTACTGATTAACCTGCTAGAAACCTTAATTACGTGATTTTAGTTTAGTATTAGTCTAAATACTTTTAATTACT
The DNA here is from genome assembly GCA_963422505.1 of Pseudognaphalium luteoalbum. Lineage (NCBI taxonomy): Eukaryota > Viridiplantae > Streptophyta > Magnoliopsida > Asterales > Asteraceae > Pseudognaphalium > Pseudognaphalium luteoalbum. The sequence continues at coordinate 83,948,606 of OY730194.1, forward strand.
TAAATGAGTGATTGGAACAAAGTGGGTATTTAAGAACAAAAGGGATGCTGATGGAGTCGTGGTCAGAAACAAGGCAAGGCTGGTTGCTAAAGGTTATTGTCAGCAAGAGGGTATTGACTATGACAAAACCTTTGCACCAGTGGCTAGACTTGAGTCGATCAGACTATTTCTGGCATATGCAGCTCACAAGAAATTTAAAGTCTATCAAATGGATGTAAAAAGTGCCTCTGAATGGCAAGCTACAGGAAGAAGTTTATGTCAAACAGCCACCTGGATTCATCAATTCCAAAAACCCTGGTTATGTGTATAAACTTGAAAAAGCTCTTTATGGACTAAAACAAGCTCCTAGAGCCTGGTATGATACTCTCTCTGATTATTTGATAAAGTGTGGCTATGTCAGAGGTAAGATTGACAGCACACTATTTATCAAAAGAGATAAGAGAGATGTCATATTAGTTCAAATTTATGTGGATGATATCATTTTTGGGTCTACTAACAATGACATGTGCAAGGAGTTCTCTGACGTTATGATAAAAAGTTATGAAATGAGCATGAAGGGTGAATTAACATTTTTCCTTGGTCTTCAAGTAAAACAAACCAAAGATGGAATTTTTATAAACCAAGGAAAGTATGTTAAAGATTTATTAAAGAAATTTGAATTCACCAACTGTTCATCCCTTGCGACACCCATGTCACCTGCAGTGAAACTACATGCTGACCCTGATGGTAAATATGTAAACATTACTGCTTGTAGAGGCATGATCGGGTCGCTGTTGTATCTAACTGCAAGTAGATCAGACATTATGTTTGCTACATATCTCTGTGCTAGGTATCAAGTTGGTCCAAAGGAATCTCATTTACTCGCTGTTAAAAGAATATTCAGATATCTGAAGGGTACACCCAATCTTGGTCTCTGGTACCCATCTGGTTCAGATTTCTCTCTGAAAGGATACTCAGATTCTGATCATGCTGGATGCAAGCTGGATAGAAAAAGCACTTCTGGTAGCTATCAATTTCTTGGAGAAAAGCTTGTAAGCTGGTCCAGCAAGAAACAGAATTCAGTTTCAACCTCAACCGCTGAAGCTGAATATGTTGCTGCAAGTGCCTGCACAGCTCAAATTCTCTGGATGAGAAATCAGCTCGCTGACTATGGATTTGACTTCAACGAAATACCAATCTACTGTGACAGTCAAAGTGCCATAGCCATTGCCAATAATCCAGTAATGCACTCAAGGACAAAGCACATTGATGTACGATATCATTTTATCAGGGACCATGTGATAAAAGGTGATATTGAACTTCATTTCATTCCAAATGATTATCAACTCGCTGATTTGTTTACAAAACCTCTGGATGAGAAACGATTTAATTATCTCATCAGCGAGCTTGGTATGTTAAACCTCAATGAATAAATGAACTCCCTGAGCTCATTTATTTATTGTTGTTTAAATTACTTTTATGCTTTTGAATAAAATGACTGTGTGAAATATAGCTTTAGCAGAGCACATTCACTGATCGATTTACATCAACTGATTCAATCAGCAAGTGTAATTGTCAGTTAGGTATGTTCAGCTAATTTTATAATTCAGACAGTCGCATGAGTATTTATTATGTTTTTATATGAGTTTTATATCATTGATCTATGTTTTCTCTAACTGATCTTGTTAGTATTCTAAGTTGTAACTAGATCAGTGAAAGTTAATACAGTAATATGCTATACAATTTATAATCAACATAATCTATACTCATTTCTGCTTAATAAATAACGTAAGTATTTAAAAATTAATAAATTTGATTTATATCAATGATGTGACTACATCTGAATGATTTATTCAGTATTCTAAGTTGTGTTTAAATCAGCGAGTTAGACTCTCAGCCAGATAGAAGATTATTTTTATTTCTCTTTGATACTTACATTTCTTTTTGGTAGATAATCAACTCTTGTTGATTATATATATCAGTGACTCCCTGATATATTGGCTAATGGCGGTTTGATTACGAATTTCAAAACTAATCATTTTGAGGTACAATGCAAAAGTGGCACATTCTGACATTCTCTCTATTACGTCAATGCATTTTTCCAGCACACCTCTCCAATCACCATTAATGCAACCAGTCCACCATCATTACCCCTATGCCACTACCACCACTACTCACCATCATCATCGACCACGTTGATTAAGTTTTAACCACAAGAAAATCAAGAAGCGCCTCTATAAATCGGAAACTTAATCTCATCTTAATCTTTATGCCTTCTTGATTTTCATAAGACTTTTTCTTTCAAAAACTTTAAGCTGAAATCCTTCTTTTTCTGTATTCACGAAATCAAAATCTTCTAAGAAAACTTAGTGACACTGCAGAAGTTCAAACTCTTCGAGCTTCCGCAGTGTAAGGATTTTGTCATTACGGTATCGAAATCATATTGTTTGGAAAATCATCTGTTCCCAAAAACAGAGTATGTGGAGATACTAATCTTTTTGAAAAAATATTTTATTCTCCCTGCTCTTACAAATCACCAATGCCCTGCTTTCAAAAATTATTCACTCTTTGGGCGCAGATTAACTGGTCACTAATCAACTCTTTTAGAGTTGCTTATGCAAGTGTGATTTTTGATGAACTAATTGATAGTCACTGAGACTACCAGGGTTAAATGTGCACCTTATTCTAAGTTACCTTCACTAATCTTTAAAAATCAGTTCAAGGCTTCTGATAAAGTTTCATTCCAATTTTTTGAAACAACCCTGGTAGACAATCAAAACCTTTCTAAACCAGTGACAGTGTCTCTATCTGCTTTCATGAAACCACATGGGATACTTGCACCCCAGCCTGTAACTGTTGAACAACTGTCAGATCCTGCCCCCCAATCGACCATATCACTGACAACACCTCCAGTGACTACAGTTGGTCAACCACCAAAGAAAAATCCACCAACCACCAAAAGAAAATCCAAACTAAGGTCCCTGACATTAAAGGATCAGGGACATAGCTTCTCTTGATCAAAATCTAGGCTTGAAGTATTGCACGCCATCACTTCTCTTGATCAAAATAAGAAAGTTATCAACATCAAATTTCCAGCTTCTGATCAAACCAGTCAATTCACCTTTAACAAGATAAGTTTTACAAGTCTTCAACTCAGGTGCAATTGATTTGTATACCATTTGTGGTTTTGAAGTTCCAGAAGATGTAGACACAGGAACTGATTCATCAGTAGATTGTTCCATTGCAGGTTCTGCCTCATCCTCAGAGGAATCTGTTTCAATAACCGGAGCATCAAAGTTATATGCTTGAGCAGGTTGTCGTAACACTGGCTCTGGTTCACGTTCAGGCACCGGTTCTTGATTTGGATTATCCATATAGTCCTCATCCAACCCTGGAACCTCTGCATCCATTTCTATATCATCGGGATCAAAAGATCTGTCAACTTCATCAAATTGATTAACCAAACTCTGCAGATATGTCAGATTGACATTTGAATAATCAGCTGCAATTGGAGTCGGTTGTCCCGGAACATCAACAAAGTAGTCTAAAGCAATATTTTCATTAATATCTGAAGATTGTACATTTTTTGGTTCAGTGGGAGGAGTTACATTTGTTTCTAACTCCCTTGGAATATCCTCCCCCGAAACAATTGTGACAGACTCCAACTCTAAAACCCTAGATGACAGATTCGTCACTTGAAGCTGGAGATTATCAACCTCGGCAGCTTTGAGCTCCAAATCCTTTATCTGGGAAGCCTGAGCTGCAATAATAGCCTGTTGGTCGTCAAATCGTTTCGACAAAAGCTCCATCTGAGCAAGTATCATCTGAATCGATGGCATGTCAGACGGTGGTGGAGGTTGTGGTCGCTGAGAATTATGATGAGTAGGTTCCTCAATAACAACCGTAGTCCGCTGGCGTCTTCGAAGAGGTAAATCTGCATAAGAAGGAGAAGACCCAGTAGGACGTTTCCCTGGATTCCTCGGGACATGGACACTACCAGCAGAAATCCGTCTCAAGATGTGCTTAAAGCGTCGAGGATCAACCAGTTGAATCCCATCCAGAGCAGTTTGTGGGGGTACGTCACCCTCAGAATCGGGTGGAGTGGGCCCACCATCATCAGAATCATCATCAACCCGGTCAACACGATCAATATCATCTAAATCCTGAGCTATCTCAGTGTCAACCAGGTCATCCTCATTGACCGGAGGAAGCACATCATCCTCAAAACCATCATTGATCGGCGCAACATAGTTTTCATTGACTATGTGCCCGAAGAGTTCACGGTCAGCCAAAATTTGTTCTCCCTTTGGCGCGAGTTTGCAGTCATTGAATACTCGAAGAAGCATAGGCGTCGGCACCAAGAGGGATCACTGATCTGGGGCAATCTCAAGATTCAAATCATTTAATAATAGCTGCACAAACCTTGGATATTGCAACCATTTATCCTTACCAGCTCGGATGTTCTCAACCATGTTGCCAAAAATGTAACCGCTGAAGTTGTACGTCTTGTTGTAGATTAGGGCCAACATGAGAGATAACATCAAATGACTAGCAGCGTCATATCCTCCCTTCCTTGGAGATAAACAAAACAATCACTATATGACATAAATACCTCCAAACCCTGCAGAGATATTGCTTGTGAAAATCAGAAAGCTGATTCGCCGGATAACCCATGCGTTGAAGTCCCCTGTAGATAAACGTTGTTGGAAACATAGTCGACATCGTAGCATTGTCATCAAACTGGAGAACCCATCGAATGGAGTTCTCAGTGATCTCGATCTCTTCACCAAACATCTTTGAAACAATCCTCGGGACATCATTCTGAGTCCGTATGAACGCATGATCGTAAAACTCCTCAACTTGATTCATATAAACAGGAGTAGATGCAGTAATAGCGTAATGAATCCTCGAATGTCAGAGGAACTCGATCATTGGCCGAAAAGGAGCCGAATTGGCGTGTGTGGACTTCAAAAACGCAGTAATATTATGACGGGTGTTGGTGCGGCGGTAATAGTTTTGTAAGTCAGCCATCTGTAAGCTAAAATACGAAACAAAAATAACAACAAACGTTATAGAATTAGCACGAACACACATAACCTAAAAAACGAAATTCTGATTTAGGCGTCACTTATGGTAAGTGACGCATAGCCACTACCGACACTTAGGAAGTGTCGCAGAAAACAGTGTTCAAAATCAGAATTAAAGTATAGCGTCACTTATGGTAAGTGACGCTATCATGCGTCACTGGTGTAAGTGACGTTGCCAGATCACGAGTCATTGTATACGACACTTAAGAAGTGTCGGGTCAATTGCATGCGGCATTTAACAGAGTGACGGTATCCTAAGTGAGTCACTTAGGAAGTGACGGTATAAGTGACGTTATAGACAGATGCGTCACTAAGTCAGTCACTTAAAAGAGTGACGCATTAGTGGGCGTCACTAAGATGAGTGACGGACTAACAGATAATACAAGTACATGCGTCACTAAGAGAGTCACTTAGGAAGTGACGCAATAATAAGCGTCACTGATGAAGTGACGGTATGGATTTCTAAATTACCAACTAGCGTCACTTGAGATAAGTGACGCATGAAGTGACGCAACGATGAAGATCATCGTGTCACTGTTCATACCCAGAAATCAAATTTGGGGGTTTTGAAAATCGAAGTTATCACATTGTACGCATGATAAAAACGAGTGAAACACACCCTTTAATAACGTAAAACATTAACAAATCAAGCCCCAAATCTAATGATTTCAAAGAAACCCAAAATCCGCAACCCTAATTCGAAATTTAAACATGAATACAGAAAGAGAAAGGTTAAAATTAGTACCAAACAAGTCGTGTGAATGAGGGGAACAAGAATATGACACTTGAATGCACAATCAAGCTCGAGAAATCACGAACAGATCAAGGAAAATTGCACAGAGTAAGTGACACAAGGACACAGCAAGTGACGGTATGTCAGAGAGAGTGACACTATGTGATTTTGAAAAGTGGTGAGGTTGAGTGTCGTTGGAAAGGGTATTTATACAAAAACCCTAGTATGCGTCACTCAACCCGGCACTTATAGCGTAGCTTACCCTGACACTTACAGCGTCACTAGTGTAAGTGACGCAATATCGTATGCGTCACTGGTAGCGTCACTTATGAAAGTGACGCAACAGGTCACTTTTAGTAAAAAGTTTGCGATTTTATCGATTTTTGCGTTGTGATTTCGGTACTCAAATTTGAAAAGGTAACTGTAACTTGGATAAAATCTAAAAGTAAACTAACTTATAGAAAATACAAGAACACATAAAAGAAAGCAAATTTACAAATAGAAAATTAACACATTCTTTTTGGTGACGGAGTTGATATAATCTGTTTAGGGATCATATCGGAGTAACATGCATTTATTAGGAACAGTAAGTGTTATTTCGATCCTCAGTATATTTGTCCACTTTAAATTTACTTGACATGTTAAGAACACTTTTTATAAAAATTATTTCAAAACAATTATTAGTATATTTGTCCACTTAAACATGTTACACTCACATCTAGGAGGTGATATTATTATTGGTATGTACACTTCACTGTGGTTCCCACCATAGATATACATCTTAACTTAAGACATAGAATATGTTTCCATTTATAGAGAGAATATAAGAAAATCAAATTTAAGAATCAAGTCAGCGGTGACAGGTCTGTACTTACGTACAACAGAGTGACATAGCTTGATTCAGGTTTAAGCAAAACCAGACTTGGTCAAACCATTTTGGCAACCTTGTAAGGTATCTTAATTTTAAAGACTTTGCAAGTACGTTGACTTGTGTTTGCTTAAGTTTTAAGTATATATTAACAGAGACCAGGTCTATACTTAGGTATAACAGAGGAAACTGTCAATATATACCCCCACATGAGATCAAATAAACTCCTTTCATGAAAACATGTCTAGCATAAGTAAGAAATTAAGACTTGTGTCATACATCTAATGATGTTATACCACTTGAAATAGACAATTAAGTATTAGGCTTCTCAAGAGATCTCAAAGAGTTTTGCATAACATGCCTACTAATATATCGTATGATGAAGACAATGGTTATAAAAAACTGTTTTCAACACGTCAGATAAATCTACTGACACATCCAAGATAAACCTTAAAATTCCATTTTATGCATGTCACCCGAAGTACTATCATATCCCAAGTTGTTTACAGACACAACTTCAACGTCTATTTTAAAATGTAGCAACGGTGCATTTCTTTAATACTAAAAAGTATAAAGAGTGGCTGTTGCGTTTCTTTTTTTTTTTTTAACACATAAAAGAAATAAATTACGTTCCAAGTTACAAATTACTTTTTAGCGATAAAGAATCTTAAACCAATCATGTTGATTAGTTCATCAAATCTAGTACGCGAAAAAGCTTTTGTGAAAAGGTCAGCATTCTGCTTTAGGGTGTCTATGTGGACAAGGTCTATCAGGTGTTTTTCATAGCAATCCCGTATAAAGTGGAACCTAAGTTCAATGTGTTTAGTCTTAGAGTGCTGTACGGGATTGCGTGTGATAAAAATAGCAGCAGTATTATCTATGTGAATAGGAGTCATAGAAAGAAGTACCCATAATCACGCAGTTGATGTTTAATCCATAGAACCTGAGAGCAGCAACTCGCAGCAGCAACATACTCAGCTTCTACAGTTGAAAGAGAAACTGTAGTCTGTTTCTTGCATTGTCATGAGACCAATCAAGATCCGAGGAATTGGCATCCACCAGTGGCAGATTTCTTGTCTATGCTGCAGCCGCCATGATCCGAATCCGAATAGGCAGAAAGAGCGAATGATTTTCTCTTTTGAATACCATAGACCAATATTGGGTTTATGTTTGAGATAACCAAAGATTCGCTTTACCGCCTTCATGTGAGACACCTTGGGTTTGTCTTGAAAGCGTGAGCAGACGGATACCGCAAACACAATATCCGGTCGAGAAGCGGTCAAATACATCAAAGAACCTATCATTGATCGATAGTCCTTTTCTTTGCAATCTTCCTCATCTTCAGCAAGTCTAAGATTATGATTAAGTTCGATAGGAGTCCCATAGGTTTTACAATTGAGCAGGTCATATCGAGTCAACATGTCTTTGACATACTTTGACTGATGAATATAAATACCTTTTTGAGACTGCTCAACTTGTACACCTAAAAAGAATTTGAGCTCCCCCATCGCACTCATCTCAAACTCAGATTTCATAATCTCCTCAAAATGCTTGCACATCGCTTCATTTGTAGAGCCAAATATGATATCGTCCACATACACCTGCACAAGTAACATATCCTCTCGATCGCCAGTCCGTTCTTTACGGATGAACAGAGTACTGTCGATATTCCCTCGAACAAAACCATGCTTGATTAAGTGGGCAGTGAGCCTCTCATACCAAAGCCGCGGAGCTTGATGAAGACCATATAACAACTTGTTTAACTTGCAGACGTATTCTGGATGCTCAGGGTCTTCAAAACCTGGAGGCTGTTTCACGTACACATCCGTATCCACTTGTCCATATAAAAAGGCGCTTTTAACATCGAGTTGGTTAACACGAAACTCTTTGAAAGAAGCGAACGCAAGAAAGATCCGAATAGACTCAAGTCTTGCCATAGGAGCAAAGACTTCATCATAATCCAAGCCCTCGATCTGACTAAAACCTTGAACAACCAATCGAGCTTTATTTCAAATCACGATACCCCGATCATCCATCTTATTTCGAAATACCCATCGAGTGCCGGTTAAATGAGCACCTTTGGGTAACGGAACTATATCCCAAACATGCAGCTTGTTGAACTGCTGTAACTCTTCTTGCATGGCCTCGACCCAGGATGGATCTTTTAAGGCCTCATCAACTTTCTTAGGTTCAATTTGGGATAAATGACAAGAATTTATCCGAGCAACCTAATTTAACATTTTTGGATTTGGATTTTGCTTCACTTGGTGCCTTGTTTGAACAGCAGCATTAGGATCACCGATAATATTATCGATAGGGTGATCCTTGTGTACACGTGTGACTGGGATTAACTCTGGTGCAAGTACTAACTCCAAATTTTTCATATCCCCTTCAGTAACGGGAACAGTGTTAGTTGCAGGAGCAGTAGAACTTTCAGGTTGCACAGGAGATTGAAGTTCCGTATCATCTTCATTAGAGAAGAGGTGAGAATGAACCAATTCTTCTTCTTCCTCGTCTTCCTCTAACGGTGGCATGTTGGGATCATCAGGATGTTCTGTTGCATTAGTTGTTCCTGAAGTCAAAGGAACATCCGAAGGTGGAATAGTAGGAGATGGTGTGGATGTAGTAGGTATTGGTGTGGGTGTTGGAGTAGGTGTTGGAGGTAATGGTATGGGTGTTGGAGTAGGTGTAGATGTAGGTTTTAAGGTAGATGTGTCTTGACACAGACTAATGCCATGAAGTAAGGTAACTAACTCCTCCTCTTCACCATCTTCTTCGGGTATGTCAAACGAATTAAACACATCTTTATAATTGAATAACCATTCCGGACCCGTTCCTTGAGGAGGATCCGTGTAACGTAGGCATTTTACCTCAAAATGCTCTTCCACCTGGTGTGTTGATTTAATGTAGACTCTTTTGTTCGAAGAGTTAACTGAATAGCCAAGGAAAATTCCTTCAACGGCTTTAGCTCCAAACTTGGAGACCTTTTCTTTTGAGATCATAATCAAACACGGACACCCAAACGGCTCTAGAAACTGTAAAGTGGGCTTACGGTTATTGAAAAGTTCATAACAGGTCTTGTTCTTTTTCTTAACCGTGAGCACGCGATTCAGAACGTAACAAGTAGTACTGACTGCTTCTGCCCAAAATATAATAGGAAGCTTAGAATCGGCCAGCATAGTCCGAGCTGCTTGATAATAGTCCTATTCTTACGCTCTGCAACTCCATTCTGTTGAGGAGTTCTTGGGGCACTGAACTGATGATCAATACCTTTCGTGGCACAATATAACTCAAGAGTTGAGTTCTTGAATTCAGTTCCATTGTCATTTCTTAGTCTCTTCACCTTTAAGTTGCACAGATTTGCCAACTTATCCAACAGATACACCAAAATATCTGGTGTTTCACTCTTTGCACCTAGAAAATATACCCACGAAAATCTCGAGTAGTCATCAGTGACTACTAAGCAGTAAGATCTACCACCGATGCTCTTAGTTGAGATAGGACCAAACAGATCCATATGTAAGAGCTCCAGTGGTGCAGCAATGGAATTTACTATCTTCGACTTATGGGATTTCTTGTGGAGTTTCCCTTTATGGCATGCAATGCAGTAATCTTTTAGGGCAAATGACTGTTTTGGAACTCCATTTACCAAATCATTGTTTATTAAAAAATTCATCTTACGAAAATGGATGTGTCCCATTCGTTTATGCCACAGTAGTGATTCCTTTTCCGAAGCCTTTGACGGGAGACGGGTGTACTCATCTGTAGTCTCCACAGTTCGCATATTCATTACATAGGTGTCGTTTCTCCGTGGCGCCCTCATAAGCACCCATTCTTCAGGGATAACGAAACCAGGCTTCAGTATCACACATTCCGTCTTCGTGAAAGCAGTGGCAAAGTCCTTATCACAGACTTGTGAAACGCTCAGCAAGTTGTGAGTAAGTTGAGCCACATAATTCACATTCTCAAAGCTAACTTTCCCGTTAGTTAGCGTTCCCTTTCCCGTAATGGTTCCTCCTGTATTACCAGCAAAAGCAACATGTCCTCGGCATGTGGTTTAACATCCGTCAAAAGAGACACATCGCCAGTCATGTGTCGCGAACAGCCACTATCCATAAACCATTCACTATCTTTAACGCGTTCTGACTGCTGCAACACATAAAGTAAGGAGATTAGTGAGAAACGGTGACCCAAGCCTTAACAGACTTAGGTCTACCAAGGTCATCAACAATAATCACATCGGACAAAACTTTATTTTTTAACAAATTAGAATTTTCATCTAATGTGTTATTGTTGATGACAGAAGAGTCACTAACAGACTCCTTTCGTTTCCAAACCTTAGGTTGTTCGGAAATTGGTTTGGGAGTAATGTCGGGCTTTTGTTTTGGCAAAGGTTTTTGCCCAACATTACTCGGCTTTTCAGCAGGCTTAGGAGAGGTTGAGTAACGCCTAGGTAAAGATTTTGAAAATGAATTTCTGTAAACTGATGTCCTAGGCATCTCTCTCCCATAGTGCTGATGAGACAGTTTGGGACATTCACGAATTAAATGTCCTTGTCTTTTACGGTAAAAGCATGATCGGGTCTCAACAAAAGGGTGAGGCTGAGGACTTACCACAGGAGTAGGAGAAGCATTTCTAGAACATGAATATTTCGTGCACGTCTTAGAAGATGCTTGTTTTGGTTGAGAGGTTGAAGTGGAAGGTTTATCACAAAATCGTTTGCACGTGTAGCTTTATGTTGCAAAATCTTTACAGGTGACTGTAAAGTTTGAGATTTTTTATTTAAAACCTTATCCTTTTCTTTTTTAGGTTGAACCTTAATTGTAGGTTCAACCTTTAAAACCGCTTTTTCAGATTTTACTTCAACCTTCTTTTTAAATTCAGGATACTCCTGATCAGTAATATCCTCAATCTCAACAATCTCCTCCACACTAACTGGAGATTCACATTCAGACTTAACAAACTGAGGCGAAGGATACTCTGACCGTTTGGTTTTCTCCTTTGCCTGTTTGTTGTGATTATTGACCTTAGACTTGACCCCATATAACAGTGCATAGTCAACTGGAATCTCTTCGGTGCCTTCCTTAACTGGCATAGGACAGTATTCAGTGGGAGGTGGGACTACAGTATAACCTAGTCCTGTCTTAGTTTTATTATCTGTCCTTTGCTTGTTAAGGATTTCGTTGAAGGCAACCGTAGAAGAAGAGGAACCTATAATCTTACTTTTATATTTGTCATATTTAACTTTCAGATCAGATAGATCCTTTCTCAAAAGGTCTATTTTAGCAAGATAGCTATTAATAGCATCCTGTTGACTAAAAACCTTAGATTTATACCTAAGCGTGTCCTGTTGATAAGCCTCAATTTTCTTATCATACAATTGTTCATTGGCCTTTAGGTATTTATTTGACTCACTAAGTTTTTCAACCTTTTTTCTTAAGTCTACGTTATCTTCTTGAAAGCACTTTAAAGATTCAGTTAACTTAATGCACGAAATACAGTTCAAAGGTTCTTCTGGTTCATTGCGTACCTCATTAGAAATGTGAGCCATGAGACACTGTTGATACTTATCAGCATACATGCTCCAGTCGGTGTTGGTAGGCTCAAAAACAACTAGTGCATCAGTTGTCGCTTGCTTCACTTCATCTTTCTCTGGAGTTCTGGGAGCATCAGGCTTCGTGAAACCCGATGGAGGAACTTTGGGTTTTTCACACTCTCTCGCAAAATGTCCCAGATTCTGACAGTTATAACAGCGAACCTTGCTCTTATCAAAACCAAAACTGGTTTTGCCATCTTCTTCCAAACTCTTACGACCAGTCCGTTGCAAGAATTTCTGAACTCTCCTTGATATCATGGCAATATTCCAGTTTAAGTCCATTTTCTCAATATCATCGTCATCTAGTTGAGCATAATCTTCTTTGGCAAGTTCTAAAGTAGAATTCGGTTGTGAAACCAAATCCTTGTAGGAGCTGAGAAAGGCTGTATAGATAGCAGTCTGCTCTTGAATAGCAGGGGAAACTGGAACTTGCTATTGTGACCCTTGTGAGGGTCCAGAAGCATACACTGGATGATGAACACCGGTAGATTGCAATGAAGGTTGAAGTGGAGAACTTGTAGAAGAAACGAAAGCCATTCCACCATAAGTCTTTCCGGTGTTGACTTTTCCTCCATATAACATCGGGTCTTGAACAAAACCACCCGATTTACATTCTTTCTTCTTCAACTCCATCGCATGGGCTTGAAGAACACCAATTAGCTCATCCAAGTTCATTGTAGCTAATTCTTGACTTTCTTTCAGAAACTATACTTTAACATCCCAACTACTCGGTAGAACGTCCAACAGCTTCTTATTTATTTCAATTTGAGGGAAATTATATCCTCCCTCAGTCAACTCACTAACCAACTGTGAGTATCTAGTAAACACACCCGAAGCTGTTTCATTAGGCAGAGAATCAAATGGATCATACTGTTTCTTGATCAGTTCTAATTTAGCCTCCTTGTACTTCTGATTTCCACAACATCTTGTCTCAATAGCCTTCCAAAGATCGTATGTTATATCATGTGTTTTGAAGAGGCGTAAGACATCTTTAGCAAGGCACATGCAGATGGCTGAATGAGCCGTTCTTTCAATATCGTACTCCTTCTTCTCTTCAGGAGACATGGCTTTGTAAGTTTTGGATGGAGGGATACCACGATAGTCTCCCTCAGCTACTGGAGCTTCATATCTTTCTCTGAGCGGACCCCAGAGCTCCGGACAGTGGAAATCTATGTACTGTTCAAATCGATCACGCCAATATGCGTAATCCATATCAGCCGTGAATAGAGGAGGTTTATTATGAGAACCAACATCATGATTTTGTTTTAGCATATCCCTGATTCCCCTTATATCCTCTTTATCAGCAACAGCAGCCATTAAAGATAAACCTGAAAATTAACTCAAAAACAAGAACTTGCAAACTAATTAGTACCGAAGGCATCACTTGGTAAGTGACGCACTCAAGTGTCGCAACGATTAGCGTCACTTGGTAAGTGACGCTATCGAGTGACGGATGAAGTGACTGATGACACTGTAAGCAAGTGTCGCTCAATCTAGCAAGTGACGCACTCAAGTGTCGTACTTGAGTGACGCTATAAAATAAATAGGCGTCACTAGTAAAAGTGACGCAATAAATCAAAAGGCGTCACTAACAGAAGTGACGCAAGAAATCAAACAGGCGTCACTAGCAGAAGTGACGCTTGGCACTCAAGTGACGTGCTAAAGTGACGCACGTGAGTGACGGTGGATTAAATTAGACAACACTTAAGTTAAGTGTCGTGTGAACCCCAAATGACGCTTCAAGTGACGGTAAAACCCTAATTTAGACTTACGAAGTGCCGCTCTAAGTGACGCGTTCAAGTGACGCAGCGAGTGTCGCAGAAACGGCTGTAAAATGCCAAAAACCCTAAAAATCGAATTTTCATAAACCTAACGAAAATTCCTCGAACCCTAATGAACGAAACCTGTAGTAAATGATGAATATCGTCTGGAAATCACCTTATCAACTCGAAATCCGTAGTTATTCTCGATTCTTGATCCGAACGAAACCGAAATCAATCCAAAACGTCTTCAAAACGTCAATCTAATCACCTAGTGGCTCTGATACCAGTTGTGAGTGCCCTAAACGTTGGACCTAAGTGATGATCGACTGCTATTGAATAGCGGAAACAATCAATTGCACAAATCACTAATAAACACAAACCGAAATGATTGAATTAAACAAAGTTAACGAGTTTATTAGCTTGAATAACGTAATAATACTGATTACAGGTGAGTTTAGTCGACAAATGGTGCTAGGGTTTCGTCAACCCTAGCCGAAAACCCGTAGGTTCTATTTATACTAAAATTCTGGCCGACATGCGTCAATTGTGGAAGTGTCGCATGTGGCCGCCTTCATGCGTCACTTACCTAAGTGTCGCTATGCGTCACTTAGGCAAGTGTCGCTATGCGTCACTTAGGCAAGTGTCGCCTAAACTAAAACTTAAGTGTCGTATAATACAAAATCTATATTTCTATTAAATGACTAACGACACTTTTACAAATCAATAGACCAACTGACAGACAAACTGATATGCATCAACACTTTCATATGAACGGGAAAAAAATCTTAAGGTACTAGACATAACTGAATCATATAACGATTCCTCGTCATCCTAACAGATTCGTATATTTAATAAGTTCATTTTTGACTTTAAACTAGCCCTTGCTTAAGACTACCCAATAAATCTCCTAATTATCCACAGCGTTCCTCACTTAAAGTGGTTCCGCCGCTTCAAACCTTGGCCATGTCTTGTCCTACGATAATCCCCCATGTAGCCTTGTGGTTCCATAGTTTCATTCCTTTGACAAATTATATTGACATACATGACTGACTACCTTTCAATTGGACGTCGTTAAAAAGGTGATGTAATCACGTTTATTGGTGGAAAGGCGATAAGATTAATTTGAAGTTTAAAAGTCTATTTAGAAAGGTTAATTAAACTAGGTTTCTCATTTTATATGTTAGTCCGTAATATAACTACCTTCGGTCGTTACTCGACTTCCATACATTTGTACTCCACCTTGAAGTGTTTCCAGTACTATATCGAATAACAGTCGAATAGAGATCATCATATTACTTCGTAATATTGTACTGTTTTGTAATATGACTACCTTCGGTCGTTCCTCGACTTCCATACATTTGTACTCCACCTTGAAGTGTTTCCAGTACTATATCGAGTAACAGTCGAATAGGGGCCATCATATTACTTTACGATAATTAAGACCGATTATATTTTACCACTATGATGATCCTAAGGCAACAATCAAACAAGAACATGCAATAAGATGATCAAAGAGATACTACCGTTCTTTAATATTTAACTATAAATCATCCCATAATTAATTAACTACATCGCAAGCAAACACAACAAGTATACTACTCTCTAATCATGGCAATAACTAAATCTAGCATAATCAATATAAACGTAATTAATTAAGATAGATAAGGATTAGAAAGCACCAGGATTAAATGCAGGAGAAAGTAGATTTGAATTAATTGACACAATTCCAAGCTTACACCGAAGATTTACAATGCGTTCCGTACTTTCCTTCTATTCTAAACAAGCTCCTAAACTAGCCTAAAACTAATTTTTAGTAAGAAAATAGAAAGAAAGTAGAAGCAATATCTTAAGAGAAGTATATTGTTCTAAGAATGGTGTGTGTGAAAATGAAGCCTTAGGGCTACTGTTTATAGGTGAAATATGGCTCACACTAGCATCCCTAGTCTCACATTTGAAAAAGAGTGAAAGATGGTGCACCGGGTACGAAAAAGTAGCGAAAGGTGGTGCACCGGGTACAGAAAAGTAGCGAAAGGTGGTGCACCGGGTACGAAAAAATAGCGAAAGGTGGTGCACTGGGTACACGGAAGGATGAAAAAGCGGAAAAGAGACAGGGGGTGGAGGCTGGCGGCGGCTGGCTGCTGGCCAGCGGTGGCTGGCTGCCACCCGCCCCGGTCCGTCGTCTTTCGCTGCGTTGCTTAATTCGTGCGTATCTTCGTCGTTATGCGACCATTTGCGTTGATTCTTTTTGCGTTGGATTCATAATTCAAAAATGAAGACTTTGATGTAAAGATATCCCAAAAATATGTCTCTTATCTCCAGATATTGCGTACAAATCATTTGGATCTTTCGACGGGCATAGAATCTTCATTCTTTATCCGTTTTTGTTGATTCTTCTTTTGTTGGATTCGTAATTTGAAATCGAACATCTTGGATGGGATGGATGTTGATGATGGGCACTTTTGTCTTGAAATCTCATTTTGATGCCTTGAATCTTCAAACGTGCATGGAATCTTCGGTTTTCATTCGTTTTGCTTGATTTTTGTCGTACAACCTTGTTTTGACCATCTTGGCATAATATCATTGATTTGTACTGTTTTTTAGTTTAAAATGCCAAGAATTATTCTAGAATGAGAGAGATATCGGTAGTAAAAACATGACTTTTTACGTGATATCAAGTACCCCACTCTTAGAACTTTGCTTGTCCTCAAGCAAACTCGAATTTCAACATGGTTAAAGATAAGCAGATAATGAAATATTTTGAGGCGAAACTTTTTACTAAAGGGGGTTTTTGCAAAAATGAAATATTTGTTCTTTGAAAGAGCAGGGTTGTAATCTTTGGGAGCATGCTTTTGATCTTAGATCTTGGATACATGACTAGGCGATCCTCTCCAGGTGGTCATCAAATCACTCAAAGTGTTTAGGGTTTCCTATTCTAATATTATCAATCACTCAGAACGCCAGTCATGTATCGTTTATCGTCATAGGCTTGATCGAGAATCAAATCGTTACCCTTTTTTCTTTTTTTCCTTTTTTTTTGGTGAGCGTGAAGTCGATCTAGCCATAATCATTCTAAGGGAAGTGATGTAGGGTTTTTGGGGTGAAGTGTTGGTGATGTGAGAGGGGGTTTTGTTGGTTTTTCATTGGTTTCTTTTTGGTGAAGTTGAAATTTTTGGGAGGATTGACGCCCTTTTCTTTTGGTGTTTGCAGAAGGAGTCTTTTTCTCCAGTTGATTTTCTTTTCTTCGAATTTTCTTTCTTAGGTTTTCTTCTTTGACGTCATATCCTTGTAGCTTCTTTTCTTTCATCTTTGGGACTTACTATGAAGTTTGAGGGATGCTTTCGAGAAGGTAGGGATAACGTGTTTATTTATGGGTATATGGATGGGTTTAAGAATGAAATGATTCGATCTCCTCTTTACTCACCAATCCGGATTTGAAATGCATAACGGGAGTAAGTTCTGATTCTAAACGCATACATCGGCACACTCAAGAATCGAAGTAGTGAAGCATTAAAAATGAATGCTTTATATGGCTCAAGGTACCTCACGAATCGAAAGTTGGTTTGTTGTGTGCCTAGTCATGCGATGCTCTTTATGGGATTACTAAACTAATTTTCCAAAGAAATTCGTATATTATTTATCCTTCTTCCCTAAAGTAAATTATTCTTTGTCTAAAATTTTTCATTTTCAACATATTTTTAACTCAATTTTGAAAATTTTTGTTTACTTACTGGAGAAGGATGGTCTAAAGAGCAACGAGTTTAGAATCAAGCATATACCATTATCTATTTTACAGTAGTGTAACTACTGCTATCCCACACTTAAAAGAACATCATCCTCGATGTTATTCTAAGCTCTGATTAGGGTAAAGTCCCACACTTAAGAATTGAAACATCTAAGACGTATTCTTTTAGCAGTGTGTGTTAGGTTTGAATGCCACACTTAGTGATAAGCATAGTGGATATGGTATATTTATAAATGAAAAAAAAGAGATTAAAACAGAAGCACTCCCCATTTATATATGTGGCTTGTTGGTGATGATGAGGAGTGCTCCGAAGCACATGATTGCCAACTTTTCCGTAGAGTCCCTTCGTTGCTATTGTGTGCTCCGATTTCTTCAAGTCTTTTGTGATTTGTCTCATAGGTGTGAACACGTTGGATATACTTTTCTTAATTCCGGTGCCAAAAACTTGATGTTTGATGCGGCGCCAAAAACTTGATGTGTCGGTCTTCTTCGTATATCCAAGTGTGAAAGATAGTCGGAGACTTCATCGCTTCTTGGAATGTAAAATTGCAGAAATGTAAACACGGGTTGCCTCCCGATAAGCGCTCTTTTATTGTCGAGAGCTCGAATTCTTTTCTCCTAGCTAGATGGAGATTGATGCATCCCTGGGATTCCCGTTGATGTTGTTTGCCCTAGGTTGCGGAAAAGTGTATCGAGGTGGATAGATTCTCATGAATTGGTTGATAATTGTCGTAATCAATTCAAGTGGACTATCTCTCGATGTTTCCTTGTAGTTCAGAAGGTGCTCTGAAGTCGTCCTTGCAAGTCCGTGAAATCCGAAGGTGATGTAATCGACTGCTTTCGTGACAGTCCCACTAGGGTTGGTCATGGTGGTTGTGTCTATCTTAACAACCTCTCTTGGCGGTGGGTTTTGCCAGAGAGAGCATACAAATGCCAAGAATTGCAGTTTTATGTCTTCATAATTCTCGGTCTTGGGGTCTCCGTTGAATCTTCTGATTTACGTGCACAGGTCCTCTATTTGCCGGTGCTGATGGTTGTTGAAGGGAAAGTCGGATTCTGAGAAAACTAGAACAAGCTGACGAAGTATCTCCTTGCATCCTGAGTGGAATATGAACTTTCTTCTGGAGTTACTTTTCCATTGTTGAATTTTCCGTAGATGGATCGTAACAAAAGTAGCGATATCAAGTGGTAATTCATGTGTGGCCCTAAAAGGTCGTTCGCATCTTGATTCCTCCCAAACGAGATTACTAAGTTCTTCAATCAATAACTCAATTTGCTTTTCAATAGTGGAGTTGATAACCATAGATCCACTTTCTTTGGAACTAAGGTGATCTCTATTTAGCAAGTCAAGCAATGATGTTAGGTCATTCATTGTCAAGATGTCGGCACGACTGCTCGGATGTCCAGTAGTTTCTTCCATATGCGCTCTAATGGATCATAACATCTCCCATTGCGTTGAGGTGAATGGGATGTTAGATCTTTTAAGGGCATTGTAGATCCTAGCGTAAGTCCGTTTTTGTTGTTGATAGAATTGTAGTTCAGCAGGGGATAGAGTAGGAAGGTTTATTGTGCTCCTTATTCTTCCTACTGCTTTGTCGAATCTTTGGATGAGCACGTTGGGATCTTCAATGGTTTGTGGTTGGTATCCAGTGCGTTTGGAATATTCCTCCAGTGTTTCTCCTCTCGTGGGATGGTTGTGGTTGCTTCCCGCTATTTCATCAGTGGTAAATAGATTTATTGGCGGTCTGCTTCTTTTGTTTTCTTCTTCTATCTTTCGCTTTCCGATTATTTCTTCCATCATTGGTTTGTTTGCTGATGCATTTTTCATCTTTTGTCCTATTCGTCAAAGGTCAATCGGAAAATATGGCGTGATTGTCATTTCCTTGCTAGATTTCCTTTCACTTGTTGACTTTGTAGTTTCTTCGTCTTTTGTGGTCTTGTTCATGGAGACAATGTACATATCGGCTTGGTCTCCAACGTTAGGATTGTCGATATGGAAAGTGATGGTTTCTCCCTGAGATTGCAAGCTGATAGTTTGTGCGAAGACGTTGATGATTGCCTTGGCCGTATTCATGAAAGGTCTTCCAAGTATGATTGGGATGTGTACGTCTTCCTGCATATCCATTACTACAAAATCTGCTGGGTAAAGAAATTTGTCAATCCTAACTAAAACATTTTCAGCTATTCCCCTAGGGTATTTGACCGAGTGGTTAGCAAGCTGTATAGTCATTTTGGTAGGTCGAAGATTCTCTAACTCAAGCCTCTTGAAAAGCGAGTATGGAATAAGATTAATACTAGCTCCTAAGTCGGCGAGAGAACAGATAATGCCTGAATTGTAGATAGAACAGGGGAGAGTAAAACGTCCGGTATCTCCGAGTTTTTCAGGAATGGTATTATTCAAGATAGCTGAACATTCCTCGTTCAGCGGAAGATTGGGTACTTCGGGTACTTTATCCTTGGTTGTAAGAAGTTTTTTGAAGTACTTTTTGGAGTGAACTTCAGAGGCGGTATCTAGGAATTTCCTATCAAGTTTAAAAGACTTAAGCTTGTCGGTTCGTTGTTTAAGACGAGCTTGAAATGGAATTTTCCTATTTGATGTAGACTCTAAATCTATTGTCGATGGGACAATAGGTGGTTCCTTCACCGGAGAAGAAATCGTAGGTGGGCTATGTGCTACCTGAGAGTCTTGAATATGGGAAGCCTCCTTATGGCAACTAGTTGAACTATCCTGAGGTTTAGCGTTAATACGCTGTGCTAATTGTCCTAATTGGGATTCAAAAGCTTTTAACAAAGTCAAATGATCTCTTAAGATGAGATCAGTTTGGTCTTGTCTAGCCGAGAGTCCTTGAATGAATTGTATCAGGGTGTCGTCAAAACTAGAGGTTTGTGAGGAAGAGGGTTCCAAAGGTTGAAGTTAGTAAGTTAGTGGGCTATTCCTAGGTGGGTTAGTATTCGGCGGAGTTAGATGAGATTGAGGAATTTGGGCTGAGTAGTTCGGATTAGCACAATTAAGGCAGGTTTAAACTTGACAGACTTGTTGTGGTTGACATTGCAATTCCTTGATCTCCTTGGTTAGGTCTGCCACTTGCTGGGCGAGAGTTTTGATAGCTTCATTCCCGATTGTAGTAGGTGAATTAATCAGCGAGGGGTGAGTTTCACCGTTCCAATCATGGTTGTGCATTGTCATTTTCTCAATAAGGCTCCAAGCGTCATCGGCCGTACAGTTCATAAAACTGCCTTGAGAGGCGGTATCTAGTAAAGGACGGTGATGTGGGAAGAGACCATTGTAGAAAATGCGCAACTGGTCTGAGCGCTGAAAATGATGATTTGGACATTTCTTAAGCAATTTCTTAAAGCGTTCCCTTGCATCGTAGATTGATTCATCGTGAACATGGCGAAAGTTTATGATGTTGGACCTAAACGTGGCTTGTTTTGATGGAGGAAAATATTTGGCCAAAAATTTGGTTGCTAATTCTACCCAAGAGGTTATAGAGTTGATTTCTAGTTCCTCAAACCAGGTTTGTGCATTGAGAGTGAGTGAATATGGAAATAGGTATAGATAGACTATGTCCTGATTAACCCCAATCGGCTTAAAGGAGTTGGATAAGGAAACAAATTTGTCAAGGTGGGAGTTGGGATCATCATTTGGTAGGCCACGGAATTGACAGAGGTTTTGGACTAACTGAACAATGTGGGGCTTTAATTCAAATGAAGTTCTATCATTTTCCGGATAGACGATTGGTCCTCCTCGACCTTCAATCGGAGGTTTCGAGTCATCAGCCAAAGTGATATGTGCGGCTGTCATAATCTCATTGGCGGGTGGTTGACTAGTTGAATGGATAGGGGTGGTCATTTCTAAAAGTGGCAAAAGGAAGGAAAAATAAAGAAAGATGAAGGGGTCTAAGAAAATCTTAAAGGTTCACTAGTAAGTAAGTTCGTCTTAACGCCTAAGGATCGTACAGTTGGTTCCCCGGCAGCGGCGCCAAAAGCTTGATGCGTCACCAGCGGTCGGTAAGGATTTTTCCCTTGTCGTTGCACCGGCTACTGGCGGCGAGCATCAGTGAGTGTTTTAAATTTGTAATTGCAGGGCCTAAGTTTTCCCTAACAATGCTAATCCTAAGGGTGATCAAGTGGTAGGTATGATCTAGAGTCGTTCATCAAACCGACTGAATTGAAACTAAGGCGTGGCAGACGAGGGCTTTCAAACTAGTGAATGGTTTATAAAATAGCGGGGGAGTTTTGGTTTTTCTATTAACTAACTTAGGCAAGTAAATAAATAAAAGCGAAATTAAAATAAAAGATAAAGCATATAAATAAAGATAGTGTTTGCTGAGACTTCGTTAATTAAGTTATGGGTTGATGTTTGGAGAAACTATTTTGAAAGATATTAGTTAATTATCATTCTTGAATACTTGTATGTAAACACTAGATTCCCTACTAATTAAAATTCCATTAGCATGTCACACCGGGAGCTAGGTTATGGTAACATTACAAAGTATTTAGAATAATAAGCAAAATCTTAATTATGGTTTAATAATACTTTCATATGAACGGGAACAAAATCTTAAGGTACTAGACATAACCGAATCATATAACGATTCCTCGTCATCCTAACAGATTCATGTATTTAAAAAGTTCATTAATGACTTTAAACCAGCCCTTGCTTAAGACTACCCAATAAATCCCCTAGTTATTCACAGCGTTCCTCACTTTAAGTGGTGCCACCGCTTCAAACCTTGACCATGTCTTGTCCTACGATAATCCCCCATGTAGCCTTGCGGTTCCATAGTTTCATACCTTTGACAAATTATATTGACACAGATGACTGACTACCTTTTTAATTGGACGTCGTTAAAAAGGTGTTGTAATCACGTTTATTGGTGGAAAGGCGATAGATTAATTTGAAGTTTAAAAGTCTATTTAGAAAGGTTAACTAAACTAGGTTTCTCATTTTATATGTTAGTCCGTAATATAACTACCTTCGGTCGTTACTCGACTTCCATACATTTGTACTCCACCTTGAAATGTTTCCAGTACTATATTGAGTAACAGTCGAATAGGGGCCATCATATTAATTTACGATAATTAAAACTGATTATATTTTACCACTATGATGATCCTAAGGCAACAATCAAACAAGAACGTGCAATAAGATGATCAAAGCGATACTACCGATCTTTAATATTTAATTATAAATCATCCCATAATTAATTAACTACATCGCAAGCAAACACAACAAGTATACTACTCTCTAATCATGGCAATTGATAGTGCCCCTGACGTTGGATTTAGATGACAATTGACTACAATTGAAATGCGGAATCAATCAATTGCACGTATTGCTAACAAACACAAACCGAAACAAATGTATTTGAACAAAGTAAACGTATATATCAGCTTGTATTACGAATTGGGAACGATTACAAAGTGGTTTAGTCGACAAATGGTGCTAGGGTTTCGTCAACCCGAGCCTAAAACCTGTAGGTTTGTATTTATACTAAAAGTCAGCCGACATGCGTCACTTGTGGAAGTGTCGCATGTGGCCGCCTTCATGCGTCACTTACCTAAATGACGCTATGCGTCACTAAGGCAAGTGACGCCTAACCTAAAACATAAGTGTCGCATATAACAAAAACTATATTTTCACTATACGACTAATGACACTTATTACAACTCGATAGACCAACTGACAGACAACCTAATATGCATCAACAAACTCCCCCGTGTCTTCAGCTTGGTCTTCAAAAATCTTCAAAATCTTCAAGTTTAGCGTTTAGCACCAACCTTCTGGGAATGTACCTCCAGCGTGTATTCCCACCTTCAAACATATCTCGACCACCCTTGTGAACTTTGAAGCCTCTTCTAAATCAGCTTGATTATACTGAAGTTTATTCTTGTAGAGAGCTTTCAAGTCTTTCTTCGTTAAGTTGATTAGGCTGATCGGATCAAAAACACGAATTGACTTTCCCACATATTCCTTAATCGGCCATTCTCCCTAAACATCCTGTGCTTGTACCACAGCTGTCTTTGTAGAATATTCGATTACAGCTTCTTGAGTTACAGAGTCAAACCACCAATACTTAAGATCGCGTAAGAAATCCAGTGGCAACTCTTGTAAGGGAACAGTCTTAAGACTAGCAGCTGGTGGATAATGATATTTCACAATCGGTTGTTGAGTTCTCAAATCAATCTTCTTCTTGTATGAGTATCGAACTCCCAGCTCCGGTCTAATCCACAAATATTTCTTGCTATAAATCTCTTTTCTCAAAATTCTCTGAAAAAGAACTCCTCGAGTATCTTCATAGTGATTAACGATGTTTAGCTGAGCAAGACGATTCAATTCAACCTTCGGCAAAGTGCTAATATGATTAAATCTCGGTTTGAAGTATTGCACGCCGTCACTTCTCTTTATCAGAATCAAAAAGTTATCAACATCGAACTTCCAACTTCTGATCAACCCAGTCAATTCACCTCTAACCAGATAAGTTTTACACGTTTTCAATTCAGGTGCAATTGACTTATAAACCACTTGCGGTTTCGAAATTCCAGAAGATGTAGACGCGGGAACTGATTCTGCAGTAGATTGTCCTAGTGGAGGTTCTGCCTCATCCTCGGAAGAATCTGTTTCGATAACCGGAGCATCAAAATCAAATGCTTGAACAGGTTGCCTTAACACTGGCTCTGGTTCACGTTCAGGTGCCGGTTCTTGATTAGGATTATCCATGTATTCCTCATCCAACCCTGGAACCTCAGCATCCATCTCAATATCATCGGGATCAAAAGATCTATCAACTTCATCAAATCTATTAACCAAACTCTGCAGATGTGTCAGATTGACATTTGAATAGTCGGCTGCAATCGGAGTTGGTTGTCCCGGAACATCAACAAACTAATCTAAAACGATATTTTCATTTAGTTCAGAAGAATGTACATTTTCTGGTTCAGGGGGAGGCGTTACATTTGTTTCCAAGGCACGTTGACCTTCCTCCCCCGAAACAACAGTAACAGACTCCAATTCTAACAACCTAGAATCTAACTCGGAGACCTGTAGCTTTAACTCATCCACCTGTGCAGCTTTAAGCTCTAAGTCTTTGATTTGAGACGCCTGAGCTGCAATGATTGCCTGTTGATCATCAAAACGTTTCTGCAAAAGCTCCATCTGAGCCAAAATCATCTGTAGTGATGGCATGTCAGACGGTGGTGGTGGTTGTTATCGCTGAGCGGTCGGTTCCTCGATAACCACTGAAGTCCGCTGACGTCTTCTGTGAGGTAAATCAGCATAAGAGGGTGAAGACCCAGCAGGACGTTTGCCTGGATTCCTCGGGACGTGGACCCTGCCAGCAGAAATCCGTCTCAATATACGCTTAAAGCGTCGAGGATCGGTAAGTTGAATACCATCAAGAGCGGTTGGTGGGGGCACGTCACCCTCAGAATCGGGTGGAGTGTGCCCACCATCATCAGAATCAGCCTCGACTTGGTCAACACGATCAATATCATCTAAGTCTTGAGCAATATCAGCATCAACCAAGTCGTCCTCGTTGACCTGAGGAACGACATCATCCTCAAAACCATCATCGATTGGCGCAACATAGTTCTCGTTGACTATGTGCCCAAAAAGCTCACGGTCTGCCAAAATTTGCTCACCCTTTGGCGCGAGCTTGCAGTCGTTGAATACTCTAAGTAGCATAGGTGTCGGAACCAGAAGAGATCGCTGATCAGGTGCAATCTCGAGGTTCAAGTCGTTCAACAAAAGCTGCACAAAACGAGGATACTGCAGCCATTTATCTTTACCTGCTCGAATATTCTCGACCATGTTGCCGAAAACATAACCGCTGAAGTAATACGATTTGTTATATACCAAGGCCAACATGGGAGAAAGTTTCAAGTGGCTAGCAGCATCGTATCCCCCTTTCCTCGGAGATAAGCATACAATAACAATATGGCACAAGTACCTCCAGACCCGGCAGAGATACTGTTTCCGAAAATCCGATAGCTGGTTCGCTGGATAACCCATCCTCTGAAGTCCCCCATATATAAACGTGGTTGGGAACATGGTGGGCATCGTAGAGTTGTCAGCAAACTGGAGAACCCGTCTAATAGAATTCTCGGTGATCTCGATCTCTTCACCAAACATTGTTGAAACAATCCTTGGAACATCACCCTGAACCCGGATCACCGCATGATCATAAAACTCCTCAATTTGGTTCATATAAACCGGAGTTGATGCGGTAATAGCATAGTGAATTCTGGATCTGCGTAGAAAATCAATCATCGGCCTGAAAGGCGCCGAATTGGCGTGCGTTGATTCCAAAAAGCCGTGATGTTGTGACGGGTGTTGGTGCGGCGATAATAGTTCTGTAGGTCAGCCATCTGTAAGCTAAAATACAAACAAAAATAACCGAAATTGTTATAGAGTTAGCCCGAACACAGATAGGTTTAAAAATGAAATTTGACTTTAGGCGTCACTTATGGTAAGTGACGCATGGCCACTACCGTCATTTAGGAAGTGTCGCAAGATACAGTGCTCACAATTAAAATTAAAGTATAGCGTCACTTATGGTAAGTGACGCTATCAAGCGTCACTGATGTAAGTGACGTTTGTATTTTGTGAGTTAAAGTATACGACACTTAAGAAGTGACGGGTGAAGAACATGCGACATTTAACATAGTGACGGTATCCTAAGGCAGTCACTTAAGAAGTGACGGTATAAGTGACGTATAGATATAGGCGTCACTTAGACAGTCACTTAAGGGAGTGACGCATTATGGGGCATCACTAGGATGAGTGACGGACTTAACAAATAATTCAAGTATATGCGTCACTACAAGAGTCACTTAAGAAGTGACGCAAGAATAAGCGTCACTTGTCGAGTGACGGTATGGGCGTTCAAAATTACCAAGTAGCGTCACTTGAGGTAAGTGACGCACGAAGTGACGCAACGATGAAGATCATCGTGTCACTGTTCATACCCAGATTTCAAAATTGGGGTTTTTCAAAATCGAGGTAAACAGGTTATGCGCAAGATAAAACCGAGTACTACACACCCTTTATTACACTAAAACATCATCTAATCATGCACCAATTCGTACAATTTCAAGTTATATTAAAACCCGTAACCCTAAATCAAGATTAAAGCATGAATAATGAACAAAAAAGGTTAAGGTTAGTACCAAATAGGTCGTGTGAATGAGGGGAACAAAGATACAGCACTGGAATGCACGAACAAGCCGTAGAATGCACGAATAAATCGAAGAAAATCGCACAGGTGGAAGTGACGCAGAGACAGTTGGAGTGTCGGTATGTCAGAGCAAGTGACGCTATAGTAGTTTGAAAAGTGGTGAGGTTGAGTGTCGTGGGGAAGAGTATTTATACACAAACCCTAGTGTGTGTCACTCAACCCGGCACTTATAGCGTAGCTTACCCCGACACTTACAACGTCACTAAAGTAAGTGACGCAATATCGTATGCGTCACTGGAGGCGTCACTTATGAAAGTGACGTGCAGTTCACTTTTAGTAAAAAAGTTGCGATTTTATCGATTTTCGCGTTGTGATTTCGGTACTCAAATTTGAAAATGTAACTGTAACTTGGATAATAACTAAAATTAAACTAACTTAGATAAAATAAAAACACATACAAGAATGTAAATTTACAACTAGAAAATTAACACCTTCTTTTTGGTGACGGAGTTGATATAGTCTGGTTAGGGATCATATCGGAATAACATGCATTTAATAGGAACATTAAGTGTTATTTCGATCATCAGTATATTTGTCCTCTTTAAATTTACTTGACATACTAAAAACACTTTTTATAAAAATTATTTCAAAACGATTATTAGTATATTTGTCCACTTAAACATGTTACACTCACATCTAGGAGGTATTTTATTATTATTGGTATGTGCATTTCGCTGTGCTTCCCACCATAGATATACATCTTAACTTAAGACATAGACCATGTTTCCATTTACAGATAGAATATAACAAAATCAATTTTAAGAGTCAAGTCAGCGGTGACAAGTCTGTACTTACGTACAACAGAGCGACATAACTTGATTCAGGTTTAAGCAAAACCAAACTTGGTCAAACCATTTTGGCAACCTTGTAAGGTATCTTAATTTTAAAGACTTTTCAAGTACTTTGACTTGTGTTTGCTTAATTTTAAAGTATATATTAACAGAAGCCAGGTCTATACTTACGTATAACAGAGGAGACTGTCAATATATACCCCCATATGATATCAAATAAACATCTTTCAGGAAAGCATGTCTAGTATAAGTAAGAAATTAAGACTTTTGTCATACATCTAATGATGTTGTACCACTTGAAATAGACAATTAATGATTAAGCTTCTTAAGATTTCTCAAAGAGTTTTGCATAACATGCCTACTAATATATCGTATGATGAAGACAATGTTTACAAAAACTGTTTTCAATATGTCAGATAAATCTACTGACACATCCAAGATAAACCTTAAATTTCCATTTTTATGCATGTCACCCGATGTACTATCATATCCCAAGTTGTTTACAAACACAACTTTAACGTCTATTTTTAAAATGTAGCAACCTTGCATTTCTTTAATACTAGAAAGTATAAAGAGTGGCAGTTGCGTTTTTTTTTTTTATAATTTTTTTTTTAATTAAAACAATACTTTAAAATTAATCCAAGTCACAAATTACTTTTTCGTTTGAAAGAACCTTAGACCGATCATATTGACTAATTCATCAAATCGGGCTCTAGAAAAAGCCTTAGTGAATAAGTCAGCATTTTGTTTTAGGGTATCGATATGGACAAGGTCGATAAGGTGTTTCTCATAGCAATCCCGTATAAAGTGAAACCTAATTTCTATGTGTTTGGTTTTAGAGTGTTGTACGGGATTGCGTGTGATTGATATGGCAGCAGTATTATCAATATGTATAGGAGTCATAGTTAAGAGTAACCCGTAGTCGCGCAGTTGGTGCTGAATCCAAAGAACTTGAGAACAGCAGCTTGCAGCAGCAATGTACTCGGCCTCCGCTGTTGAAGTAGAAACCGTAGTCTGCTTTTTGCATTGCCACGACACCAATCGGGATCCAAGGAACTGACATCCTCCTGTTGTTGACTTCTTATTGATGTTGTAGCCACCGTAATCTGAATCTGAATAGGCAGAGAGCGTAAAATTCTTCTCATTGGAGTACCATAGACCGAGAGTGGGTCTATATTTGAGATAGCCAAAAATCCGCTTCACCGCCTTCATATGAGAAACCTTTGGTCGTGCCTGATATCTTGAACAAAGTGAAACAGCAAAGACGATATCAGGCCTTGAGGCAGTGAGGTACATTAGAGAACCTATCATCGAATGATAATCTTTTTCTTTGCAGTCCTCATCATCATCAGCAGGTCCAAGATTATGGTTGAGTTCAATAGGAGTTCCATAAGGCTTACAAGTGAGCATATCATATCGTGTCAACATGTCATTGACATATTTTGACTGAAGAATATACATTCCTTTGGATGACTGCTCAACTTGCACACCTAGGAAGAAAGTGAGATCTCCCATTGCACTCATCTCGAAAGCTGACTTCATGACCTCTTCAATCTCTTTACAGAGAGCCTCATTCAACGACCCAAAAATAATATCATCGACGTACACCTGAACTAGTAGCAAATCATCCCCTTTCCCTTCTGTGAAGAGAGTACTGTCGATGTTGCCCCGAGTAAAACCATTTTCCACCAGATGAGTAGCAAGCCTCTCATACCATAGGCGAGGAGATTGATGAAGTCCATACAATGCCTTATTTAGTTTGTAGACATAATTTGGATTCACCGAATCTTCAAAACCCGGAGGCTGTTGAACATATACTTCCGTATCAATTTGACCATAAAGGAATGCACTTTTGACGTCAAGTTGCTTGACACGAATCCCTTTAAATGATGCAAAGGCCAAAAAGATACGAACGGACTCCAATCTGGCGACGGGGGCAAAAACCTCATCATAATCTAGTCCTTCAACTTGAGTATACCCTTGAACAACTAGTCGAGCTTTGTTCCTTGTAACGACCCCTCGATCATCCTTCTTTACTCGATATACCCATCTAGTGCCTTTTGGATCAGCACCCTTGGGTAATGGTACTAGCGTCCACACTTGCAGCTTGTGAAATTTCTGCAGTTCATCTTGCATGGCCTCGACCCAGGATGGATCTTGCAAGGCCTTCGAGACTTTCTTCGGTTCGGTTTGGGAAAGATGGCATGAATTGACGGTTGCCATAAATCCCAAAACCTGATCAGCTGAAGTATGCTTATCTTCAGCAGATTGCTTTGCCTGATTTCTCGTTTGAACAGTAGAATGAGGATCACCAATTATATTTTCAACTGGGTGATTCCTATGTATCCAGGTGACTGGAATAGCATCTGGCACAAGATTTAATTCCAAGTTGTTCGAATCACCTTCAGTAGCAGAAGCATCTTCGTTCTCTTCATTAGTGAAGAAACGAGAATAATCCATGTCTTCTTCATCCTCTAAGAGAGGCATATCTGGATCATGTGGAAGATCCTCGGCATTGACAGTGTTTGAAGAAGAAGGGATGGCAGTAGTTGGTGGTGTGGGCGTAGGTACAGATGCAGTAGAAGTAGTGGATGTAGGTGCAGGCATTTGTTGTGTTGGAGTAGGTGTGGGAGTGGATGTCGTATCGGGAATTGGATTGAATGTAGTAGGAAGAGAATCGGATGTTTGTTGAAAAACATCGAGTCCATGAAGCATTGTAATTAACTCTTCTGGTTCGTCGTCCTCCGGAACATTGAAAGAACTGAAGAGTTTCCCATAATTGAAGAACCAATCCGGACCCGTTCCTTGAGGTGGTTCCGTATACCTTAAGCATTTGACCTCAAAGTGTTCCTCTATCTCGTTTGTTTATTTGTTGTATACTCGTTTGTTTGGAGAGTTGACCGAATATCCAAGAAAAATCCCTTCAACGGCTTTATCACCAAACTTAGAGACACGTTCTTTGGTAATCATTATCAAACAAGGACACCCAAATGGCTCCAGAAACTGCAAATTCGGCTTGCGGTTATTGAATAGCTCATAACATGTTTTGTTCTTCTTCTTAACCGAGAGCACCCGATTCAAAACATAACAGGCAGTATTAACTGCCTCGGCCCAGAAGATAATAGGCAGTTTGGAATCTGCTAGCATAGTGCGAGCAGTTTCAATGATGGTCCTATTCTTCCGTTCTGCAACTCCATTCTGTTGAGGAGTTCTCGGAGCACTGAATTGATGATCAATACCCCTAGAAGCACAGAATAATTCGAGAGTTGAGTTCTTGAATTCGGTTCCATTGTCGCTTCGCAGTCTCTTCACCTTTAAGTTGCACAAATTTGCCAACTTATCCAACAAGTAGACCAAAATTCCCGCAGTTTCATCCTTCGTTGCGAGAAAATATAGCCACGAAAACCGTGAGTAGTCATCCGTCACTACCAAACAGTAAGAGCGACCACCAATGCTCTTTGTAGAAACCGGACCAAAAAGGTCCATATGCAGTAATCCCAACGGAGCATCTATTGAATTCACAACCTTAGACTTATGGGACTTCTTATGGAGTTTGCCCTTGTGGCAAGAAACACAGTCATCCTTCAAAGCGAAGGACTATTTCGGAACTCCACGAACTAAATCGTTATTAATCAGAAAATTCATTTTTTCGGAAATGAATATGTCCCATCCGTCTGTGCCAAAGGAGTGATTCCTTTTCTGAAGCCTTGGAGAGTAGACAAGTGAATTCACTTGTAGTCTCCACTGTTCTCATATTCATCACATATGTGTCATTTCTTCTAGGTGCTCGCATTACCACCCATTCCTCTGGAATGACATACCCCGGCTTCAATATAACACACTCAATCTTTGTAAATGACGTGGTATAGTCCTTATCACAAACTTGTGAAACACTTAGCAAGTTATGTTGAAGTTCGGCCACATAATTTACATTCTCAAAGCTAACCTTTCCATTAGTTAGCGTCCCTCTAACCGAAATCGTTCCCCCTGTATCTCCAGCAAAAGCAACATGTCCTCCTGCGTATGGTTTAATATCCACTAGGAGAGACACATCACCCATCATGTGTCACTAGCAGCCACTGTCCATAAACCATTCGCTATCTCTTCACATGTTCAGACTGCTGCAACACATAAAAATGAGGAGATTAGTGAGAAACGGTGACCCAAGCCTTTACAGACTTAGGTCGACCATAGTCATCAACAATAAGCACATCAGATAAAACTTTATTTTTAAACAAATTAGATTTTGTATCTGATGTGTTATTATTGATGACATTTGAGTCCTCAGTAGACTCTTTTATTTTCCAAACCTTTAATGGTTCGGAATTTGGTTTGGAAGCAATGTCGGGCTTTGGTTTTGACAAAGAATTTTGCCCAACATTAATTAATTTCTCAGCAGGCTTAGGAGAGTTTGAGTGATGCCTAGGAGGTGATTTTGAAAAAGAATTTCTGTAAAATGATGTCCTAGGCATATCTCTCCCATAACGCTGATGAGAAAGTTTGGGACAGTCACGGATCAAATGTCCTTGTCTCTTGCAGTAGAAACAAGAACGAGTCTCTTTAAACTGTTGAGTTGGGGGATTTACTGCAGGAGGTGGCGAAGCATTTCTAGAACATGAACATTTCGTACACATTTTAGAGAATGCTTGTTTTGGTTTAGAGGTTGAGGCTGAAGTTTTATCAAAAGAAACCTTTTCATTTGTCACCTTTTGTTGTAAAACTTTTGCAGGTGACTGTTGAGTTTGAGGTTTCACATTTAAAACTTTATTTTCCTTTTTAGTTTGAACCTTTGTTACAGGTTCAACTTTTAAAATTTCTGTTTCATGTTTAGCCTCAACCTTCTTAAACTCAGGATATTCCTGATCAGTAATATCCTCTATCTCAACAATCTCATCAGTATGAACTGGAGACTTACTTTCAGCCTTAACAAACTGAGGCAAAGGATACTCTGGCCTTTTGGTTTTCTCCTTTGTCAGTTTGTTTTGCTTGGCTTCTTTGGCCTTGATTCCATAGAGTTTTGTATAATCAACAGAGATCTCCTCAAGGCCTTCTTTAACAAGCGGAGGACAATATTCAGCATGAGAAGGTGGAGGTACTTGGTTATAACCAAGACCTTCCTTCTTTTTGCCACTTGTCCCTTGCTTACTGACGATCTCATTAAAGACTAGAGTTGCGGACGTCGAACCTAAGATTTTGCTTTTATGATTTTCAAACTCATTTTTCAAATCAGATAGTTCTTTTGTCAACAATTCAATTTCAGTAAGATAACTCTTAATTGCATCTTGTTGGCTAAAGACCTTTGCTTTAAAGGTTTGGGTATCTAATTTGTGAGCCTCAAGATGTTGTTCATAAAGTTTTTCATTATCTAGCAAAAACTTATTAGATTCAGTAAGTTTAACTATCTTGTCCCGCAAATCTAAATTGTCTTTCTGATAGGCCTCAAGGGATTCAGTCAATTTAATATATGAAACACAATTAAAAGGCTCATTAGGTTCATTTGGTACCTCAGGATTAATGTGAGCCATCAGGCATTGAAACTGAGCAGCCTGAACACTGCAGTCAGAAGCAGTTGGCTCAAAGACGATCAAAGCATTATCCACAGCCAACGATTTAGCTTCTTCTTTCTCGTTTGCCTTGGGCGGATCCGGCTTAGTAAGACCCGACGATGGCATCTTGGGTTTCTCACATTCCCTTGCAAAGTGACCAAGGTTCTGACAGTTGTAACATCGAACCTTGCTTTTATCGAACCCAAACCCAGTCTTCCCATTGCCTTCCAAGCTCTTCCGTCCCGTCCTCTGCAAGAACTTCTGAACCCTCCTTGAAATCATAGCTATGTTCCAGGTTAAATCCATTTGTTCCAAGTCATCATCATCCAGCTGACTATAATCTTCTTTAGTCATTTCCAAAGTAGTATTTGGTTGAGTAACCAAATCTTTGTAAGAGCTGAGAAAAGCTGTATAAATTGCAGCTTGCTCTTGGATAGTTGGTGATGCTGAAGCCTGCTGTTGTGTTCCTTGAGTTGTGCAGGTTGTACCGGAAACATATGCTGCATGTGAAGCCCCAGTTGAATAAGATGGAGAATTGGTATCCGAAATGAATGCCATTCCTCCATAACTCTTACCAGAGTTAACTTGGCTTCCGTAAAGTGAGGGATTTTGTACAAATCCATTCGACTTGCACTCCTTCTTCTTCAACTCCATAGCATGAGCTTGAAGAATTCCTATAAGTTGATCCAAAGTCATCCCAGCTAATTCTTGATTTTCCTTCAAGAATTGGACTTTCACATCCCATGCACTTGGTAAAACATCTAATAATTTCTTATTTATCTCAAGTGCAGTGAGATTATATCCACCTTCATTTAATTCACTCACCAATTGTGAGTACCGGGTAAACAGTCCAGAGGTTGTCTTATTGGGTAAGGAGTCAAACAAATCGTACTGCTTTTTAATCAGTTCCAACTTAGCCTCCTTGTACTTCTCATTTCCCCCGCATCTAGTCTCTATAGCCTTCCATAAGTCATAGGTTGTGTCATGAGTTTTAAACAGTCTCATGACATCCTTTGTCAAGCACATACAGATAGCTGAGTGTGTTTTTCTTTCTATTTGATAGTCCTTCTTTTCTTGAGGTGTCATCGCATTAAAAGATTTTGCCGGAGGAACACCACGATAGTTTCCTTCAGCCACTGGAGCCTCATATCTTTGTTTTAATGGACCCCACAGTTCTGGACAATGAAAATCCACAAATTGTTCAAATCTATCCCTCCAGTATGCATAGTCCATGTCAGCAGTAAATAATGGAGGTTTATTGTTGGAACCAATATCATTTCCCTGTTTTATCATCTCCCTAATCCCTCTGATATCTTCCTTGTCAGCAGCCATTGAAGATATACCTGAAATTTTACTCAAAAAACAAAAGCTCGAAAACTTATTAGTACCGAAGGCGTCACTTAGTAAGTGACGCACTCAAGTGTCGCAACGACTAGCGGCACTTGGCAAGTGACGCTATCGAGTGACGGATGAAGTGACTGATGACACTGTAAGTAAGTGTCGCTCAATCAGGCAAGTGACGCACTCAAGTGTCGTACTTGAGTGACGTACTAAAACAAATAGGCGTCACTAGAAAAAAGTGACGCAATAAATCAAAAGGCGTCACTAAAGGAAGTGATGCAATAAATCAAACAGGCGTCACTAACAGAAGTGACGCTTGATACTCAAGTGACGTGCAACAGTGACGCACGTAAGTGACGGTGGATTAGAGTGAACGGCACTTAAGTTAAGTGTCGTATAAATCTCAAATGACGCTTCAAGTGACGCGTTCAAGTGACGGTAAAACCCTAATTTGGGATTAGGTAGTGACGCTGTAAGTGACGCGTCCAAGTGACGGATCGAGTGTCGCAAAACGGCTGCAAAATCCCAAAACCCTAAAAAACTCGAACTTTCGTAAACCTAACGAAAATTCCTTGAACCCTAATGGACGAAACCTGTAAATGATGAAGAATATCGACTGTATTTCACTTTAGCAACCCAAAATCAGTATGTAATCTCGATTCTTGATTCAAACAAAACCGAAATGAACCCAAAACGACTTCTAAACGTCAATGTTATCACCTAAATGCTCTGATACCAGTTGATAGTGCCCCTGACGTTGGATCTAGATGACAATTGACTACAATTGAAATGCGGAATCAATCAATTGCACGTATTGCTAACAAACACAAACCGAAACAAATGTATTTGAACAAAGTAAACGTATATATCAGCTTGTATTACGAATTGGGAACGATTACAAAGTGGTTTAGTCGACAAATGGTGCTAGGGTTTCGTCAACCCGAGCCTAAAACCTGTAGGTTTGTATTTATACTAAAAGTCAGCCGACATGCGTCACTTGTGGAAGTGTCGCATGTGGCCGCCTTCATGTGTCACTTACCTAAATGACGCTATGCGTCACTAAGGCAAGTGACACATAACCTAAAACGTAAGTGTCGCATATAACAAAAACTATATTTTCACTATACGACTAATGACACTTATTACAACTCGATAGACCAACTGACAGACAACCTAATATGCATCAACAGCAATAACTAAATCTAGCATAATCAATATAAACGTAATTAATTAAGATAGATAAGGATTAGAAAGCACCAGGATTAAATGCAGGAGAAAGTAGACTTGAATTAATTGACACAATTCCAAGCTTACACCGAAGATTTACAATGCGTTCCGTACTTTCCTTCTATTCTAAACAAGCTCCTAAACTAGGCTAAAACTAATTTTTAGTAAGGAAATAGAAAGAAAGTAGAAGCAATATCTTAAGAGAAGTATATTGTTCTAAGAATGGTGTGTGTGAAAATGAAGCCTTAGGGCTGCTATTTATAGGTGAAATATGGCTCACATTAGCATCCCTAGGCTCACAATAGAAAAAGAGTGAAAGGTGGTGCACCGGGTACGAAAAAGTAGCGAAAGGTGGTGCACCGGGTACAGAAAAGTAGCGAAAGGTGGTGCACCGGGTACGGAAAAATAGCGAAAGGTGGTGCACTGGGTACACGCAAGGATGAAAAAGCGGAAAAGAGACAGGGGGTGGAGGCCGGCGGCGGCTGACTGCCACCCGCCCCGGTCCGTCGTCTTTCGCTGCGTTGCTTAATTCGTGCGTATCTTCGTCGTTATGCGTCCGTTTGCGTTGATTCTTTTTGCGTTGGATTCGTAATTCAAAAACGAAGTCTTTGATGTAAAGATATCCCAAAAATATGTCTCTTATCTCCAGATATTGCGTACAAATCATTTGGATCTTTCTGCGGGCGTAGAATCTTCATTCTTTATCCGTTTTAGTTGATTCTTCTTTTGTTGGATTCGTAATTTGAAAATGAACATCTTGGATGGGATGGATGTTGATGATGGACACTTTTGTCTTGAAATCTCATTTTGATACCTTGAATCTTCAAACGTGCGTGGAATCTTCGGTTTTCATTCGTTTTACTTGATTTTTGTCGTGCAACCTTGTTTTGACCATCTTGGCATAATATCATTGATTTGTACTATTTTTGAGTTTAAAATGCCAAGAATTGTTCCAGAATGAGAGAGATATCGGTAGTAAAAACTTGACTTTTTACGCGATATCACATACACCATCAAGTATGCTTTAAATAGTTGTACTGACAACAGAGTCTGATGCATAAATAGTGATGTATGGCTAAAGTTGGTGGTCTACAAATCACCATACAACTACAAATATGTGACACCCGGTCAAAAAGTACAAAATTTGAGTCAAATAAACAATTGACAAAAAAAACCAAACGCGGACGTTGGTGACACGACTTTATAATAATTCGATATTATTTACAAGAAATATTATTTACTCCGTTATAGTAAATAACTAAAAAAAACGTAGCTCGTTTTATTTAAAATGAATCCTATTCAAAAAAATACCGCGTGAAATGTACCTGACACATAATTTAAATCAAGTTATAATTTTTATAACTCAAATAAAGTATTTTATAAAAATACTTCAGTTAAATATATTACAAACTTACATGAAGAAATTAATTTATTTAAAATAATTTACGAAAATATGATCGGGTAAATAAATACGGGCTTTTAACACTGCAATTTAGGAGACAGTGTCCTCCCCACCCAAACATAAAGCCGGCCCATCACCCCTTATCACCATTTTTTATTTCATTTTCACCAAACCCACCATCCCCCTCTCTTCTCTTCCTCTCGGTCACATCCATACCACCGCCACCATCATTATCATTTTCAGAATCATCATCATAATCAAGAAGGAGGAAACAAGAAGAACAACATCAACATCATCATCTTCTTCATCACCATTGTGTTCATCATCATCATCGCTCGATCTTCCAAATCGTAAGAAATTACTTCCCCTTTCTTGTTATTTCATGATAGAAATACTTAAAATATCATGTTTTAACACTACATCAACTAGATTTGGCCCGAAGGTTAGATCTTGATTTTGGGGGAAAAATCATCGAACAGACCGTTGTGTTGCAGAGGCCCAAAAACAGTACTGCGACATAGCCTGTGTCGTAGGTTAACATCACAGAATTTATGTCGCAGCCAATGTCGCACTACTGCGACACAAATCCTTGTGTCGCACTAAAATCCCCGATGCCGCATATAGCTACACAAATCCTTGTATCGCAAAACCCTTTAGCGACACAACCCTTATGTCGCAAAACTCATAACCTTAAAAACATGTGTTTTCACTAAGTACCGAAACTGAGATTTTACCACTGGATATTACCCCGAATTTGGATTTTGGATGCGTTTTTACTAAACCAATGTGTTTTCACTAAGCTCAACCCCAGCCAGGGGCTCTGCCCCTTGGACCCCGCCAGGGGTTGCCACCCCTTGGACTCCGCTACCAGGGGCGCTGCCCCCGGACCCCCGTACACGATTTCCAAATGTGAACAACAAATGAATACTTACACAACTCGCTTAGACAAACTGATTTGTCTCTTACCTATATAACCTCACATGTTTAGGACACTAGGAGGCTACCATTTGGACGACACGCATATCTTAGGAATTTTAGCTTCTCAGGTGAGTTCGTAGCCCACTCTGTAACATCCTCATTTTGGACCTAGGAGAATTATGGTAAAATTCTTATTTTATTGATTATTTAATTGTGTTTAGAAATAATTGATATTATTTAGATAATTGAAAATAAATAGGTCAACTAGCTAAATGACTTATTGTAGATAATAAAATATTGTTTCTTTTAAATTACTGTAGATGTCGGAAAAATAAAATAATTAGTCTCACAAAATGGTTTTTAGGTTCCAGACAATAGGTTTAGAAGGGTACTAAAATCACACTGCAATACATTTGGGCTAAATGGAAGTGTCGACCATTTTCCCAAATATCACTGATTTGTTCTAAACTCAAAAATCTCTCAAGAACACACATACTTTTACACTTGATAATCCAAGGAAAAACATTTATCAATCATTTGTGGCTGTGATTTTGATTCTACATCTGATTCCTTCTTCATCATCTTGTTTATTTCTTCCCCATTTACTTGTAAGTTGCTTGTTTAACCTACATGAACTCATTTGATCAAATTAGGTAGAAAATTGATGCATGTATGAATAATTATGCTTGAATGATTGATTGTTACTGAGTTTGTTTAATCATCATCATCATCATCTAGTTACTATCTTAATTGTAAGTTGATTTTACTCATTTACAAATATATGTTTGAATTTGGTTGGAAGTAGGTTGAACAATTGATGCATGTGTAGAATTTGTGCTTAGATGAGGTTGATTGTTGTTGCATTATATTTATGGTTGATATTTAAAGTCATTTGATAGATAAAATCGTGTATTGCAACTGAATTGAGTGAAAATGGGGTTTTGGGTTCGAGCTGCAAAGTTGCAGGTCTGAACCTCTGTTTTAAAACGTGTGAACGCGATCCAACTCCTTCACCCGGATCGCGTTTCATAGTGAAATTTGGTTACAAAATGATTTTGTTCGTTCGAACGCGATCCAGCCCTCTATAATCCGGATCGCGTTAGTCAGTGTAATTTTGAGTTCAATCGAGTTTACTATTGAGAACGCAATTCCACCTCTTTTCTCGGATCGCGTTGCAAAGTGTATTTTGATATCAACAAAGTGTATTTTTAAGTTCATATTTGAAATCATATATTCTTACTTTGAAATTCTAAAAAATTGAATGTGCATGTATGTATATCAAGAATAACAAAAACATGAATGAGTCGGTTATTTGGATGATTGAAGTCAGTTTTTTGATATAGAAAAAAATGAAGGTTATGTTCTTAAATTTTAGTTCTTTTGCTATATTGTAAACGTACTTCTTATTCTCCTTTTTATTTTTTATACCTTTGCAATATAGACTATTTTATTTATACCTCTTACTCAATATTCTCTTTATAATTATCTATGGTTGTTATGTATATTTTGAGATAAAATAAAACTATTATTTTAAATTATTATCATTATCATTTAGATAGTTACTCATAACTAACATTAATACACATTAAATACATAAATGTTATTAAATTGAATTTATAATAATAATAATAATAATAATAATAATAACAACAACAACTAGCCGATAACCCGCGCAATGCGGTGGGAATATATTTGAAATTCGTTAAAGAAAGTGGTGAAAGAGCAGTTGAAAATTTGATATAAAATATACGGATTAAAATCAAACAAATAATAATAATACGAAGTAATATGATGAACAACACTATAACAAATTAAAAAAAAAAATATTGCATGTCTAAGATATGTGCATCATGAATATCATATGATTACGTGAAAAATTACATAACACATAGTTGAAAATAAATTTAAACTTCAAATAGCAAAATTCAAATGCACATGAATAGATTGATATTTTTTTCATGAGTACAAGTGTATTTATATAGTGTTAATTTTGCTATATTTTTTTTTGTGTAGTGATTTTGTAATTGATTGATTAGTGAATATCTTAATGTAATTGATTTTGTAGAGTTATTGTATAGTTGACTTGCCAAAATAAGGTTGACATGTTAGATGATTAAATAGAAGGACATTATGAGGATTTTTCATATGACATAAGGTCAATATATGAAAATGCTTAATAAAGGGTTAGAGATAATAATAATGATAATGATAATAATAATAATAATAATAATAATAATAATAATAATAATAATAATAGATTATTATAATGTAATGGTAAAGTGACATTTTTTATATCATTGTAGTGTTTAAATTTTAAATTCACTCCAATCAACCACAACGACTTTACCAATTTTACCCCTATAACTAACACGACACGTACATACATCATACATACATACATACTCATCCATCCATACATCATCATCATCATCATCATCGGAATCTATGGTGGATGGACTACAAAACCACATCTTCTTTATTAACAAGGGTTTAAAGCACAAAAACTCCATCCATTCATCCATTTCCTTCCCCAATTACCACATTTTAATCTCATCACTTTCTTCTCTACAACAATAATTTTCATAATCTCAGTCTTTGTAATTATCGAAATCCAACGCTACAGTTACGTATCAATCACGAATTATTCAGACACAGGTAAATTCACGATCATCTCTATCTTATGTATCGCTCAATTTCACATAGAATTTAGCGTCCCTTGCAAATCGCTGTTGTTGTTAGGTTCAATTTTGTGTTTATTTCTCCGAGATTTATTCCGATCTTCGTTAGGTAGAAGCTAAGATCGGATCGGGATCGGATTCGTATAATTCGCACTTTTTTTTTTCTCTTCTCTTTGACTTAATTATGTTATTACGATCTAATTATACGAAGATTCATTAAACATCGAATTTTGGTTTAATTCCGTATAATTATTAGCTTTTATAAAGATATTAATTTAAATAAACTGATTGATGTTATAGATTTTTAAACTTAATATTTACCTTTATTTTCCGTATCATTTTGATGAAGATTATTTATTTTATTAAATTTGACCTAATATATATGATTAGTGATGTTAAATTCCGGATCATGAGATCTATGCCATCTGAGATAGCAAGTTTGTTACACTTCAACGTACAATAATCTGTAGCGATGGTACAACTCAGTGATGCATCTTTTTGTTTCATGTAAAACTGTAAAAGTCGTCTCCCTTTATTATGGATTGTTTATGATTAGCATCATAAACACTTTCTGGTTTGGTTATAGAGTTTTAGTAGTAGCACATAAAAGGTTTCTATTATGGCATTTAGATTCCAGATGGATTTTGCCACATCTATGCCTGCCTTTAATAAGTAATTTAGTTACATTTTGATTGTCATCATCTGAAACACAAGTTTATGTGGTTAGTAACTGATGTTTACTGGCGATATGTTGTGTCAGATAATATGTTTCCGTACCCAATGACCATTAAACTTTATAAGTAGTCTTTGGAAATGGTTACCTAACATTTGTTAGCACTCGTGGTCTTTATTACAGACGTAGCCATTGCTTTATTTCGTTGATGATCTTTCAATACAGGTATGCATGCCTAAGATATGGTGTTGAAGAAAAGAATATATTATGGAGGATTTCACGGTTTACTGGCTCCTGTGATACCTAAAGCTCCTAGATCCTTGAGGGTGAGTGTAAGATTAATTTATTTCCTATATCGGCATTATAAATGTAATATCTAATCACACTTTTCTATATGTATCTTTTAGAGGAGGAGTTTGAATAAAAAATCATCAGAAGGTGGTGGTGAGATTTGCGCTTTTGAGTTGTTGGCAGCTGTAGCTGGCAAGTTATTGCAGGAGAGTGAAAGTTCAACATCTAGTATCAACATTCCGAAAGGTGTCGACCATGAATCACTTGAAGTTAGAGTGGACCCCGTAAAAACAGAGCATCATGATCAAGAAAGCGGCGTTGAGAGCGAGCTTATTGCTCAACCCATTAATCTTCACCCTCTGTTGAACGAATTGCCGCAATCTGAAAATGATTCTGGTTCAGAGCATGCTTTTATTGTCACAACTTCTAATTTCATAAAAGAAGTCGATAAAAGTTCAACAATAGATGCCTTTGAAAATAAGAACAGAATTACTGACACTCCTGGAAAACCAGAGGGAGGGCCTCCTAGTCATGGGGATATATGTGATGTTAACTTCGGTGATAATAGAGGAGAAATTCATCCCAAGGCCATAGAGAAACAAAATAAAGGGTTGACTTGTGTTCCAAAAAAGTCAACTAGTAGTGCACATCTATCCTTTTATAGGGATCCTGTTCACATTAGTTGTTCTCCAAGGCATAGGGGCATTGTAAATAAAAATATTAGAGATGATGATGAAATTTTTTTTAGGTACAGTAAATGTAGCACCAGACGGAGAGTGTTTGGATCACGACCCCGTGCTGGATACAGGAGAGTAAGGAAGATGCTGCCTTCTAGATACTGGAAAGCAACCCCGAAACTTAACGAATATGAATTTGCCGACACTACTAGTAAGTAGCATATTCTTATTAATAACTTATTTAATATTTTTGTACAGAATTCAAGTTGTAAGGTTGTTTTTTACCTATGAGATCATGTATTTACTTCTTTTAGGTGGAGTTAGGTCCTTATACCATAAAAGGAAGAATATTTATTCGAGAGAACGGTTTCAAGCAGATGTTGCATCTAAGAGAAGGAAGTTATTTCATCAGAGCTCGAAAACTGCATATATGAAGGAGGCAAGTAGTGAAGGCATATCTAATTCAGTGAAATTTAGCATAAAGTCTTTTAAAGTGCCAGAACTGTACGTCGAGGTACCCGAAACTGCAACTGTAGGTTCACTGAAGGTATGTCAACTGATCTAGATATTCGTGTCACCTTGCACTCATGAGTGAAACTGGATTGTGAAATAGCTAACCCTGTATGTCATACAAACTATCTTCCTCAGAGGAGCGTCATGGAGGCTGTTACTGCTATTCTAAAAGGTCAATTACATGTAGGAGTGCTTCTTCAAGGCAAGAAAGTTAGAGATGACAATAGAACACTACTACAAACTGGGATTTCCCAGAA
The DNA here is from genome assembly GCA_963422505.1 of Pseudognaphalium luteoalbum. Classification (NCBI taxonomy): domain Eukaryota; kingdom Viridiplantae; phylum Streptophyta; class Magnoliopsida; order Asterales; family Asteraceae; genus Pseudognaphalium; species Pseudognaphalium luteoalbum. Next base: position 83,991,927 of record OY730194.1, read on the forward strand.
CTGTAACCTTGAAAGTTTAGGGTTTACATTGGAGTCTAGTTCACCTGAAGCTTCTTCATCTCTGGTTCAACAAGAAACTCCATTGTTACTGCAATGCAGCACACAGCAACACCTATCCAGGTACTAATTAAAGAGTTTCCTTGGTAGTTATAAATACGTTTACATTTCTTAAGCCCACCTAAGTTGGCATTGCATAAAAAGGTAACTTTGGGTCTGATCTTTGTTTTAGTAATCGTCTATCTTCTCACATGTGAAAACCCTTTAAGGCTTTAACTGTCAAATAGTTTTGGGCAATTATTTGGCTTATGTAATTTGGCATTGCATGAAAGGTAACTTCGTGTCTGATTTGTGTTTTAGTAATCATCTATGTTCTCACTTGTGAAATCCTTTTACTGTCATATAGTTTTGGGTAGTCTGTACTCATTACAAGGTCGAACTGGCGCTAAGAAAGCCATTACCGGCTGTTGAAGTTGAAGATCACCTCAAATCGAATGTTCTGAGGGTTTTTATGATTGAAAAATAATTTGGTTACCCAAAACAGAAATCAGACCAAAGTTTTTTACTTTTTCATTACATAACCCCGTATGTAAATATGACAAGGCAAGGCCCCAAAAGGGTGAATTATGAAATATCGCTATTAGAATCTCATTACTCCAAATTTTAGATGAAAATGGAAATTCAGAACTACTTCATTAATATTAGGTTGACTTATTGCCAGGTCTCCTTCTACTCCTATTATTGATGAAGGTTTCTCAATTTCTTCACCGGATCCCCCTCCTTCGGTAACTACTTTGGACGACCATATTGAGAAGAATGAAGAAAGTACAGCCTTCCCAGCTGAAGTTACAACACAAGAACGAGTGGAAGACTCCAAAGCTCTTGTGCTTGCTCCAGCGTTGGATGCTGAGGCACTCGCTATTGTTCCGTTGCGTGATAAACCAAGCAAAAGATATGAACTTTCACAACGGAGGACCAGGAGACCGTTTTCTGTAACAGAAGTAGAAGCACTTGTTGAAGCGGTTGAAACCCTTGGAGCTGGAAGGTATGAACATCATAATCAGAGTTGTTATGTTAACACATAATTGAAAACATCAACTGTAACATCTAGTTGTGAATACTACAGATGGCGTGATGTTAAAATGCGTGCTTTTGATGATGCGGACCATAGGACTTATGTGGACTTGAAGGTAAGAAATCTACATCTTGTGTTCACCTCATGTACACATTAAAGGTGACAAAATGGGTGCCTGGACTGTTGACCTTGTCACCTTGATAATGGAGGTTGGGTCAGTTGGGATGACCGTGCCTGGTCTGTTGACCTTGGTAATGGAGGTTGGGTTAGTTGGGATGACCTCAAAATATTTAAAATTTTTCTCAGATGATTAGTATGTCAGGCATGATTATTTCAGTTAATATTTAGTTTCCTGCAAGTATAATTTCGAAATGTGCATTCACGTACACTATTGGCAACCCATTTCCATAAAGCTACTTTAGTTATTATTATTATTTTTGTAATTTCTATTTTCTGTTGAACTATTAGAGATAAAACATAACCCAAATTGGCTCATTAATAAATAGATTGGTTGAAATTACCACATCTACAGATAGGTTACTAGAGCTCTACTCTACAGAGAGGCATTATATATTATATTTTAAAATATGTACAGGATAGCAGTAGCAGTGTAGCATCCTTTTCTTGAAAGTTTGTAACCTTTAGAATCAGTTTATTCCATCTTGTAGGGTCCCATTTCAATTAAACATAAGACCCACAATCACTACTCATTGAAAGTTAAATTTGGTGGGGGTGTGTAGACAAGTAGCATGTAACATTAAAAAAATGATGATATACTAATGGATAAATGTTTAAAAATGATGAAATACTAATGGATCTATAAACAGGATAAATGGAAGACGTTGGTTCACACAGCAAGCATCGCCGCACAGCAAAGAAGGGGAGAGCCTGTGCCACAGGATCTACTGGACCGTGTCTTGGCTGCACATGCGTACTGGTCTCAGCATCAAACTAAGCAGTATGTGAAGAATCAGAAGGCCTTCGGGTCTCCAGTGTAAAGTTTAGGGATGATGTCGAAAAAATGTAGGAAAACAGGATTTGTTTAAAGTTGATGTAATATGTTAATCTTTTAGTAATTGTAATTGTAATTGATCTGGCGGTTCTGTAAATTATCTGGGATCGGAATAATGGCATTCTATCACAACTGTAAGGTTGCCTGTCTGATTTAGTTGATAACATTGTGCATTTTGTAAATTTTCTAATGTATTGTGTTTCATTTCATTTTGATGAATGTGTTTTGATCCTTATTGCTTTCTTATAGTTGTTTCCCAAATTCGTTATCCACTTCCATGCTTGCTGATTATAGACATCAGTTTACTTGGATTACTGCGCTAGTCTCTCCAATTATAGATTGCCTCCTTTGCTCTTCCAGAGATCCAAAAATGTGATTAACGTCTTCAGCTTCTTCTCAAACACGCTTTTATTGCAAGCTCTTATAGGTATTGGATTTGTGATAACAAGGTAGTGATTTGAATGACCGATGCGAATCGTGTTTGGAATCACTTTCTAGAAGCAATGTTTTGATTTTTGACACGATTTCACGAAATTGTCCCACAGTTTAATTAGGTTTGCACAACGTATCACCAAACCCCATGCTCATTAAATCGACTATTGTGTAGTAAAAAATATATTTACAATTTTTATGACTAGTGTTACAGAGAAAATGAATCTTTCAGGTTAACTGTCTTAAGTAGGCTTCTTAGTGATGTGGCAAATGTATATATAAAATAAATTTATTAAATGAAATAATTGTGTCATTCTTTAAACACTCTAAATTTCTAACCATAGACTTATGATCAGATTAAAATAAGTATAGCATCATGAAGCATGTTCTAGAAAGTGTGACATTGGGGAATTGGTAATATCTCAAAAATTAATTCATCACGTTTAATTAATGATTTTTACCTAGTTTATATTTATAAAATAAATATATAACAAAATAAAATGTTATTTCAAAATTTTAAATTCTTATCTTGCAATTCATCTTTCAAGTCGTACTAGTGAAATCAACCTAAGATGATTAACTACAATCGTCCGTGAAATTGATGTTCCACTTATTTGCCAGCTACTTGGAACATTTGTTCATTACTCTAGAGTGAATTACGACACCCCAAAATTCAAATTGAAGCTCCGCCCATAGTTATATGTATCTATTATTAATATATAATAAAGTATTTGAAAATTTTACACTAGCTCTTATAAGAAATACAAATTACTAATCTACCATTCAATTATTTACATCACCTAATGCAAATAGTACAATCACTAATTTAAAGAAATGAATTTTTATATTTTTTTTGTAAATCTAATCCATCTAATTAGATAGTAACAACTTGTAATTTTTAGAATGTAAGGAATTTATGTATTCAGTTCTAATAATCTATTGTGATCGCATTCTAGTGTTCAATAATATTGCCATTAATTTCTACATGCTATCAGAGCTTTAGGTACAAGTCTCACTGAATTAGCTTTCCACCGGTCGTCAACTAATTGTTGATGATTCGGAGGGATCCCGTCTTTGTTTGATCTAGTTTCTTTTTCGTTGTTTTATTTTCTGATTCGTAGTAATCTGCGCACATGTGGGAGAATAACCATAACTCATTTGTTAACCGTTAGATCACCCTCAAATTCGTAATGTAGGTTCTAGACACACAAATCTAAAGTTAAACTATTCGGATCTGAGATCTGAAAACAGGAAAACTTACAGAAATCTGTCAAAGATTCTGGTGTTTTTCGTTCGTCACTTTCTACGCATCTATGGAAGAAGCGGTGTGTCGGGTTTCTTAACCGTAGGACCATCATGATTATTGGACTGCGGCTCCATAACATGACGGTCTACAGTCTCACATTAGGGATTTGTCATCTGATCATCCTAAATTGAGATATAGATTTTCGAAGTTAACAGTGAAGTGGCTAACTATTATGTGATGGTTTTGGTTTTATTTGATACTTTGTTGCCGCTGTCATTCAGATTTGATCAATTTGTTGGCTCGGTAAACCTTGTTTATTTGGATTCGAGTTAAGACTCCGTTTGATTCGTTTAAAACTAAGTTACTTCGGGGATGATCTTCAATTGGTTAATTATTTCGGTTAATGGCGGTTTGTTTTCTTTAGATTTAGGTTTAGAATTGGTTTCATCTGATATATTTATTTGTTTAGTATTGGTTTGTGTTGGTGATGGTGATGTTATAGTCCTAACTAATCCGACTATGTCTTTAGTAATTATGTGTTGCATCTCAATATCAACAACTTGTTTTGGTTTGATCCCGCTCTGTGGTTCCATATGGTTCCGCATATGGTTATGTTTGGCTTTGTTTTGTATCTTTTCTAATTTTTGCTTTGTCTGTTTTCGCATCTGGTTTTGTCTGAGTTGGACTGGGTTTTGTCTTGTTATGCATTCGGTTATGTTTGCAGCTATCTACATTCGGTTATGTTTGCATCTGTCTGAACCTTATTATGTCTGATTCACCCTAGTTCCGTATGATTCCACTCTGGTTATGCATCGAGTTACATATTTGTCTGATTTTACTTTGGTTTTGATTTCACTCTGGTTACACTTTAATTCTACGTTGGTTACGACTTTGTTTTGGTTTTGAATTAGTTCTTGGTTCAACTAATAGATGAATTTGATCCGTTTGTTTCAGACCTGGATGATAATATCGTCTATTTAGGTTTTGGTTTTAATATTAGATTGGTTTTGGTTTCGCATTAGATTGGTTTGACTTCGCATTGTATTGGTCCCGGTATCACATTGCTTTGGTTTCAATTTTGCTTAGTTCGGTATCGCATATGGGTTGCCTTTGATTTCACATTGGTTTGGGGTTCCTCATTGGTTTGGTTTCAGTTTTGCATTGGTTTGGTTATAATTTCACATTGGATTGGTTTCTGTCACACCCCACCAAACGGTAATCTACGATTAATCTAAGTAATTACGGAAGCGAGTGACGTGGTGGGGCGTGAGCAGTTCCAACAAATATACATTCACAGAGCATATGTTTATCGCAGATCATATGAATTAAGATGGCAAGTTTTTAATAGTTATTACAAAAGGGTTACGACTTAGAAAAGTCATAACAGTAGTAGTAATGTTTGAAACAATAGTGTCATAGAAACACATAGTACAAAAGTAGATTTCATAAGTATGACTGCAATAATTTGTAGTTATACAAATGAAATCTCATTCGTCCCAAAATAATGGTGGCATCCTAATGCTTTAAGGGTCGTCTGTCCTGAATGCATGCAGATCTTACTTACATTGTTAATTCCCTGAAAAACATAGGAAAACGTCAACAAAATATGTTGAGTGAATTAATAGTTTTACATATAGTGTAATAAACCAAGTTGTTTATATGTCGTTAGTTCTCGTTTGATAGTTGTAGTGGAAAGACATTTCCAATTTGTTGTTTTGTAGGAAACACAAGTTATTCCATTTAAGGAAAAATATTTCCTAAATAGTTTGTAAAAAATCCATTCTTAATAATAGTTATTCGTTTTGTAGGAAACACAGGTTAATCCTTTTAAGGAGAAACATTTCCAAATAATAGTTTGTAAGAATTTCATTCTTAATAATAGTTATTTGTTTTGTTGGAAACACAGGTTAATCCTTTTTTAAGGAGAAACATTTCCAAGTAATAGTTTGTAAGAATTTCATTCTTAATAATAGTTATTTGTTTTGTAGGAAATACATGTTAATCCTTTTAAGGAGAAACATTTTCTAAATAGTTGCTAGTAGGAAAACACTTCCTATTAAATTTGTGGGAAGACTTAGACTAATCCTCCAAAGGTGAGCTAAACCTTGTGGGTTAAAGTAACGTGACCTAACCCTATAAGCAAACCACGACCAACAATAGTTGTTTGCCTAAAGAACATGTAAGTATACGCTCTAAAACTGTGGGAGGGTGATGTGACCTAAAAAGTCATGTTTTTAGGCACATTATTCTGCACTTATTGGATTTATATTTGGTGAAAACATCTTAAAACATCTATTATTTACTTAAAATCACCAAAGTGGTCCAACTATAGGTGTTGCTGTTAAAATCACCAAAAACATACGTTATTCACGCAAAACGAGGTAAATAATGTCACCTTAATATTCCCTTCTTAATTTACTTATAGAATTAGATCTTACTTCTTATTTTATGATTCCATAGGGAAATCCAAGACCGGAGATGAAAGAATCAGAAGAAACGGATGAAAGATGGATAAGATGTGCAGTTTGGAAGCTCGCCGATCGTCATCCGGAACACACAAAAGTCAAACACCTCCAAATTTGGCAAACTTAGTGTCATTATAAGCGTAACGTAAAAACGTATCCAACGGCGCAAGAATCAAGCCAAACGAACTCCAAACGAAGAAGATACGGACGGACCGAGCAACCGGGGACTCAATATACAGCAAATGGAGCACCAACCCCCCAACCCCCCCTTGGCACTAGGTACCGTATACGGTACCCTAGGTTCCGTATACGGCCCTTAGGGTGTCGTATACGAGGGTGTTTGGCTTGTGAGGTGCCATTTGACCCCCTTGGTCCGCTTGCCCCGTATGATGCTTTGGTGCTTGTTTTTGATGCTTAAAGACTTGTACCTCAAGCCTTAGCGTTCTCCTATAAATACAAGGCTCCATTTCACAATTTGATACACCTCACTCTTCTTACTTCTCTCTCTAAGAGCTCTGATGCGCCACCAGCGGTCGGTAAGGATTTCAACCCTTGTCGTTGCACCGGCTACCAGCGGTGGGCATCAGCGGAGTGTTTTAAATTTGTAATTGCGGGGCCTAAGTTTTCCCTAACAATGCTAATCCTAAGGGTGAGCAAGTGCTAGGTATGACCTAGAGTCGTTCTTCAAACCGACTGAATTGAAACTAAGACGTGGCAGATGAGGGTTTTCAAACTAGTGAAGGGTTTATAAAATAGTGGGGGAGTTTTGGTTTTTCTATTAACTAACTTAGGCAAATAAATAAATAAAAGCGAAATAAAAATAAAAGATAAAGCAGATAAAATAAAGATAGTGTTTGCTGAGATTTCGTTAATTAAGTTATGGGATAATGTTTGGAGAAACTGTATTGAAAGATATTTGTCAATTATTAATCTTGAATACTCGTGATGTAAACACTAGATTCCCTACTAATTAAAATCCCATTAGCATGTCACACCGGGAGCTAGGTTATGGTAACATCACAAAGTATTTAGAATAATAAGCAAAATCTTAATTATGGTTTAATAATACTTTCATATGAACGGGAACAAAATCTTAAGGTACTAGACATAACCGAATCATATAACGATTCCTCGTCATCCTAACAGATTCATGTATTTAAAAAGTTCATTAATGACTTTCAACCAGCCCTTGCTTAAGACTACCCAATAAATCCCCTAGTTATTCACAGCGTTCCTCACTTTAAGTGGTGCCACCGCTTCAAACCTTGACCATGTCTTGTCCTATGATAATCCCCCATGTAGCCTTGCGGTTCCATAGTTTCATACCTTTGACAAATTATATTGACACAGATGACTGACTACCTTTTTAATTGGACGTCGTTAAAAAGGTGTTGTAATCACGTTTATTGGTGGAAAGGCGATAGATTAATTTGAAGTTTAAAAGTCTATTTAGAAAGGTTAATTAAACTAGGTTTCTCATTTTATATGTTAGTCCGTAATATAACTACCTTCGATCGTTACTCGACTTCCATACATTTGTACTCCACCTTGAAGTGTTTTCAGTACTATATCGAGTAACAGTCGAATAGGGGCCATCATATTACTCCTTTTATAAGCTTGAAAATAAGCGTTGTAAATCAATTCAAATAGATAGGGGAGTTCCGAACCAGCAGCAAGCCATTTCTCACCCTTTCTAATGTCCTAGGCGAAGGCAGTGCAGGTGAAAGCCCAATAGATCCCATTTTTTTAATCGCTCCACATAGCTCACAACCCGGCACGAAGAAATCTCTTAGATGGGCGGATGCGAATCTGGATCTATCAACGGAGCAATTCCATTCTAGTCGTAGTCTCAATCCCATATTCAATGAAAGTCTCCGTCGTGTCTGACCCCCTCAATCTTTCTATCTGGAGTGAGTCAGGCGGCTAAGCCTTTAATCCTGATAAAAGAAAGAGTTTTCCCACCCTCCAAGTATCCATAAATGGAATCGGTTTGAGTGAATTACTTACCGCAGTCAAAGCCAATAGGGAAAGTGAGGTCAAGAGAGAGTCTCTTTCCGATTAGTGCATCTCGCACTTATTGTACCGTTTCGTAATATGACTACCTTCGGTCGTTCCTCAACTTCCATACATTTGTACTCCACCTTGAAGTGTTTCCAGTACTATATCGAGTAACAGTCAAATAGGGGCCATCATATTACTTTACGATAATTAAGACCGTTTATATTTTACCACTATGATAATCCTAAGGCAACAATCAAACAAGAACATGCAATAAGACGATCAAAGCGATACTACCGATCTTTAATATTTAATTATAAATCATCCCATAATTAATTAACTACATCGCAAACAAACACAACAAGTATACTACTCTCTAATCATGGCAATAACTAAATCTAGCATAATCAATAAAAACGTAATTAATTAAGATAGATAGGGATAGAAAGAACCAGGATTAAATGCGAGAGAGAATAGACTTGAATTAATTGACACAATTCTGAGCATACACCGAAGATTACAATGCGTTCCGCACTTTCCTTCTACTTCTAATAAAACTCCTAAACTAGTTTACATACTAGTTAAAACTAATCTAAAGAAAGGAATATAGAGTGAGAAAGTGGGAGCTTATTTCTAGAGTGAGAAAGATAAGCTAGGAAGGTGTGTTTGTAAATGAGCCTCATGGCTCCTATTTATAGGAGAGTTTTGGTGCATTTTAGCAAGTGGAAGCTCACAATAGCAAAAGGTGGAAAAGGTGGTGGCACCAGGTACGAAAAGGTGAAAAAGGTGGTGGCACCAGGTACGAAAAGCATGTAAAGGTCTAGCACCGGGTACACGAAAGGACCAAAAAGTGGGATCCGTGCAGGGGGATGCCGGCCGGCGGTGGCCATGTGGTGGCCGGCGGTGGGGGGCTGCCAGCCGGCCTGGTACGCCACCCTGCCGCACCGGTTCGCTTTCTTTCGCTGCGTTGCTTAATTCGCGCGTATCTTCTTTGTTACGTGTCCGTTTACGTTGATTCTTTTTGCGTTGGATTTGTAAATCAAAAACAAAGCTTTTGGTGAAAAGAAATCCCAAAAATATGTCTCTGAACTTTAGATGTGTCATATGAATCGTTTGGATCTTCCGGCAAACGTAGAATCTTCATTCTTCGTCCGTTTTTGTTGATTCTTCTTCTGTTGGATTCGTAATTTGAAAACGAACATCTTGGGTGAGATGGATGTTGGTGATGGGCACTTTTATCTTGAAATCTCGTTTTGATGCCTTGAATCTTCAAACGTGCGTGGAATCTTCGTTTTTCATCCGTTTTGCTTGATTTTCGTCGTGCAACCTTGTTTTGACCATCTTGGCATAATATCACTGATTTGTATTGTTTTTGAGTTTAAAATGCTAAGAATTATTCCAGAATGAGAGAGATATCGGTAGTAAAAACATGACTTTTTACACGATATCATGCTCTCTCTCTACTTTCTCTCTCTAGTTTCAGTTAGTTAGTTAGGTTAGTTTTAGGTTAGATCTTGGTTAATATTTAACCAAGACTAACTAGAGGGTAGCTTTTGTAATAGAGTTGGAATTATTGGAGGGTCTCTTTTGTAATATTGTTCGAGATATTTCGGAGCTTTGTCCGTGTAATCTTTCAACTACTATTCAATCTACGCATTACTTTTGGTTATTTCTATCCTTATCTCTCATAATGTTGCATGCTATTATTATGTTTGATTTAGGATACATTGCCATGATTAATGAGTAGATTAGCTATTGTGTTTGTTATGATGTAGTTAGCTTGTTGATATTTGGGGTAATGTTACTTAAAATACAATTGGGATACTATCATTATGAAATAATGGAGGTAACGTTATACGGATTTCATTTGTATTGCGCCGGAAACATCACGAATATGTGTAGTACGGAACGTGGAAGCTATGAAAGTCGTGGGCACAATCCGTTGTGGAATAATAATCCCAATTGTTAAATATTGAAAATCGGTGTACTGTTAACTATACATTTATGATTTCAAACTAAACTATCGCCTTTCCTCCAATAAACGTGGTTAGAACCTTTATGTCAAGCAGTCGCGAACCTTAGTCAAACGGTCACTACCTATCTATGTTTTCGTAAAACCACATGGTCTGATTTTGAAACAATGGAAATACTGTCTACCTATCGTATAGTACACTGTGAATTAATCAGGGATTTATTGGTTTGGGATTATAATGTGAACGGGTTGTTTAGCTATCATAGATGGTTTTACTGTAATACAAGCTTAGATATATTGAGCTCAGATGGCTGTAAAGTATGTAGTCCAGTTAAAGCCCTAATACGACTGAGTATCCAGTTTAGCGTTGGACACACCTATGGTGGAGTAAAAACACGTGGAAACTATGGAAAGGTCGAAGGCTGTATACTGTGTTACATCCTAGCTTAGTCTGTGATCCAGGAAAGACCGTAATACGGGTGAATACACAGTATAATATTGGAAACACCTTCTGTGTAATACAATTACATACAAACTGTTGAAAACCCTGTGGGTAGAAGACTGTATCACAGCCGAATATCTCTGAACTCAATCACAACCATTAATGTGTATGTTAATCAGTCACCACCTGTCTTAACTTAGATATCTTTGTCTGTGTTAAGAAAGATCAGTGGATAAATTGTGGATTGTCGCCTTATTCCTGCACCCCATTTGGAGGGTCACTTGGTCTCATCACAAGAGACGGTGAGGAGGGTTTCAAGGCAGTCCGATCTGATCAGAATCTTGACAGCCTAGTACTCAGTGACATACTGATCGATTTATTTGATCAGTAGGTGTTAGTGTTTACACCACAAGGTATCTACGTGAATGCAAGACACAAATCTTAAAAGACATTTTCAAATATAAAACCCCAATACAACATCACCCACGTAAAAGCTAACGAAGTCATAACAAACACAAGTCCCCTTATATTATTTCAACCTACCCCTTTTATTTACTGTTTTAATTAGTTTAAATTTTAATTAGGACCTAAGTATAAAATCCTGTCGCACCACCAAAACACGTGGCAGCGGAAGTATGAGGTGTCACGGGAGCTACGACCAAATCAAATATAATCACACAAAGATTACAACAAATGACCTCTACATGAGACGTTTGAAAAATAGTTATATTGCCATAATCAAATATTTACAACTGTTACCCAAAAACATTAGAGTTCGCAAAAATAGTCTAGAGATTTCTAATACATAGCTGTTGATACAAAATATCGTAATGCAATTAATTCTCTTGTTTGAAAATATGCGACTCGAGCTATGCTTTCCAAAAGCATCCTACTATCTTGATTCCTGTGGGTAGTCCTATTGCGTCTGTAAACTTGAGAATACATACTAAAAGGGTCAATATAAAGTTGGTGAGTTCATAGGTTTGTTAAACAGTTGTTTAGATATCAGTATGAAACACAAGATTTAATAATGTTTGTAATCAATAAAATATGTATACTATTGCCATGATCTCATAGTCCGAAGCTTAACAATGTGTGTCGTGCCTCTTTCGAGTACACGATCGTTGGTGCCCCTGCAAGTGTCTAATCCGATACACTCGTGTGTACAAATATTAATACGTCCGTTTGACAGGTTAGCGCGACTAACCCGAACGGGGATTGTCAGTCCCAAATAGATCTATTTACTAATACTCGTGCTTAGTCCAAATTAACGAAGCTATGATGTGTGAGGACTTTAAATGGATTAGTGTGTTAACTTATGCAATCCGTATAGCGTTGTTTGTTGTACTTGTGTTCATAAAAATAGTTGTGTAAAAGCAGTTGTATGTATTCTCACCCATGGATATAAAACAGTAAAAAGGGGCTATGAAACTCACTTGAGTTAAGCAATTAGCGAGCAAATAATCAAATAAGCAAGCAAGGTGTCCCAAGGTGCAACCTTCTAACGTCCTAAACGTATAAGGTTGTATATAAGTAGATGTCTCAAAAACCATCTATGTAAGTGGATGGTTAGTGTCCACTTAAGTCAATAGTATAGGTGGAGGGTTGATGTCCACCTAAAAACAAGTTCACTCAACTAGTATGTTCAGTTAAGTTGTTGATTAAAATTGTGTACGACCCGTTGGTGAAAGTTTGTAATAATAATTCTTTAAGATTTTATTATTAAGTTTGTTTTTTATATACTATTCATTAGTACATATCGTGTGTCGCAAACATATTATTTAGTTAGTTAAAACCTTAAACCATAGGTCAAAGTTGGTCAACTCGTTGGTCAAAGTTGGTCAAACCTGATCAAACTGGTCAAAGGTGGTCAAACCTGGTCAAAAGTGGTCAAACCTAGTCAAAGTTGGTCAAAGTTACCAACTAAGTCACCCAAACCCATTTTTGTTACCATTTTCCAAAAATAGTAAGTTTGTCGGTTTTTAGAAGTCGAGCCCCGTTTTTGTTGACTTGGTCAAACTTACTCGGTTTGACCTGAAACTTTTCCAAAACCCTTAGATATGTTCAAAAGTCCGAAAAAGTCATTCCTTCTATTTTTAGCAAGCCTGAAAGTGTATGTTTTTATGTTATAACAAAATCAGTCCCAAACTTAGTTTTTCAGGTTTTCCAGCCACTTGTTCTAATTTTTAAAAATATCAAAATCCAAAATCAAATACAATAAAATTTCCAAGTTCTCCCCCATGTTTTATCTAGATCCAGTAATTTTTATAGATCTAACTAAAATCCTTTACTATTTTTAATCATTATTTCTCTTTCCTATACTCAGTTTTAGTGACATGCAAGAAGATTCATTTTATGGGCATAATATACACATTTCTAGTCAAACTGGTCAAGAGTAAAGTTGTAGCCAACGAATTTTGTGAACTATTGGTTCTGGCCTCAAGTCATTTAGAGGTGTGTAGCCCTAGATATACATAAAACACTAAGGATATAATTTCAGTCTCAATCTAACAGATTATACATGTTTTCTTGTAAAAATCATTAAGTATAGTAAACGGATTCAAAAAGATACAAGGTTAACGGCATTGGAAAGATAACTTTTTGAAATTGAATTTGGACTATAAAAATGTCCATTTTCATGGAGAAATGGATTTTATAAAAATCGTAGAAATAGGATAAAGTTTCTAGACAGAATCTGAAATATGCATTTTTGTTGATTTCAAGCTAAGAAAAATGATTTTTGAACCATATTTTGTTATAATACTTGTGAGTGAACTTTCATATATGTAAATAGAGATGTAATAAGCAAGATAGAGTATCCTTACAATGAGTTTTGATGAAGAAATGACAGATTTTAGATGAGGTGTTCTTGTAGTTTCCTTTTGCTTGAAAAATCTTGGAAAATGATGGTGATTTGAGTGGTGGTTGTGGGTGGATGATGGTGTTTTGTGGAGGTGGATTATGGTGGTTCAACTTTCTGGAAATGAGGAGAGAGTGAGAGATAAATTATGTTAAGTGAAAGAGTGAAATGAAAAATGAATGAAGTATGTGCATGTTAATTGTATGGTCTTGAAACAAAAACCAAATGAGTGGATTGCATGTGATTCTAGTGGGTGAGGGAGAGGTGGCCAGCCCACTTGTGAGTCCCACATGGTCTCTTGTGTTTTTAATTAAATTCCAGTCTACGTTTACGTATTTAGGTCGTTTACTCGTTATTTTTGTTAAATCGTTAAATCGCCTAACGTTTTATCGTGTCATTTTAAATTAACGATATATTTGGGATAAATTTTCATTGAAGTATTATTAAAATACTTTGTTTTAAGTTTTTAAATAGTTATTGACGTTTCGTTTGGTTGCCGAATTCATTTCAATCGTTTTAGTAACGTTTGAGACGTTTTAGCCCAAAACGTTTAGGTCTTTGTGTGTGTGTGTATTATTATAACAAAATAATAATATATGATGAATAACCTTTAAAAATAGATTAAAGTTATTTAGGTGGTGTGACAGATTGGTATCAGAGCACAAAGATTACAACAAACGACCTCTACGTGAGACGTTTGAAAAATAGTTACATTGCCATAATCAAATGTTTACAACTGTTACCAAAAAATATTGAAGTTCGCAAAAATAGTCTATATTTGTATCAACAACTATGTAGTAGAAATCTCTAGACTATTTTTGCGAACTCCAATGGTTTTGGGTAACAGTTTTAAACATCTAATTTTGGCAATGTAACTATTTTTCAAACGTCTCATATAGAGGTCGTTTGTCGTAATCTTTGTGTGATGATATTTGATTTGGTCGTAGCCCCCGTGACACCTCATACTTCCGCTGCCACGTGTTTTAGGGGTGCGACAGATTGGTATCAGAGCCAAAGGTTATAGTGAACTAGGATTGCATTAGTGACCTAGAATATAACCATTAGGTTAGTATTCTTGTTTAGTATGACTGGTTCAACAATTGCATTATTTGAATTTAATTTAACATAGCCTGATCAACTATGTACAATTAAAGGAGATTCGATGCAAGACATGAAATGGTTATAGTGAATGAGAATACATTAGAAGACTTTGACCAAGGATAGAACGGGACCAACCTTTATATGTGCTTATGTGCTACGCTTTTATGTGTATATATATGTATATATATATGTATAACCTTATGTACACTAAACTTAATTGCCACTCTTTACGGCAACCACTCCCACAACTACGTCACCCGACACAGAAAACGAGACTCAACCCTTACTTACTACTGAGGAGACTTCCATGGTACCACTTTCCCAACCGTATCGGGCAGCTACCTAATCGAATAGGACTCACTTGAGAAGAATCTACTTGAGGATTCGCCAATCAAACAATTCACACCTACTTCACCCTCTTCTTTCCACTCTCATCCTAATGATTCGGGAACACGTATAGAACTTAAACCGTACGATACTTCGACACCTAGATGAACTACATGTACTCCCATCACTTCACATTCTTTATTCCCACATTTCTCATAAACCCATGGAGCATGCGTGTGATATCGCGTAAAAAGTCACGTTTTTACTACCGATACCTCTCTCATTCAGGAATAATACTTGGCAAATAAACTCAAATAATGTTCAAATCAATCAAACTTTGTCAAGAAGGTCAAAATAGAGTTGCACGAGAAAAATCAAGCAAAACGGATGAAAAATGAAGATTCCACACACGTTTGAAGATTCAAGACATCGAGACAAGATTTAAAGGCAAAATTTCCCATCATTGAGATTTCTCTTATCCAAGATGTTCGTTTTCAAAATACAAATCTAACAGAAGAAGAATCAACAAAAACGGATGAAGAATGAAGATTCTATGCACGCCGGAAGATTCAAACGATTTGTACAAGACATCCAAAGATCAGAGACATACTTTTGGGATTTCTTTTCATCAAAGTCTTCTGTTTGAAAAACGAATTCAACACAAAAAGAATCAATGCAAACAGACGCATCACGAAGGAGATACGCATGAATAAAGAAACGAGATGAAAAACGGCGAACCGGGGCGGGGGAGAGGCAGCCGCCACCGGCCACCACCCTACCGCCGCCGGCCACCATGGTGGCGCTGTCGGACGGCCTCTCCCCATCTCCCGTGTGCTTTTTCATCCTCGTCCGTACTCGCAGGGTACACGTGCTAGACCTTTTCCGCAACTTTAGGGTATACGTGCTAGACCTTTACGCGCTTTAGGGTACATGTGCTAGCAACTTTCCCACATTTTGCTAACATGTGCCCCAAGTTGCTAGAATGCACCAATTTCCCCCTATAAATAGGGAGCCCTTGGTTCATTTGAAGACACACCTTTACACCTTTCCTACACCATTACACACCTTTCTTATATACTTTCTCACTTTGTTATTTCTTTCATAATTTGTTAGATTTACTTTCTCATTCTATTGGGCTAGTTTAGGAAACTTGTGTAGAATAGAACGAAAGCAAGGAACGTGCTTGTAATCTTTGGTGTAAGCTTGGAGTTATTCTTATTAATTCAAGTCTATTCCTTCTCGCGCATTTATATCGGTTATTTCTATCCTTATCTATCTTAATTAAATATGTATACTTTAATTATGCTAGAGATAGTTTGTGCCATGATTAGCGAGTAGATTACTATTGTATTTGTTGTGATGTAATTAGCATAAATAATTATGGGATGATCTTAAATATGTCATGAAGTAATAGGACGGCCCCTATTCGACTGTTTACCTGATATAGTACTGGAAACGCTGTTAAGCGGAGTACAAATGTATGGATGTCGGTAAACGACCGAAGGTAGGTGTATTATGGATCGACATTATAAAAATGGAAACTTTATGAATGGACTTATCTTTTGGTTTTAAACATAAAACTTATATTCGCCTTTCGATTAGCAAACGTGATTGTAACCTTGTAAAGAGAAGTCGCGAACCTTAATACTTGGTCAATAATTATCTGTGTCAAAACTACGGTTTAATTGTAACGTCATGCAATCATCATAAAATGTAATGTGATTACGTGGAATTGCCATGAGTATAGTAAACCTCCAATCACAATGTACTTATCATGAAAACATTGCGAAGCAATTAAATTCACAACGGAAATATCGATAAACGATTAAATACGTTGTGAACTACTGTAGTATTTTCCGATATGGTCTGGGTTTAACTTTATGCAAAATCCGCCATCATTTTAATTAGATTAGTTTAGATTAGATTAGAGTAGGTAGGTTATAGGATAAATAATCATTCACGAAAACCTAGGGATTTGTTAATTGTATTAAGAAAGTCAAGTTTAAAATCCAATTTAAAATGATATTTTTCTTTAAACCGTGAAACCTAAAGTAAGGTACGCAAGAAACCTAAACGCTTTCCCTCGTTTACCATGCTTGAGTTTCACTAATAGGAATTAATCAAATAAGTGCGAACATATTTTCTAAGTTAGTTGTTTGCCGGATTTGTAGTCCTTGTGGTATTAAGAACGGTTAGACTTGTTATGGACTTGCTACTCTTTTCCTTCGCCCATGAGCGAACGCGTTCAATAATAAGGGCCACTGACTCCCTCGCAGGAGAGTGTGGAGAGTTGAGCATTGTATGTCTAATCAGAATCATGATACCCTAGTTCCTTGTGACATATCAGTTGATAACCGACTGATAAGGATCTACAGGTTATACCATAAACTGTCGAATCTAGTAAACATTCCCAATTTAGATAAACGTTTCCTCTAAGAACTCATCATCCCATATTATGAGCTAATGAAATCACAACAAATACTACTTTCTATAATCTGATTT
The DNA here is from genome assembly GCA_963422505.1 of Pseudognaphalium luteoalbum. Taxonomy (NCBI): domain Eukaryota; kingdom Viridiplantae; phylum Streptophyta; class Magnoliopsida; order Asterales; family Asteraceae; genus Pseudognaphalium; species Pseudognaphalium luteoalbum. Next base: position 84,009,356 of record OY730194.1, read on the forward strand.
ATTATTACCTTTTATTCGCTTTATTTAGTTTATTAGTCAACTGAACCAAAACCCCCAATGCACTTTTATAAAAACCTATACTAGAAAGTAACGATTGATTGGATCACCTCCGTTTCAATTCAGTTTCTCTTTAAGAACGACTCTAGGTCATACTTACCATCTACTAGCCTTTGGTTCAGTAGTAATAAGTCACGCTTAGACCCCTGCATTTACAAATTTAAAACACCCACCGATGGGCGTTGTGATCAGTCGCGTTTACAACGGTCGGACACCCATCAAGTTTTTGGCGCCACTGCTGGGGAGACTAACTGTCCGATACAGAGGCCCAACCAATCCTATTTTCTAGTATACCCTTAGGATAAAACCTTATAAAAAACAAAAACAAAACATTTTCTTTATATTATGTTTTCCTTTAGTGTATGACCTGTTCCCCTAGATCTGCACCGCTTTTTAACTTTCCTGATCCATAACTTATAATACGTACTATTTGACGAGAAAAGAAGTAATCTGCATTTAGACAAGCAATGACTGATCGCATCACTCTCGCTGACAACAACAAGCCCTCTATTGAAGGAAGAGGAGGCCCAATTCTTTACCCAGAAACCCCAGGACAATCATTCGAGCTTAAACACCACATCATCCAACTAATCCAAAACCACTATCAATTCCATGGATTGCCAAGTGATGATCCAAACTCTCACCTCGACAAGTTCATATCTCTTTCAAACTCCTACAAACAAAATGGAGTTAGCCAAGATACAATCCGCTTGTATCTCTTCCCTTATTCGCTCACACATCATGCACAAACATGGTTTGAAGGTTTAGAAACCGGCTCTATCCCTTCATGGACGGTGATGGAGACAAAGTTTCTAACCAAGTACTTTCCGCCCTCTAAACAAACCAAACTCCGAAATGATATCATGAACTTTCACCAAGCTTTTGATGAGTCATTGTACACCGCATGGGAACGATTCAAAGGAGCACTGAAGAAATGCCCCAACCACCGACTCGACAAATCTGCACAATTGTGTACCTTCTATAATGGTTTAGACCCTAACCACCGAACCACCCTCGACGCTGCCGCACAAGGAAGCTTTATGACGATGACGGACGAAGAAGGGTGGAACCTTATAGAAAACATGACTATGCATCACCATGATTGGAACTCTGGAGATCACTCAACATCTTCAGCACCTCTCGCTGCATCGAATCCATTTCCAGTTGAAGCGATTAAGGTATTAACGGAGAAGATGGACACACTTGTCAAACAGTTCGGAGAACATAAGAAACAACAGCACCAAGTACACCAAGTGCAAGCCTGTCAAAACTGCACTAACTCGCAACCACCCGGTGAATATCAAGTTGAATATGAAGAGACAGATGGCACCGTTTACTATGCTCAATATCCCGCTCGACCATAGAATTTTCCACCCGGTTTCAACCAAAACAACAACCAACCTAGAGGACCTCCATTCCTACAAAGAAACAACCAACCTTTCCAACCCCGATACCCACCTTACCCACAACAACAACAACTTGCCTACAACTAACCCCTCGCACTTCCTGGACCCACTTCCGACACAAACCAAACCACTGAACAACCAAACAAGACAAATTCCCCAACTTCAAGTTCAGAAGACACCTTCACCCAGTTCATGCAAGACCAACACATACTTAACCAAAAGACATCCGCTAGGCAAGATCAAGTAGATCTCTTCATGAGAAATCAATTGGCCGTACTGAAAAACTTGGAAGCTCAAATTGGACAATTGGCACAACGTCTTGAGAATAGACCCAGAGGAAGTTTACCTAGCAACACTGTAACAACCGCCAATTTAGAACTTTAATTAGTGCATAAACTACTTGAAATTACATGTGTTTAGTTTTGTAATATTCTAAATATATGTAACATTTTGGTGTAATTACATACACTCATACACGATTTGTTCAAATCGTGCACTTATGAACCGGACAAGGTGCGACATTCTTTTCTTATATGGATGTTGGTGATGAAACTTCATAATAAGGTGGATTTATCCAAACAAATGTTATTTACACTTATATATTGTGAGAATATATTCCAAGTATTACTTATTGATAAAAACACTCTGTACACGACAAACACGCGCGAAGCGCGCCAATCAAACAAAAATAGTTCAAATTATATTTTTATAACTTATTACTAGGTATTTTGGTAAAATACTTCGATATTCCAGATAAACTTTAGCACAAAACGCATAACATTTAATCAACCGCGGAACGTAACACAAATTCGGGGAAACAAGCCCACGAGACCCAAATGGGTTGGCCCAAACCCGCGACCTGAGCTCAGCCCCAACCCGACCCATGACCCACCTCCTTTTAAACCCCCTTTTTCCTTCAATTCTTCCATTTTTCACAAACACACACACTTACATCTCAAAACCCTCTCTTCTCTTTCCCTTCTTTCTTCTTCATATCAGCACCAACATCAACATCACCGTCATCAAAATCGTTCATCATCATCAAGAGAAAAAGCACAAGGACCACCTTCATCTTCTACCTCATCTTCATCATCTCCATTTTCGATTCTTGGTAAGAAACGCTGCAAAACTCGATTAAATTACTTTGAAAGCTTTTATTTACATGCTAGAACGTTTACTCAACGAAGATTTGCTCAAAAACCAACTTGAAAATGAATTTTTAAAGATAAGTGTTTGAGCAGTTCATTCTGCGAACCGAGATCTGTTCGTCCTGCGAGACGAACCCAAACTGCGAACCGAAATCTCGACTCGCACACCCAAACTACGAACCGAAACTGACTCGCGAACCGAAACTGACCTGCGAACCGACCCGACCCGCGAACTGAACTGCGAGCGACTTGCGAGCCGAACCTTGTGCTGCGAACCCAACTCGGTTCGCAGCCTACTGCCTTGCGAGCCGAACTCAGTTCGCACCGCGAACTCAGTTCGCAACACATTTTCAGTCCGCAGCCGGACTAGGTCAATTTTCCCGAATTTAAATTCCAGATGCGATTTTTAATAAAACAATGTAGTAGAAATAAAAATTTTCCAAGCTGACCTGGCAGCTCGACCCCAGCCAGGGGCTCTGCCCCTTAGACCCCGCCAGGGGATGCCGCCTCTTGGACCCCGCTACCAGGGGCGCTGCCCCCGGACCCCCGTCATCCAGGAACTTATAAATACTTTTCACACTAAGTGTCAAACATTTACAGATAATGAAACCTGATACAACGTTACATATAATAGTAACACTTTTGGATTATTATTACAAACCGTCACCAACGGGCCATACTTGTTTTCAAAATACAAACGGATTACTAAACGAACACTTGGACAATTCCTAGTTGAGTGGACAACTAGCATGGGTGATCTTTTAAGACACCAACTCGATTACTTGTTTACTTACAACCTTGTGCGTTTCGGACGCCCTAAGGTTGCAGGGTTCTGAGAACCGATACATGGACTTACAACCGCTTTACCTGGTTGATTTCACATACGTACTTACTAGGCTAAGGTGAGTCTTACAGCCCCACTTTTACTGTTTTACTTACGGGGTGAGATACATTGCTTATTTTTCTTGAACACAAGTACGAACAACTCATTTTAATATACGGGATTGCATGAGTTACTTACTTTTACGGAAGTCTCTCCATCATATATCATTAGTTATGGACCTAAGCGCAAACACTAGTTAATGGATCCATTAGGGAAATGACCCTCCCCGCCCGGGGTAGTAGCGCTACTACGAACCGTTCTGTATAAACGGGCAACTATTATTCGTTACTTATGCTTGCTCAATTACGAGCATGTCACGGGAGCAACTTATTATTTACGGGTTAAGCTTCGATTATGAGCCTCATGGCAACGGTATAACTTACTTACTTTACAATTGCGGGATTACAAATACCTGATTTACGCCTGCGGGCATTACTGATGAAATCTTGTGTTCAAATACTTATATTATTTACAAACCTGTGAGATTCACCAACATTCATGTTGACCTTTTTAGCTCTGTATCTCAGGTACACAGACGGAGTAGGATTCCCTCAGGATACTAGCTAGAGTCGCATGATTTCTACAACTGCATTTAACGGAGATTCTTAGCATTATCTTTTGTATTTATTATGATTATGTAATAGAATCTCCCGCTTTACGCGCGGACTCTAGGGAACTTCATCTTGTAACCAGAAACTCTATGTTTCAAACATTTTATGTATGGAAATGTAACTATTTTACAAATGTTGCATATAGATGTCGTTTGCTTTACTTTTGTGCTGTGATATTTGATTAGTAGCACCCCAAAGCTTGCTTCCGCTAAACAGTGATTTTGGGGGTGTTACAAACACGGTTCACAACCCACATTTTGAGGAGGCAAAGCAAGTTACCACCACCAAGGAAGCAGCCACACCACCCCCTGCTGCTGTCCCAGTCAAAGAAGAACCAGAGATCAAGATACCAGCTGTGGAAACCACCCCGACCATGAACAAGGAGGTTAGAATCCCTTACCCCGCTAGACTTAAGGTCCTTAAGAAATTATCATCCTTTAAGTTAGACAGAAAATTCCTCGATACTATGTCTAGAGTTCCCGGTCGTAATAAAAATATTAGAAAACTGCTATCCACTAAGGATAAACTGCCCGAAGTAAACAACATTCCTCTTAGTCCTGAAAGCTCAACCCTACTTAAAAATAGCCTTCCTGAAAAACTAGGAGACACCGGTAGATTTACACTCCCTTGTTCTATTTACCAATCCGGAGATATAAGCGCCTTAGCCGACCTAGGAGCTAGCATTAACCTCATGCCCTACTCTCTGTTTAAGAGGCTAGAACTTGAAAATTTGAAACCCACTAAGATGACTGTCCAATTAGCTGACCAATCCATTAGATAACCAAAAGGAATAGCTGAAAATGTCTTAGTTCAAGTTAACAAATTCTTCTTTCCTACGAATTTCGTGGTAATGGACATCCCTGAGGACATAAACATCCCGATTATCATTGTAAGACCATTCATGAATACAGCCCGAGCGGTAATTGATGTGTATAACCACACAATTGTCCTATGATCGCATGGCGAAAGCATCACTTACAAGATCGACCAACCAGAATGCATTCCAGAACAAGAAGAATGTTATGCTATATCAACAAGCATAATTACCTATAATGATGAATCAGAGCCCGAAGAAGAACAACCTTTCACCCGATCGTCAACCTTCATCTCTGACACTGAAACTGACCCAGAAAAGGAAGAGGAGTATCAACCTGCAGAGGAAGACGTGGAATCTGAAGAAGAAAAAGAACTTGAAGAAGAAGAAGAAGAACCCACTAAGGAAGAAGAAGAAACTGAAGAGGAAAAAGAAGAAATGGACGAAGAGACCAAAGAAGAAACATCTGAAGAAATGGAGGAAGATGAAGATCAAATTAATTCACCCTAAATGGCTGAAGTCAAAAGGATACAGTGCTCCGAAGACAACAATTCATCAGAAGAATCCGTTGATTATGAATCCATCCGTCAATCCTTCAAATCTGTTCATCTTAGGAGAATGGAAAACATGCTCGACCCTTATCTTGATCCTTTGAAACCATTCACCCGAACCTGACTCCGAGATATAGATGCAATTGAAGAAGAGTTCCAATCCTCAAGGCACTCGGAAATATATGACAAGCTCTTACAAAAAATCGCTGCGTATAAGGCAAGTCAAACGAATGGCTTTGTGGAAGAAAACCTTCAAGATTCAGCCACGGAAGTCAGGACCATTGAAATCGATAGCTCCCAACCTTTCAATAACGCACTCTCAAATGAAGAATTCCATCAATTTCCAGATTCCTGTGATGAAGATTCTGAAGAAGAAATTGAATATGACGATGATTGTATCGACGTCACTCTCGACGAAAACTCTATTCCCCCTGCTCCAGCAAATTCTCCTATCTCCACAACCGAGATATTGGAAATCCCTCTCTTAGATACCCACCAAGAGATGATTGACTTGATTGATGAAAATGACGATGTTCGCATCATCGTAGAAGCTATCAAAGAATCAATCAATGACTACACCACCGCTCAGGCACCTGATAAGGGAAATCGAACGAGAATATGATTCATACCTTGCCAATTATGGATCGCAAGAACCTCGCGCTCTACGCAAGTATATCCAAGAACTATCAGATTCCCTTCAAGCTCAACTCATAAGAGAAGCTCAACAACCAGAAAGACCCCACTACCCGATGGGAGAAATCGAGTTCTGCAACAACCAGAGGTAAATATACCAAAAAGTATATTGTGCCCTAGCCGGATCAGCTTTCCCTTACTTATCAAGTCAGAAGGCTACACTAGCATCAATGAGAACCCATCTGGAAAGAGATACTGGAAACCCACGGAATTATGCTGATCTCAGAATGGTGGGAGATCTTAGAACCTTTCTAGATCTCATCGAAACCGGAGAACACCTCACAGCTTTAGAGAATTTCAGAATCGTCATTCATTCCACTATTGGTCATCATGTTGATCTAATAATTGATGAACTAAACGACTCAGTATATGAAGAAGAAGTTCGTGAAGTACCAAGATTCATTCCGCACTTGTCGCAAATCAACTTAGCAACATATGTGATGACTCGATTACGCGGAATGTATACTGAAAAAGATGTAGAGCTTGATGTCTATCGCAACGGATACAATGAAATATTCAGCAAGCTAATCTATGTTTTCACGGACTCGGATTTTCCCTTCAACCGTGAGCAACATCAACTCATCAGACAAGTATGCCAAGCAACCAGATCATTTGGAGGAGACCCTTTGGCTAGTGACTTTGAAGAAGTAAAAGCTCAGTTCATGGCCCTAATCGCTTCAATAGGCCAAAACCACCCCAGTGTGAGATTGTTCAAACTCACACCTGCACAAGAGTTGACCCTAATGGACCAGTCACACAGTCAGTTAGATACATCAGCTACGGGATGGCAATCCTCGATCGATTAGCCATTGATAACTTCAAAAGCTTCAGAATGGAATCCACCAATCCACCAACCCTAATTGCTGACACGATAGAGCAATTCCTTCAGTACTTTCCTCCACGTTACAGCTTACCTAGAAGCCACTGTAACAACTCCAGCACCTGGGACGCATCCAACATCATCATCTGAAGAAAAGGACTAAGTCAAGCTCTCGACTTTAAAAGAGCGCTTCTCGGGAGGCAACCCGTGTTTTACATTTCTGCAAATTTTACTTTCCAAGAAGTGATGAAATCTCCGACTATCTTTCACACTCGGATATGCAAAGAATACCTCCTCTTTCAAGGAAGTAGCGACATCCAACATATATTATATCCGACGTGTTCACACCTACAAGACAAATCACAAGAAAACTTGATCAAGAATGACACCAGCAAGACAAAGTTCGGCACCCACGTACCAAGGAAAACTGCATCCACTGGGGAGTACCTCTCTACCCATCTTTTTCCTTCGTTATAAATATACCATATCCATTATGCTTATCACTAAGTGTGGGATTCAAACCAACCACATACCGCTAAAAGAATACGTATGAGATGTTTCAATTCTTAAGTGTCGGGTTTTACCCCAACAAGAGCTTAGAATAACATCGAAGACGATGTTCCTTTAAGTGTGGGATAGCAGTAGTTATACTACTGTAAAATGGTTAATGGTATATGTTTGATTCTAAGATCGTTGCTCTTTAGACCATCCTTCTCCAATAAGAAAATAAAAGTTTTCAAAATTGAGTTAAAAATATGTTGAAAATGAAAAATTTTAGACAAAGAATGATTTACTTTTGGAAAGAGGGATAAATAAAATATGAATTCCTTTGAAAAATTAGTTTAGTAATCCCATAAAGAGCATCGCATGACTAGGCACACAACAAACCAACTTTCGATTCGTGAGGTATCTTGAGCCATATAAATCATTCAATTTTAATGCTTCACTTTTTCGATTCTTGAGTGTGCCGATGTATGCGCTTAGAATCAGAACTTGCTCCTGTTATGCATTTCGAATCCGAATTGGTGAATGAAAAGGAGATCGAATCACATCATTCTTGAACCCATCCATACACCCAACAAATGAAAATACGTTATCCTTACTCTCTCAAAAACATCCCTTAAAACTTCATAGAAAGTTCAAAAGATGAAAGAAGAGAAACTACAAGGATATGACGTCAAAAAAAAGAAAAGAATTAAAAGAAAAGAAAGTCAATTGGAGAAAAAGACTCCTACCAAAAATCATGAGAAAAGAGCGTCAATCCTCCCAAAATTCCAGCTTTCCTCTTCACAAAAAAGAATATATATAAACCTATGAAAAACCAACACAACCCCCTCTCATATCATCAACACTCCACTCCAAAAACCCTACATCACTTCTCTTAGAATGATTGTGGCTAGATTGACTTCGCACTCACTTAAAAGGTAATGATTTGACTCTCGATCAAGCCTATGACAAAAAATGGTACATGACTGACATTCTGAGTGATTGATAAAATTAGAATAGGAAACACTAAACACTTTGAGTGATTGGAGTGACCACCGTGAGAGGATCGCCTAGTCATGTATCGAAGATCAAAGATCAAAAGTATGCTCCCAAAGATTACAACGCCACTTTTTCAAAAGCACAAATATTTTATTTTTCCAAAACCCCCGTAGTAAAGAGTTCCGCCTCGAAATATTTTATTATCTACTTATTTCTAACCATGCTTGAAATTCGAGTTTTCTTGAGAACAAGCAAAGTTCTAAGTGTGGGATATTTGATATCGCGTAAAAAGTCACATTTTTACTACCGATATCTCTCTCACTCTGGAATAATACTTGACAAATAAACTCAAATAATGTTAAAATCAATAAAACTTTGTCAAGAAGGTCAAAACAGAGTTGCACGAGAAAAATTAAGCAAAACGGACGAAAAACGAAGATTCCACACAAGTTTGAAGATTCAAGACATCGAGACAAGATTTAAAGACAAAAGTTCACATCATTGAGATTTCTCTTATCCAAGATATTCGTTTTCAAAATACGAATCTAACAGAAGAAGAATCAACAAAAATGGATGAAGAATGAAGATTCAACGTACGCCGGAAGATTCAAACGATTTGTACAAGACATCCAAAGATCAGAGACATACTTTTGGGATTTCTTTTCATCAAAGTCATCGTTTTTGAGAAACAAATCCAACGCAAAAAGAATCAACGCAAACGGAAGCATAACAAAGGAGATACGCACGAATCAAGAAACGAGACGAAAGACGGCTAACCGGGGCGGGGGAGAGGCAGCCGCCGCCGGCCACCACCCTACCGCCGCCGGCTGGGCTGTCCCCGTCTCCCGTGCACTTTTTCATCCTTGCCCGTACTCGCAAGGTACACGTGCTATACCTTTTCCGCAACTTTAGGGTACACATGCTAGACCTTTACGCGCTTTAGGGTACATGTGCTAGCAACTTTCCCACATTTTGCTAACATGTGCCCCAAGTTGCTAGAATGCACCAATTTCCCCTATAAATAGGGAGCCCTTGGTTCATTTGAAGACACACCTTTACACCTTTCATACACCATTATACACCTTTCTTAATTACTTTCTCACTTTGTTATTTCTTTCATAATTTGTTAGATTTACTTTCTCATTCTATTGGGCTAGTTTAGGAAACTTGTTTAGAATAGAACGAAAGCAAGGAACGTGCTTGTAATCTTTGGTGTAAGCTTGGAGTTATTCTTATTAATTCAAGTCTATTCCTTCTCGCGCATTTATATCGGTTATTTCTATCCTTATCTATCTTAATTAAATATGTATACTTTAATTATGCTAGAGATAGTTTGTGCCATGATTAGCGAGTAGATTACTATTGTATTTGTTGTGATGTAATTAGCATAAATAATTATGGGATGATCTTAAATATGTGGTGAAGTAATATGATGGCCCCTATTCGACTGTTTACCTGATATAGTACTGGAAACACTGTTAAGAGGAGTACAAATGTATGGAAGTCGGTAAACGAACGAAGGTAGTTGTTTTATGGATCGACATTATATAAATGGAAACTTTATGAATGGATTATCTTGTGGTTTTAAACATAAAACTTATATTCGCCTTTCGATTAGCAAACATGATTGTAACCTTGTAAAGAGGAGTCGCGAACCTTAATACTTGGTCAATAATTATCTGTGTCTAAACTACGGTTTAATTGTAACATCATGCAATCATCATAAAATGAAATGTGATTACGTGGAATTTCCATGAGTATAGTACACCTCCAATCACAATGTATTTATCATGAAAACATTGCGAAACAATTAAATTCAAAACGGAAACATCGGTAAACGATTAAATACGTTGTGAAGTACTGTAGTATTTTCTGATATGGTCTAGGTTTAACTTTATGCAAAAGCCGCCAGCATTTTAATTAGATTAGTTTAGATTAGATTAGAGTAGGTAGGATATAGGCTAAATAATCATTCACGAAAACCTAGGGATTTGTTAATTGTATTAAGAAAGGCAAGTTTAAAATCCAATTTAAAATGATATATTTCTTTAAATCGTGAAACCTAAAGTAAGGTACGCAAGAAACCTAAACGCTTTCCCTCGTTTACCATGCTTGAGTTTCACTAATAGGAATTAATCAAATAAGTGTGAACATATTTTCTAAGTTAGTTGTTTGCCGGATTTGTAGTCCTTGGGTATTAAGAACGGTTAGACTTGTTATGGACTTGCTACTCTTTTCCTTCGCCCATGAGCAAACGCGTTCAATAATAAGGGCCACTGACTCCCTCACAGGAGAGTGTGGAGAGTTGAGCATTGTCCGTCTGATCAAAAGTCATGATACCCTAGTTCCTCGTGACATATCAATTGATAACCGACTGATAAGGATCTACGGGTTGTACCATAAGCTGTCGAATCTAGTAAACATTCCCAATTTAGATAAATGTTTCCTCTAAGAACTCATCATCCCATATTATGAGCTAATGAAATCACAACAAATACGACTTTCTATAATCTGATTTATTATTACCTTTTATTCGCTTTATTTAGTTTATTAGTCAACTGAACCAAAACCCCCAACGCACTTTTATAAAAACCTATATTAGAAAGTAACGATTGATTGGATCACCTCCGCTTCAATTCACTTTCTCTTTAAGAATGACTCTAGGTCATACTTACCATCAACTAGCCTTTGGTGCTGATTTGTGCTAAGTATAGACAATTATAATCACAAGTTTTAAATAAGGAAATACTAAATAATACTATCACACAATTCAGGCAAGTGTTATCCTGATCATAGAATATAGCTTTATTAGTAAGTCCAGGTTCGAACACAGGGAACGTGATTTAACCTATAACTAACTATTTATTTATTCTAATTATAATTATTACAATTAATATACAATTTTACAATAATATACAAGATAGGGAGGACATTTTAGTTCCGATCGAACATATTTATAATTGATACCGATTCTTAATTGATAAGTTTTAAGGAACAACTTAAGAATACTCAATTGGATAGAAGATTATGACTATTTAAACTATTATTTATTAAACTTATTATATTAACTTATGTCTATTTGCGTGTTGGCTATTATTATTGTGATTTACTAATGTAGAAAACCACAAAGATTAAGATAATTTTCATATAACAATACAGTCAAAGGGTATGTAAAGTGTCACTATTTATTAAGATCTATCAACATATTATTGATACAATTCCCGAGTCTGTTGAATTACAATGCTACTTAACATTTAATGAAACATAATCACTTAATTTAAAAACCCAAAAGAGTAATAAAGTTTATCTATAAATCAGTTAATTATGATCATTAATATAATATAACACAGAATTCTTGCATAATAATATTCAATAATATAGTTCCAACATAAACATATAATTCATATAATAAATTAAATAAACATACATTTAAACATTCATAATGAAAATCTAACAAGCAATTAATTCAAATAAACAATATCCAAAATAACCCAAAAGAGTAATAAAGTTACAAGGATAAAGAAACCAAACCAATTGATGAACTAGCTTTTCCTAGGGTTAAAAACCTTCAAACCCTAACTCCTTAGCCTCCAAATTCGTACCTATAGTCGACCTAAAATCCTAACTTTCGACTTTTTATTCTTAGAATCGTATATGGTATATCCCTTGAAGCTGGAATGAGTTTTCTATTTATAATAGCTGAATTCGGCACCCAACCGGCGGTTGGAATGTCCAACCGGCGGTTGGTTACTTTGTGTCCAAGTACAACTCTTTGTTTCCACCATTTTCTATAATTTTCGATCCAACCGCCGGTTTAAAGGCCCAACCGGCGGTTGAGTTTTTGGATATGTTGTAGCTCTATGTGTTAGCTAAATTTGGCCGCTTGAATCAACTCATTTAGACTTCGTATGAGGAAGTTATGGCCAAAATACTAACGCATAGCATAAAATTCAGCATTTACACTTTTCTTCAGTTTTTGATCTAAATTCTGCTCCTTTTCATCCAAGCTTTATTTGAAACAACTATTTGATGTTATCACTCCATTTTTGAGCTATCTTCTTTATAAAATCTTTTCTTAGCCCAATTTTCAAGTCTTTATTCTCTTCGGGTTTTTCTTCATTTTTGCTTCTTTTTCGTTCCTTTCTTCAATTCTTCAATTAAAATACATCTCTGCAAATATTAACGAAATAAGTATCTAAAATCATATAAATGCATTAAAATGTATATAAATATAGGGATAAATTACTATAAAATATACTATCTATTTGATGCTTATCAGGTGCAGTAGTAATAAATCACGCTTAGACCCCTGTATTTACAAATTTAAAACACCCACCGATAGGCGTTGTGATCACCCGCGTTTGTGACGGTCGGACACCCATCAGCGTGCTACACATGTCTAGGAGGACAGACACAACACTTCGAACTAGAATTATTCCAATTCATACCACTACTACTGATACCCTAACCACTAGGAACTGTCTTCGTGTAGATGTCCGACGATGAAATTGTCTAACCACAACTCTTGAGACGCAGAGAATCATCCGACATGCATACCTCTCCATACGCACAGGAACCCCCTCATCATACCGTTTTGGTACTACCTGCTAGGCTACACCACCACAAAAATAGAATAGACACTATGGAGTTAGAACAACACATGAAACCCCGTTTAGTTTGGATGCACCTGGCACTGGGCCAAGTTGCACGGATCCTTGAGGATAGGCAGAATCTTAGCGAAACCATAGAAACTACCCATCTCCAGGTGATGGAGACCAGAGATGAAGTCGCTACCTTGCGATTATGATTAGTGTGCAAAAATAGAACTCGCTTAGGACTAATAGATATTTCACTTAACATGTACAGTGTGTGGGAAACAGTTTTCAAACAAATCTTTCGTTAGACATTTTCCACAAACTTTTCACTAACACAAATCTTCCAACAGATTTTTGACAAACAGAATTTTCAAACACTTTTCAATGACTAGAGCTTTCAACGTATCCTCATCAATTCGAGCCTTTAACGAATTTTCATCAAACAATTACTTGAAATTTCCCGCAACTTCAGTTTTTCAATGGATTTTTGTTAAACAATATTTTCCCCATTTTGTTAATGACAAGAGTTTTCAACGGATTTTCATCAACTCAAGTTTTCAATAGATTCACGTCAGTAACGATTTATTTTGCCACAAGATGTCTCATAAAGATTTTCGAAATTTATAAACTACTTGTCTGTACAAAGCTCAAATCTTGAAATGTTTAGCAAAATTTCATTGACGTTTTATTAGACAAAATTTTTATATAAGAGTAAACACTTGACTTTCACTCAGACTTTCTAAATACAAGATCGCAATGTAGGTCATATAGATGATAACGTTAATTTAACCGGAAATGATACCGAGAGTTTTGTGATAAAACATGATATAGATACAGCTCCTTTTATATACCAGAAATTTATGTAACTTTAGAGGCTAAACCCTCTTTTTACAAATTCACTGTTTTAATAAAACATTTTCTCGTAGGAAATGGCAAGTCCTAAAGTAGACTAACACATGTTTGATGACGACCAACTCTGTGATGAATCAACTATATTCCCATACCTACTCACTTTAGATGACGATACTTCTTGATAACTTAACTATTTCAGTTTTATTCGATACTGGACGAGTTTAGTCCAATACACAATCACACCCCACCGATCTAGCTGCTAAGCACATCGTAGAACTTGCACTTTGAACTTAGCAAGCAAATTCTTCCATAGACTTTTTGGGATTACGACTTACGTTTTCTGACGACTTCTACATTAGACCATCTTCGGGACTCTTAATGGTTTACATATTGGAAATGCGTTTTCAACAATTTATATTGGATATAATCCAACTAACTGTTCGCACTCACACGAAATACGAAACATATAGGAATATTTTCTTACTACGAACCACATTAGAATATTTTCCTACTATGAACCACATAGGAATGTTTTCCTACTACGAATCACATATGAATGTTTTCCTACTACTACGAACCTTATAGTAAATGACCTTACTACGACTGATTATTTAGGAATATTTGTCCTACTAATAGTACACGGAGATAATTCTCCAAACGTATACGAATGGATGTGTTGCATCACAACAATGAACTTTCTTTTCGCGGACTTAGTTAAATGTCATAAATACTCGCATTTTCTCTAGATCCCACACAAACTATGACTACGAGCAAATTTTGGGACGAAATTCTCCTAACAGGGGGTGAATGTGACACCCGACAATTTAGGTTAACTTTTAAACTTAACCGAAACCCTAATTACGTGTATTTAGATGTGATTTAGTCTAAATACTTGTAATTACTTGTAGCTATTTGTATATTATTGTGAATATACATCTACGTAATTGTTTTATATTACGCTTACGTAAATAGTTGTAACTACACGAAACAACCGGACAGAGTCCGACAAACTATACGACGTTAGTGAAAACCTTTCTATAAATAACTTTAATATATTTTTAGAGGTTATTCATCATATATTATTATTTTGTTATAAGAATACACACACACACACAAAGACCTAAACGTTTTGGGCTAAAACGTCTCAAACGTTACTAAAACGATCGAAATGAATTCGGAAACCAAATGAAACGTCAATAACTAATTTGACAACTTAAAAAAAAGTATTTAAATAATACTTCAATGAAAATTTATCCCAAATATATCGTTAAATTAAAATGACACGATAAAACGTTAGGCAATTTAACGATTTAACGAAAATAATGAGTAAACGACCTAAATACGTAAACGTAGACTGGAATTTAATTAAAAACACAAGAGACCAAGTGGGACTCACAAGTGGGCTGGCCACCTCTCCCTCACCCACTAGAATCACATGCAATTTCCACTCATTTAGTTTTTGTTTCAAGACCATACAATTTACATGCACATACTTCATTCATTTTTCATTTTCACTCTTTCACTTAACATAATTTATCTCTCACTCTCTCCTCATTTCCAGAAAGTTGAACCACCATAATCCACCACCACAAACCACCATCATCCACCCACAACCACCACTCAAATCACCATCATTTTCCAAGATTTTTCAAGCAAAAGGAAACTACAAGAACACCTCATCTAAAATCTGTCATTTCTTCTTCAAAACTCATTGTCAGGATACTCTATCTTTCTTATTACATCTCTTTTTACATATATGAAAGTTCACTCACAAGTATTATAAAAAAATATGGTTCAAAAATCATTTTTCTTTGCTTGAAATCAACAAAAACGCATATTTCAGATTCTGTCTAGAAACTTTATCCTACTTCTACAATTTTTATAAAATACATTTCTCCATGAAACTGGACATTTTTATAGTCCAAATTCAATTTCAAAAAGTTATCTTTCCAATGACATTAACCTTGTATCTTTTTGGACCCGTTTACTATACTTAATGATTTTTACAAGAAAACATGTATAATCTGTTAGATTGAGACTGAAATTATATCCTTAGTGTTTTATGTATATCTAGGGCTACACACCTCTAAATGACTTGAGGCTAGAACCAATAGTTCACAAAATTCGTTGGCTACAACTTTACTCTTGACCAGTTTGACTAGAAATGTGTAGATTATGCCCAGAAAATGAATCTTCTTGCATGTCACTAAAACTGAGTATAGGAGAGATAAATAATGATTAAAAATAGTAAAACATTTTAATTAGATCTATAAAAATTACTGGATCTAGATAACATGTGGAGGAGAACCTGGAAATTTTATTGTATCTGATTTTGGAGTTTTGATATTTTTAAAAATTAGAACAAGTGACTGGAAAACCTGAAAAACTAAGTTTGGGACTGATTTTGTTATAACATAAAAACATACACTTTCGGGCTTGCTAAAAATAGAAGGAATGACTTTTTCGGACTTTTGAACATATCTAAGGGTTTTGGGAAAGTTTTGGGTCAAACCGAGTAAGTTTGACAAAGTCAACAAAAACGGGGCTCGACTTCTAAAAACCGACAAACTTACTATTTTTGAAAAAT
Organism: Pseudognaphalium luteoalbum; assembly: GCA_963422505.1. Lineage (NCBI taxonomy): Eukaryota > Viridiplantae > Streptophyta > Magnoliopsida > Asterales > Asteraceae > Pseudognaphalium > Pseudognaphalium luteoalbum. Next base: position 84,025,858 of record OY730194.1, read on the forward strand.
GGTAACAAAAATGGGTTTGGGTGACTTAGTTGGTAACTTTGACCAACTTTGACCAACTTTGACTAGGTTTGACCACCTTTGACCAGTTTGACCAGGTTTGACCAACTTTGACCAACGAGTTGACCAACTTTGACCTACGGTTTAAGGTTTTTACGAACTAAATAATCTGTTTGCGACACACGATATGTACTAATGAATAGTATATAACAAAACAAACTTAATAATAAAATCTTAAAGAATTATTATTACAAACTTTGACCAACAGGTCGTACACATTTTTAATCAACAACTTAACTGAACATACTAGTTGAGTGAACTTGTTTTTAGGTGGACATCAACCCTCCACCTATACTATTGACTTAAGTGGACAATAACCCTCCACTTACATAGATGGTCTTTGAGAAATCTACTTATATACAACCTTATACGTTTAGGACATTAGATTGCACCTCGGGACACCTTGCTTGCTTATTTGATTATTTGCTCGCTAATTCCTTAACTCAGGTGAGTTTCATAGCCCCTTTTTACTATTTTATATCCAGGGGTGAGAATACATACAACTGCTTTTACACAACTGTTTTTATGAACACAAGTACAACAAACAACGCTATAAGGATTGCATGAGTTAACACACTAATCCATTTAAATTCCTCACACATCATAGCTTCGTTAATTTGGACTAAGCGCGAGTATTAGTAAATAGATCTATTTGGGACTGACAATCCCCGTCCGGGTTAGTCGCGCTAACCTGTCAAACGGACGTATTAATATTTGTACACACGAGTGTATCGGATACGACACTTGCAGGGGCACCAACGACCGTGTACTCGAAAGAGGCACAACACACATTGTTAAGCTTCGGACTATGAGCTCATGGCAATAGTATACATATTTGATTGATTTTAAACATTATTAAATCTTGTGTTTCATACTGATATTTAAAGAACTGTTTAACAAACCTATGAACTCACGAACTTTATGTTGACCCTTTTAGTATGTATTCTCAGGTTTACAGACGCAATAGGACTACCCACAGGAATCAAGATAGTAGGATGCTTTTGGAAAGCATAGCTCGAGTCGCATATTTTCAAACAAGAGAATTAATTGTATTATGATATTTTGTATCAACAACTATGTATTAGAAATCTCTAGACTATTTTTGAGAACTCCAATGTTTTTGGGTAACAGTTGTAAACATTTGATTACGGCAATGTAACTATTTTTCAAACGTCTCATGTAGAGGTCGTTTGTTGTAATCTTTGTGTGATGATATTTGATTTGGTCGTAGCTCCCGTGACACCTCATACTTCCGCTGCCATGTGTTTTGGGGGTGCGACAAATCCTCACTCAAAACTATTTTCAAACCATCGCTAATTTGAACTCTCATCCCAACTAGTCATTTCACAATACGGTTAACTCTTTAGAACGACCCTAGGTCATACTTCAGCTATACAGCTCTAGTAGAACTTAGGTCCCCAGCTAAATATAAATTTTAAAACTTCCACTAACATGCTGCCATACGGTCGCGTTGACGACGCGTGACGGTTGGTGGCACGTCAAGTTTTTGGCGCCGCTGCCGGGGAAGTTAATCGTAAGATTCTGAGGCGTCCCGATGAACTTTCTCTTTGGTGATACCCGTAGATTAGATTTCTCTCTCGTAACCACCGAAAATTCTTTCCCACAATCCACAACGATATTCGACCCAATCATCCGGATCCGAACCTGATATCGCGTAAAAAGTCACATTTTTACCATCGATATCCCTCTCATTCTGGAACAAATCTTGGCAATTTAACTCAAAAATATTACAAATCTGTGATATTATGTCAAGATGGTAAAAACAAGGTTGCATGATGAACATCAAGCAAAACGGATAGAAAACGAAGATTCCACGCACGTTTGAAGATTCAATACATCAAAACGATATTTCAAGACAAAAGAGCCCATCACCAACATCTATTTGACCTAAGATGTTCGTTTTCAAATTATGAATCCAACAGAAGAAGAATCAGCAAAAACGGAAGAAGAATGAAGATTCTGCGTACGCAGGAAGATCCAAACGATTCGTACGACACATCTAAAGATCAGAGATATATTTTTGGGATTTCTTTTCATCAAAAGATTCATTTTTGAATTATAAATCCAACGCAAAAAGAATCAACGCAAATGGACGCATAACGAATAAAACACGCACGAATCGAGAAACGAAGCAACGGGCGATGAACCGGTGCGGGGTGGTGCTAGCCACCGCCGGCAGCCACACCACCGCCGCCGGCTGCCACTAGGACGCCACCGGCCAACACTTCCCCGCATGGATCACGCTTTTTTGTCCTTTCGTGTACCCGGTGCTAGACCTTTTCATGCTTTTCGTACCTGGTGCCACTACCATTTTCACCTTTTCGTACCTGGTGCCACTACCTTTTCCACCTTTTGCTATCATGAGCTTTGGGATGCTAACTTGAGCCAAGTTTCTCCTATAAATAGCAGCCCCTAGCTCTCATTTCAACATACTCTCATATTCACACTCATACTTATACTCTCATTCTTCGATTTTCACTTTCTCACTCTAAAAATCTCTTATATTTTAGTCTAGGGTTATTGTAATTAATCTACGGATTAACATAGAGTTTAGAGAGAATGTTAGGAGTTTGGAGATTCATCTTTGTACGTGTGAACGAGTTGTCAATCATAATAATACACTGCTGCGCATTTATTTCCAGATGATATCGAAACCTTTATCATACTTGTTTTGCTTCATACTTCAATTATATATTATTGCCTTGTATGTGATTTGTCTATTGCCATGAATTGCGAGTAGTTTATTATTGTGATTGTTGATGATGTAGATAATTATAAGTAAGGATGACATTATATAATTAAGTGTACGACAGTTGTAAACGTGATGTAACGGCCCCTATTCGACAGTTTATCTGATATAGTACTGGAAACGTTTTATACGGAGTACAAATGTATAGAAGTCGATAAACGACCGAAGGTAGTTACATCACTGGAATCAGCTCTGGTTTAACAGTTGGAATTCCGAAAGGATAATACAACTTCACAACTAACTGGTATATCCTACGAAAGTCAATGCACAATGAAATGATGTTCGAAAATGCGTTCAGATAAAATAGGAATTAATGACCTTTGTATCGTTAAGACTTTATGAATTTGAGTTTAATTTATGGAGTATCCTTTCCGGTTATCCACGTGACTGCAACCTAGTAATTAGGACTTGATCAACCTTAATTATGGTAAGTAGTTATCTGTGCTCATAACATGCAACAAGTAAGACACAGTGAACCCACTCGTTGTACATATTAGGTTTACATTTCTGCATCACTTTACATTTAGTTAGTTTAGAGTGTCACATTCACCGTCAATTACTCCTGACCGCATGTCTGATGTAAGAAGCAGTCGAACTACCATGTAAAGTACACTGTCCGATTACTGAAAGGCATGGCCTGCATATGAAACACGTTTTTATAAACTGCGAATAATCCAGTGATGTATAACTGTTTGAAAAGGAGGACTCAAGTCATAAGTTGAAGTAACCCAGCCTTAATGCATGAAACAAGATTTAGGAATAAGGATAACATCCTAGTGATTTAAATACCTTTAAACACTAAGTCTTACACAATCAGCAGTCAAAACATACAAAGTTATTAATTTGCATGCTAATGAAATACTAAACTATTTTAGGGGTTAAGAAAGGTCAGACCTATGAGACGATACGCTACTGATTCATGCACCTCGGCATTAAGTCAAGATAGGTTGTTTATCTTTTAACTAGATAAGTATTGGAAGTTTGCGTATTGCTCCGATCAGAATCACGATAACCTAGTTCCTAGTGACATGCCAATGTGAAATTTAGTTGGTAGGGTTCTAGAGTTTACACCTAATAGTTTAAACCATTACATTTAGTATTGTCCCTATTTAATCTGTCATCCCGAAACATTAATTATCAAAATCTCATCAATCACATGTTTATCTTTATCTGTTTTCCTCCAATTTACTTTTCTGCATTTTAATTTCCCGTCTTTAGTTTAAAACCCCCAAACCTACCTACTTTGTTCCATCCTAAATATCTCCTACCGAAAGCACCAGCTTTAATCGCCCACACGTTTGGATTCATAGAACGATCTTAGGTCATACTTACCGCTTGCTAACCAGAGTAGGTAGCACGTATAATTTAAGCCCAGCTAAATATAAATGTTAAAACCCCTGCTGCGCCCGCATCACCATCAGGAATCGCAACGACACTGAACCGACGGTTGCGGGTGCAACAAGTTTTTGGCGCCGCTGCCTGGGAATCACAAACGTACGATTCAAAGCCGCCTTAAGTAGTAATATTTAGGAGGCCCTTCCGATTGAAATCTTCTTAGAAATCTTTCGAAAGTTAATTTAAGTAATTAGTATTAATCAAGTATTAGTTAGTTAGGATAACTTTAAAAATGACAACTCGAAAACCCACTTCTTGCCTCATTTCAATGGATGATACGGAATTCTTTGATTACTTAGAAAAAGAGTTAGGATCTGATTTCTTTTCACCTTCTTCCTCTAAAATTAAGGAAACCTCTGACACCCAAGAAGAATATAGGACCTCACTTTCAATTCCAAAACATTGCCTGGATTTTGATGGCACGGACCAATTACCTGACCTTGCATCATCTCCAGAAGATCACTCGCCAACTTTACACCTACCTGATTTAACAAATTCTTCCCACTTCGATTATTTTCCCGAAGATAATTCTGAAGAAAAACCTCCGAAGTCTTGTGACTTAATCACCCTAATTCCTGAAACATAAGTGTATACCCAAACCACGCCCGATTCTCGGAATAACGGCATCTTTCCATTCATTTCACACAAACACCAATACACCATTTACCGAGTGGTGGACAAGGTTCCATCAGTCGAGCCGGAACAACCTTGTTTTGAAGAGCGCCACCTCAGTGCTTCTTTCAATCCTCCCCGTAGGGTAGATGTCTATAAAGCATTCGTCAGGCAGTTAACCTATGCCAATCTCCCGTATTCCTATGAGCAACGAGAAACGATTGCCACATTAGAAAAACAAGTAGAATTCCTTCTTCGCCTGTCAAGTCATGAATGCGAAAGCACTTCCACAAATTTCAGAGACCAAGAACTAAAGTTTATAGCAGATTTAGATCTACTTTTTGAATCACTCGCCGACATGGATTTTCTTCCAACATCTATGATGTTAATCAATCACAGTGTCGCCGCAATGATCAACAAACTTGAGTTCTGGGAAGAACAAGATCTGATGATTTCTATCGTCATTCCTGGTAAAATTCCTTTCTTTGTTGACCCCGCCTCCTACCTGATCTCCAAATTATGAGACGTTTTTTCTGATTCACCCAAGGAAAGAATCGACACAATTTTCTTCGCAAAAAGAAAAGACCTTCACGTTAAGCTTACTCGAATCTTTGCCTTTACCAAATACCCTTTCACTTCCGTACAAAAATCCACAATCAGTGAACTCTGTAGGATAGTTAAGTCTACAACCGGAGACCCTGATTCACAGGAAGAGAACGTGTTTTTGGACGTCATGAATAAAATCACTCACGATATTAATTACAAAGACCAAAGGCCACGCGTCGGTTTGTAAAACCCTAAAAAGATAAGGAAAGCGTACAATAAGTTAATTAGTGATCTTGTCAATTTAGGATACGAAGAACGAGAAGCCCTAGGATTAGAGAATCGTCATTACTATTTAGTTTATAACACCATTTTGGAACTTTCAAAATGTTTTGTGCTGAAAAATGTTCGCTTAAGAGAGCAAATCTCGACCCTTTCCCTATGGAGGGATCGGAACAAATCTTAAAACAATCCCTTCCAAAAAGGTCAAGGCCCGTGACTTTAAATGAGCATATTTTAGTATGAACATAGTAATATAATAATAAAATTTTGAAAGTTTCCTATAAAAAAAAAACGTTTTTAAATTTTTGCCTGAAAACACGTGCGCGACAACAAGAACGTACAACGTTAAGCTTTTAGCCGAAACATGTACATTCAACAAGTCCACGTCAGACAAATAATTTTAAAACACCCAAATAATAATTTAAGTTTAATATCTCAGGATTGCTTTTTAATTGTTCCACAAAAATTTACGAGCTTCTTAAATTGTTTATAACGTAACAAAAGACTAACAAGTAACTAGTTACAATAAATACATTTTAGGATTCGTAATCATTATTAGTAGGACATTAGAAATTAATCTAGGGTAGTACTTAGATGTACATAGGGGACGATGTAAGGAATATGGTACATGAGAGCATGACAAATATTCTCATGGACCACAAGCCTTCCATTTGATCTCATAATTCAAAAATAACACAAAAACCTTTCTTCTCCTTCCTCCCTCATCTCAAAAAAAACCGGCCACCCCCACTCCTCCATGAATCACCATCCAATCTTCACCAAACTCTCTAATTTCATGTCCTTTTGAACTCCTCATTGCATGATATTCTCGGTTATACATTCGTTTTGAAGTTTTACGCACTAAAACAAGGTATGATCATGAAAAATCCACTTTGAACTTAAAATATCTTATTTTATGAAGTTAGCTAAGTTAGAAACTAGGAATTAGTATTTTTCTTGGTTGAATGCTTAGAAACTACATGCTACTACCACTTACCCATGCTAATTCACACTAGTTTGGCTCTTTCAAGAAGATGTACCTTAACCTAGTAATTAAGTCTAGAATTTGGCTTAATTAAGTGCTAGTTGTTAGATATTTAAGTAATTGTGGTGTTTTGAATGATTGCTCTATGTTAACTGCACAATGCGGATAAATTAGGATTAGCAAGATTGACTTTTGAAAATCAACAAAAGTTAACTAGCATGCATGATTAGGATAGTAAATAAAGATTACTTGACAACTCTTGCTTACTAGGACACTTGTACTTGCTTGACTAGTCAAAATAGGCAATATAACTAGAGAATTATTATTAAAAAAAAAAAAAAAAGTCTTGAATAAAACCAAACACATGGATGACATAACTTTTTGTGCATGACCTAGCTTGTTTATCTAGTAGGAAAATGCCTAAAAATAATATTTACATGTTTAGGTTATAATTTTGGTATGCGGACAAATTGGAATTATCGTCCGAAGTAAGTTTTGACCTAAAAGTCAACTTGAAGTATTGCATTTTTAAAAAATAAATTAATTGCATTTTTTATTTAAAAACCTTACTTCAAGTTGAACTTTTAAAAATCAAAAACCTACAATGAGACTATAAACTATGAAATAATGACGTTTCAAATTTGGCTAAACACCAGACTTTGTAAACAACATTACTTCACAAGTTAAGTTACCGCCATCCCATGACTATATGTTTTCACACATTGATGATTGCCTTACTATTGTTACTTGGGGGCATTTGATATTTACTGTAATCTTTGGACTGTCAAGAATTTAAAGCCCTCATTTCGAATTTTCCATTAGAAAATTCGGGAAGTGCTTTAAATTCCACCTTTCTTAAGACCTATTACTTTAAATTTCTCATGTTCTCAGGTACTATGTCGCCGAAGAAGAAAAAGCTAAAACTAGCACGTCCACTTACAAGATCTCTTGCATACCTTAGTGCAACACCAACATACGACCAGATGGCACGAATATGGAGAGATAAACCTTTTGGCCGTTTTAGATATGTAGATTGGGAAAAGCTACAGACATTGGGATTCAGGCAGCGATTAGAGAGTCTATTCAGTTACTCAATAGAGGGTCAGCAGTTTGAGTCTTTCAAGAAATTGTTTAGCATTGATGAACCGGTGTATACGGAGATGGTCACCGAGTTCATGACCAACTATACATTTGAGCCAGGGAGTAGAGTTAGAGACGGGGTGATCACGTTTAGATATATGGGGAGCCTATTCACCTTGTCATTGGCTCAGTTTGCAGGTCACCTAGATCTCTATACTCCAGAAGAGATAGATTCACTCCTGTTTACTAATGGAGCCACCACGATTTCTCTCACGACTACTACCGCAGAGGCATGGAGTCATTGGTCACCAAAGTCGTATTTCTCGGGTTTTAAAGCTACCCAGCTCACAGACCCAGTTATGCAGATTCTGCACAAACTGCTGGCTTGTTCGCTTGACGGGAAGCATACGTCTAATGGTCGAGTCTCTGAGTTTGATGTTATCATGATGGCATGTATCCTCGAGAGGAGGAACATTCAGGTTGCCCATTTAGTTGCACAGCGGATTTTGGAAGAAAAAGATTTTGGTGCAAGAAGATCATTCATGGGCCCAGTAATTACTAGGTTGATTCGGAAAATGGGATTGATTAGGACAACAGAGATAGTGAAATTTAAGAGCCTGCCAGAATGGAGTGCCCAACCAATAGACTATAATTTTCTAAGGAGCATGGATATACTTAGGATTCTAATGGATGGCACCGTTTACATCAGGGCACGATCATCAGACCCTGAGAGTATTGATACATTGGTAGTAGGTCTAGTCCTACCAAGGGAATCCAGGAAAAGGAAACAACCGAGAGAGCCCCAAAATTCAGACTCCGACTCCGATGAGGATGCACAAGATTCTGATGTCCCAGTTGCACCGCCACAGCCTACTAGGCCAGGACCTTCTGTCCCGGCCCCTAGAGCTCAAATACCAGCTTACATATACCATTACGGGACACCCCCAGGACCCGATTACTGGTACTGGCTGATGCAGATGCAAGTCAGATGCTATAGAGCTATGAGGCAGCAGATCGTAGGGATACCAGTGAGCCCACTGTAAGTCCGTTTGTATAGGATCGATAACGAGGTTATCTTTAGGTATTAACGTGCGGAATCCGTCAATACTAAGTTCACGGATAGTGAACGATTGTTTCGCAATATACTAGCGATTCGGATTATCAAATACGACTTTGTATCGATTCAATATGTTATTCTATCAATACCTAGTCGATTAGAATGCTTAATTTCGCACCAATCTCTCGAAATTCGTATGGGCAGAAGTCCCCAAACGTTTAGGGTTTAATTAATATTTATAGTTTGAGTTTGCCGAACTTCGCAAGCCTTCCTGGGCTTCTGCGAAGTTCAGGCCCAGCCTTGCGAAGTTGGGCCTCTGCGAAGTTCAACTGAACTTCGCAGATCAACTTCGCGAGTTGACTTTTTCAGTCAAACTTTTACTTTGATTTACATCTTTTAGCATTTAAACAATTAACTCTAAAATGTCTATCAAATCATATTAAACGTTTGCAATTAACAAATCAATAATACAACTTGATTACAAATAACGTTTCAACTATTACAAGCTAGATCTGTTGTCACACACAAACATGTCCCAACAGACTCCCCCTTGACAATAGCTCTAGCGTCAAAAATCTTCAAGTTGTCTTTGATCATTCTTTGTATAGCACACTCCCAAAATGTATTCCCAGTCTTATGCATTTTGTGACCATTGACTGATAATATCTAGCTGCATCTCTCCATCCTTCATTAGAAACTATCTTGATCTCATCTAATTTGATCAAGTCATTCTTTGATAGATTCATTAGATGCCTGCGATCATAAACTGTCAAGATAATCTTTTCTTCATTCTCAACTTCATCATCAGCTTCAATCATGACAGCTTCACCAGTCACACAATCAACTTCCCATCGTTTCAACTTGCCAAGTATATCTTGTGGCATTTTCTTTATAGGAATTTGTTTAATGCACTTGACTTCTGGATATACCTTGATTCTCCTTCGTCTTCCTGTTCTCTCACTAATCTGATCAGTCTTGTGAGTTCTTCCCTTCCTTGGCTTAATCAAGTCAGATTTTCCTGACCAAACAGCAGATCTAATAATCCTTTGAATATATTTAGCATACTCATCTCCACTTGGATTATTCATCTCTAATCCAGCCAAGTCTCTCACATCATATCTTGATAAAGAATTGAAGACTTTGTAATTCCTTGCAAAATACTGAACGCCATCATATCTCTTGATTGCGAACAGCTTCAAGTCTGAATCATAGTACCATCCTAGAATACCTCTTCTGGGAATTCGATTTCCAGTTATATCAACTTCAGATATTCCAACCTGCTTCTCCTTCTCTTTCTCAGGTTTCCTGAACCATTTATCTCTTTTGCTAATTGGTCCTTCTGGGTCAGCTTCAGAATCAGTTGAGTCTTTGTCAAGATCAACTCTTTCTCCAGCTGCTGTTTCAATAACAAACTTTGTGGCAACAGGATCCATAAAATGTTCATCCACATGAGAATCAGGATCTACAATTTTATCTGTCTCAACCACAGGAACAGAAGTCCAATCATCTGGCATCCAATCATCAGGTATCTTGAACTCTCCCTCTTCAAGTCCATAATCTACCTCATCTTCTGGTTCATCTGGAATCTCTGAATCTGTATCACTTTCAGCATTCTCTTCTGTATAACCCATTTAATTAACACAAATTAGACAAACAATATAAATTCTTTCATTGATTTTCCTGAATCAATCTAAGAATTCCTTTATTCATCTCTATTGTATCAATTACTCAAGTATGATTTTCCGCTTGTCAAGTAAATCTCAAGCCTAAATCATACTCAGTAATCTTATATCATTTTAACTTATCATTGAAAATCTTAAGTCAAAATCTTATATCATTAAATATTTAAACTTAATTTACATCATTAATCTTTAAAAGTTATTACAATCTAAGACTAATCAAATGTACATAGAGTTTAACATTACAAAATATTCTCAAAATACTAACTACTTAAACAACTAAGTAGTCATACCAGCTTCTTTTCCACCAGCACCAGCATCATCAGCAGCAGTAGATCCTGACTCCCCCTGAAGTTGAGTTGGCTCACTAGTCTGTTTCTGACCAGTCGGCTCACTCTCCTTTTCTTTATTAGCCTCGGGATCATCATCTCGATCTTGTCTGCGTTTCTTCCTAAGCTCATCTTCTTTACACCCTCTAATATATGCCAACATCTCCCCCTGAGTCGACGGGTCTGGAACTATTCGCACAAGTAAGCGCCGCATACGCTGAACCTCTTCAAATAAATCAGCATGCATGTCATTCAGTTCCATATGAGCTTTCATCAACGCCGAATATGCCACAGATTGTTGCTTCATCGCTTCAGCCATTATTGCATTTTGACTCTGCAATTGAGCAACAGCATCCTCTAGGCGTTCTCTTGCTGGCCTTGGTTGAGCAGCAGCAGTCGTCATTCTAGTAGCTTTAGCACCAGCTTGTCGTGCCATGTCCTCAAAGGATTCTCTCAACAACCCAGCTGCTATACGACTCTGCTTTGTCGTCTCAAAATGAGAAGTAGTGGTATCAACATCATGATAAGCACTCTCCTGTAATACAATGTAAGTTAATATTTGTCACAGCAAAAGCTATCTCAAATATCTACTAAGTATTACAAAATCCAATTAATAAACAACGTCTACAAGTCACAAATCTTTATACCCTTGCAGATCCGCGCGTAGTCGGACGTTGCCTCGTTGCTTCTCTAACCGGTTCGCGGCTTAGATTCGAATCTGGCATTCCGCCTATGTGCAAAGCAGGAGCAGAAGTCCTAACACGCACTGAACGCGTATTCTTAGGAGCTTCAGCAAGCGGACGCTTACCCTTCCGTCTATCTTCACGAGTAACCAACCGAGCACTATCAGACTCAGTGGAACTTGAATCAGAATCTACTAGTCCCTCTCGTCTCGGAGGACCTGACGGAGCAGTAGCAGCAACAGGAGGTTGAGAACTTGTTCCCTCAGATCGAACGACCTCTGGGACAACAGTCTCAGAATCCTGTTCAAGAAATAATCACAAATATGAAGTTCAAACATGCAAAAGACAATGTTTTAACTCAATTCGTACCCAAAGATAATCATCTTACATATATTAACCGACTATAGCGGGATACAGTTAATACTTGTATTATTGAAAACTTTGAACTAGAATTAATAAGTGATATATGCTTAAATATGGCAAGTGTATGATAACATGAGAGTTATACCTTAAATCCTTCAATCTCTTGAAGTTCAGGATCATTCTCATCATCATTATGCACCAGTACTTCATGAAGAAGAACTTCACGAACCTCAGGAATGGATTCCTGGTTCAGTACTTCATCTATTAAAACCTGAGTGTCAGCTGCAGGTTGCGGTGCTTGCTGTGGTTGTTGTTGCGGTTGTTGCTGTTGTGGTTGAGGTTGTTGTGGTTGCTCTGGGAGATCATCTTGATCACCAGCAGCTTCAGCAGCTGCCTGAGCCTCCACAGTATCCATCCACCCATGATTAGGCAGAGGTACATATGCAGCATCAACTACAGCACCAAAAAGATCAACATCTGGTGGCCTGGGAATCTCTTGCTTCTTAACAGAATGAAGCCACATTGACCCATATCCTCGAACAGTCATACGGGCCACTGTTTTGTTACCCTGAACTGCTAGATCAGGAATAGAGTATCGAATCAGAAGCATCGTGAATCTAGGATATATCAAAAACGGTGCACTCCTGGTTTGCCCAGTCACTTGTCCCACAAATGAATCAAAAATATAGCCACTGATGCTGTATGGCTTGTTGTACACCAGAGATAGTAGCATAGACATCAACTCTGGACTCGCATCATCAAATCCAGACTTCTTGTTAGCAAAAACTTTCACAATAACGTGAAACAAGAATCTCCACTGGCCCATCAAAAATGACTTGACAAACTGTTGGCCTCTGGAGGGTCCAGAATATCCTATCCTGCGTGCAGCACCCCATATAAACCTATGCGGGAAAACTTGGGGTCCGTTTTCCTGAGCAGCATCTCCAAGTTGGAGAACCTCTCGTACCGTTTCTCTTGAGAATACAACCGGAAGATTATTCACGGTTGCGCGGATGACAGGAGGGTTGACTGACTCGTCATATACAATATCGGTCCAAAAGTCAGTGAGAAGCGCCAAATTCAGTGCAGGATTCTCAGAGACAGCAAAACTAACTCTAGATCGAGCTAGAAATGCTTTCATCTGCTGCACTCTTTCTCCTCCTACTTCATTTACGTCAAGATTGACATAAATGTTTTGCTCTGGAACAAACGGTCTTGCAGCAGCCATATCTGTAAACAACAACAAATAAGAGATAAACGAACATAAGTTAACTTGAATTACTACGTATTATGACCTTAAGATCATCAAACGTCTAATTCACTATTAACAACTAACTTAATTTAGTAAACTTAATTGAACCTAAAAGTAGAAACTTTATTGTTCAATTATAAATTATATCAAAGTTCGTTATAAAGGTTTAAACTTGAATTGTAATACCGCCGAAACTAAAAGTTACGGGACACGCCGCTCGACTACACTATGAGTCGGAAGACTTTCGATATTGACAAATTCAAAGTTTAATAATTTATAAGTTATAATACCACTGATAATTAAATCAGGACACGCCGCTCGATTACGCAATGAATCGGAAGACTTTCGATATTAATAACTCATTACTAACATGTATTAACTTATAACTTAACGTCCGTAAGTTCTAACACGTTAAATTCTAGTAACTTGTAATTTATTTGTAACTTAAAAAGTCCGCAAATAAAAAACAAGTTATAAAGTCGAAAATTTTATGTAAACTTTATTAACATAGGTTAAACTAAGTCTAAACTAAATTCTCGAGTCGAAACCGTCAACCAAAGTTAATTTAAAAATTAGATTTCCTAAAAAAAACTTTGGTCAACGCGGGTCAACGCGGGTCAAGGACAAAGTTGACTGAATCACGAAGTTCAGCTGAACTTCGCAAGGCTTTGCGAACTTTAGCTTAACTTCGCATCAGTCCAACCTGGGTCAACCACGAAGTTGACTGGGTCAACTTCGCAAAGTGTAGACTTCGTCACGAAGTTTGACCTGGTCAAACTCCGCAATGAGGAGCGTTTGCGAAGTTCGCAAATCTGAACTTCGCAACTTCGCGGTTTAAATTTTAAATCACTAAAATAATGATCTACACTAGTTATAAGCAATTAAGCACTTCGAACATGTTATAGATACATCGATTAAGTAATATCTTCAAGTTTTTCGGTTTTACAATCACGTAAACGAGTTGAATCCGTGAAATCCCAAACCGAAACCATTGAAATACAAAAACGATCGATTACAAGCAAACTACACGGTGAAATCTTGTGAAACATACCTCAAAATGATCACAATCGAAAGTGGAATAAAACTATCGGAGTGAAAAATCCTTCCTCTTTCGTGAAAGTCGTAAAAATCGAGCAAATGAAGTTCGATTGAACTTCGCCGTCAAGAGATCTTTGCGATGTTTAAGTGAACTTCGCAGGATTTTTGGAAAAGTGAGGAGGTTGACTCGTTGACCGTTCCTTTTATACTCTAAGTCTAATTCACGAAGTTTGACTGGTCAACTTCGCAGGATTTGACCAACTTCGCGAATTTAACTTTAAAAATAAATTGAACAGTAATAATTTTCCACAAGTCAAAATTTTAATTTCCCAAGACGTATTTGTCACACTCAATGATTCCGGAACGAGTAAAGATAGAATAAAGTGCTTCCAAAGGTATAAAACACGACACATAAAAATAAAATTGAACTTTATTTATTAATAAACAAAAATTACAAATGCTAAAAATAAATAAACCAACTTAATCTAAATTAAAAAGAATCTTATCCTAGATAGAATTTCAACTGCTTCGGGATCATATTAGGAAGAATAAGCAATTAATTATTTATTTAAGGTCTAAGTTGATTGTTAGTATACTTACCTCATGAAATTCAAATAAAATACAGTAAAATTACAACTAATTGTATCATTTACACATTTATATTTATAAAATTATATCTTAGATACCTTTATCCACATGATATAACATTTCATTTATAATATAAATTATGATTTCTTTTTATTCACAAAAGTGAAAGTTAAAATATCATAGACAGTTCAAGACAATTACCGGTATTATGATCCACATAAACAAATTACACACAGATTTCTGAGTCAATCTTTTATTATTAATGTGCACAAAATCTAGTGTTTTCTACTATACAACATACTGAAGAATTCAAGTACAACACATAACACTGTATCTTGTATTATCAAGGTTGAGATTACTAAATGATGTTCTTTAGAAGCATATAACATACACTTGACATGAGATACTTTGTATCTTTCATATGTAAGGTAGAGGTTACTAAATGATGCCCTTTCGAAACATATAACTCACCTTTTGATACTATGATACTTTGTATCATTACACAATCTTTTATTTTAGATCACAGTGTATGATAGTACTATCATTCAACAATTAAGACATATGTCATACGTTATATAACAGATCACATAAGATAGTACACATGACAGTTATACTTCTTAACTACTCAGAAATCATAGCATAACCTGCCTACCAATAAATTGTGTAATGAAGCTGACTAGACTGAAGTTATTCTTATCACTTGTTAGGTAAAAGAACAAGTTATAATCAGTGGATATAGGTGTATAATCAAATAAATATAAACACATACCTGATAGAACTGCTGTAGTTCTAAAGTAACTTCATTTGAATCTACCAACACATCATCCTTAGGACTTAAGCTTATTATTGTTATGCTTACTCCCCTAATTTACTATCATCTCCCGAGTTTTTACAATTAAAACTCAAACAAATTTCTAAAAGAACTACAGTTGTTCTTTTATTGGAGGCGATTCCCCGCAGGTAACAAGCAAATTAATGCCATACGCCCCCCTCAATTTTATTTTTTATTATTATTATTTTTTTTTTTTTTATTTTATTTTATCCTAACACATAGAACTAGAAAAAGAAAAACAAAACAAAAATAAAAGTACTTAAACAAAAAGACCTTTGGAAGACGCGTTATTCCGGATTTTGCATGCCGTTCCTTTGAATCAATGTCTCAAACCGCGTCCTGTCGAAAGCCTTAGTATACAAGTCTGCCAAGTTATCAGTTGAGGGGACCTTGACTAACTGTATAAGCTTTTTCTCCGCACAATCCCTTATAAAATGATGACGAATCTCGATGTGTTTCGTCTTACTATGTTTCACCGGATTGTTTGTAATCGAGATTGTGGACTCATTGTCAATCAAGACGGGAGTATTTGTGTAATTAAGACCATAGTCTCGCAGTTGTTGTTGTATCCAAAGAACTTGAGATACACAACTCCCAGCTGCAACATACTCAGCTTCACATGTAGAAATGGCTACTGAGGTTTGCTTCTTACACTGCCAAGACACTAAACGATTTCCCAAAAATTGACATCCACCGCTCGTCGATTTTCTATTTAAGTTGCATCCTCCATAATCTGAATCTGTGTAAGCTATAAGATCCAAGTCTCCCCCAATCGGATACCAAAGTCCCAGCTTAGGTTTCCCTTTAAGATAACGAAGAATCCGTTTTACAGCTTGCATGTGAGATTCCTTAGGACTGGCTTGATATCGTGCGCAGAGACACACTGCAAACATAATATCCGGCCTGGATGCAGTTAGATACATTAGTGATCCGATAATAGCCCTATAAAGAGTAGGATCTACATCTTTATCACTCGATGTATCCGGACCAAGTCCATGACCTTCTTGAATAGGAGTCTTGTAAATTCTTGTATTATCCATCTTGAATTTCTCTAATAGCTCATGTGTGTATTTAGACTGATGAATAAAGAACCCGTCTTTCTTTTGATCAACTTGCAACCCCAAGAAAAACTTCAACTCTCCCATTGCAGACATCTCGAACTTTTTCCTCATCACTTGCTCAAATTCTATGCACATCTTTTCATCCGAAGATCCAAAGATGATATCATCCACATAAACTTGAACAAGCAGAAAATCGTCATTCTTCCATTTCACGAAAAGTGTACTATCTATTTTTCCTCTAGAATATCCATTTTCGAGTAGATAAGTAGATAGTGTTTCATACCAAGCCCTTGGTGCCTGATGCAATCCATATAGAGCCTTATCTAGACGATATACTCTATCAGGATAGTGTGGATCAGAAAACCCTGGAGGTTGTGAAACATACACCTTTTCTTTGACATCTCCATACAAAAAGGCACATTTGACATCCAACTGAAATACCTTGATCTCTTTGAATGTAGCAAATGCCAAAAACATCCTTATTGCTTCTAGTCGTGCCACAGGTGCAAACACTTCGTTGTAGTCGATACCCTCCTGTTGATTGAATCCTTGAACAACTAAACGAGCTTTATTGCGAACGATCACTCCTCGATCATCTCGTTTGCACTTAAACACCCATCTAGTACCAATCGGATATTCTCCCTTTGGTAGATCAACCAACTGCCATACCTTCAATTTCTTGAATTGAAATAGCTCTTCTTGCATCGCCTCAACCCATGAATTATCTTTCAAAGCCATTTGAACATTCTTTGGCTCTTCTTGAGAGATAAAGCACGAATACATGCACTGATGAGCTTCACTTTCACAGAAATTGGCTTGATGTGAATCGGTAAACTCTGAGAATTTACTAACATTTCCTCTAGTTTGAACAGAAGCCTGAGGATCACCAATAATATTTGAAGGGGGGTGATCTTTCGTAGCTCTTGAAACACTAACCGATTCACGTCTTAAATTATCACCCAAGTTAGTAGCAATATCCTCATCATCTCTATCAAAAATGAAATCTCCTGTAGAGGATCTGGAGGGAAGAAAGACTCCATTAAGAACCCTTTGTTGATATTCAAGAAACGCAGGATCTACATAGTAAGTAGGAGTCTTTTGAGGAGTTTTGGGTGATTCATGAGATGAATCATCTGAACTCGAATCATCCTCCACTTCCTCAACATCCCTATCTGCATTGAGTTTTGATCTTGGAGGTGTATCTTCATCATTGGTCAATGCATGATCTGGAATGTCGGGATCTACCGTGTGGTCACTCACAGGAACTTTAAAGGATTGAAAAAGATCTGAATAATCAAACTGCCAATCTAGTCCCTTATGATTATCATGTGTATAGCTCGTAACTTCAATGTTATAAACTATTTCCATACGACCTGTGACTTTGTTGAAAACTCGTTTATTTGGAGAATTTGGCACATAACCTAGGAAATATCCTTCGTCAGCTTTCTCTCCAAATTTAGATTGATGTTGAGTCTTCAACAATGTACAAGACACACCAAATGGTTCAAAGCCTTTCAAATTTGGTTTCTTCTTGTTCAAAAGTTCATAACAAGTCTTGTTATGCTTCTTAACAGTCAGAACCCTATTCAAAACATGACATGCTGTACTCACTGCTTCTGCCCAAAAGATGACAGGAAGCTTTGAGTCTGCAAGCATAGTTCTTGCGGCTTCGATCAATGTTCTGTTCTTCCTTTCAGCTACACCATTCTGTTGAGGCTCATATGGTGCACTGAATTGATGTTCAATACCCTTGGACAAACAGTAAACATTGAATGTCGAGTTCTTAAATTCTGTACCGTTATCACTACGAAGTCTCTTTACTCTCGTTTTATAGACATTCTCAATTTGATCTAGGAATTGCATAAGTATTCCAGAGGTTTCATCCTTAGATCCTAAAAAGAATACCCATGAGAATCTAGAAAAATCGTCGGTGATGACTAAACAGTACCATTTACCACCTAGACTTCTTTTGCTTATTGGGCCGAAGAGATCCATGTGGAGCAAATCAAATGGCGAGGTGATAGAGTTTATTGTTTTGGACTTGTGTGGTTTCTTGTGTTGTTTTCCTTTCATACAAGATACACACCTGTCTTCCAACCTAAAACTCTGTTTTGGCACTCCCTCTACTAACCCATTCTTGGTTATATAATTCATTTTTCGAAAGTTTAAGTGTGCCATTCTCCTATGCCATAGTAAAGAGTCGGTTTCTGAAGCCTTGGACAAAAGACATGTAGATGCCATTGAAGAAACTGGAGCACCCATGTTGATAGCATAGATATCCTTCTTCCTTGGTGCCCTCATTAATATCCATTCTTCAGGAACTTTAAACCCTGGCTTCAAGATTAAGGCCTCCTTTTCATTAAAATGAACTGGATGACCTCTATCACAACATTGGGAAACACTCACTAGGTTATGAACTAGTTGCTCAACATAGTTCACATCCTCTAGAGTCAAAGCTCCATTAGAAACTTTTCCCTTCCCAGTTATCATCCCTCCTTTATCTCCAGCAAAATTTACACGCTGTTTCAATCCACCCTTGAAGTCTTGAAGAAGACTTCTATCCCCTGTCATGTGTCTTGAGCATCCACTGTCTACATACCACCAACTTGTCTTGTTCACAGTAGGCTCCTGCACATGACATTAGTGCACAATTAGTTCGTAAGAGGGACCCAAGCCATAACGGTCTTGGTATGTCCCTCTTCATCGACAATCTTAGTTTCTTTAAAGTAACCATAGACATTTCCATCAGGAACCTTGGCTACTTTAACGGGAACATAAGGTTGTGGATGAATAGTGGTCTTGGGTCGACTTGGAGACTTGGAGGTAAATCTACTTGACTCATAACCTTGGGATTTAGACTCATGATTTTTATAATCATATTCAAAATTCATCCCTTGAGAGCGAGAAGTAGTGCCATTTTCATTACGACTATGGCCTCTACTTGGTGTTTGAAACCTAGACGGTACTTTATCCTTAGAATGAAATGAAACATTAGCATTAGGAGTTAAGATCCGTTTAGATTTAGGTGGAGACACACTGTGTGTTCTGTCCCTCTTTAAAATGTTAACAGGTTTAACAATAGATTTACTTCCCAACCCTGGTTTAGCATTTAACCTGTCCACATTAGTCTTAAAAGCTACAGGAGTCACAATATTGTTAACCTGTCCTAGACCTGTTTCTAGTTTCTTATTTGGACAACAAGAAGCTACATGTCCTTTTTGATGACACTTAAAACAAGATCTTTGCTTTCTAGACTTAGATTCTTTACCCATTTGAGGAACACTATTAACGTGAGTTACTAAATGTTTCTCCTGTTTATTAATCACCTTATCATCTAATTTGGTTTCATCCTTACTAGACTTAAGGTCTTTATCAACAGGCTTTTCTAACTCAGTTACCTGTGAGATTTCCGCTTTTGGTTCTTTGGAAACATCAGACATTTCCACATCAGTTGAAGTAGGTTTGTAGTTATCATTATAAGGTGGGGGTACTTCACCATATCCTAGTCCAGACCCATCCTTAGGACTACGTTGTGAGCTAATTATAGTATTTAAGGTCAAAGAAGAAGTTCTAAAACCTTCAAATTTACGATTAAGCTCAACCATTTTCAACTTAAGATCAGCCAACTCCTTATCCTTTTCAGCAATGGTTTGATTTAAGTTAGCCACATTTAGATATAACCCATCTATAGTCACAGCTTGATCCTTAACAATGTCACTAAGGGCGGTCTTATCTAAGTTAGCTAACCGAATCCTATCACGCAAATCAACCTTATCGCTACTTAGCCTACGCACATCACTTTTAGCTTCTCCTAGTTCCCTATTCAATGCATTATGGGAATCTACATAGCTACCTAATTGAGCTTGTAGACTAGAAACTAAATTGCATACGTCAATCATAGTAGCAAAATCGAAACATACCCGTTTCTTGTCGGTTTGAACATCTGCCATATGTGCTACGAAGTCCTCAGCAGTTAGATCCTCAGTTGATCCAGCATCATATACATCATCTTTAGCCGGAGGAACAGTCATATCAGGTACTTTGACTTGATATTCCTCAGCAGTCGGCATATACCCAGTTGCTTCAACTGTCTTATCCTCATCCACAATTTCAGCCATGAATGCTTGATCAGCCATAGCACTCCAGTCAAAGGATCCATCCAACTGTTCAACAACTAAAGCCTTAGAAGCTAAAGTGTCGTTCTTTGGATTTGCGTTTTTATCAGCTTTAGGTCTTTGACAATCCCTAGCAAAATGTCCATTGTTTTGGCAATTATAACATTTTACTTTGGACATATCTAATCCACCTTTTCCTCCTATTGTTTTCTTTCCAGTTTTTCTCAGAAAATTCTTAACCCTTCTTGAAATCATAGCAAGTTGCCACTGAAGGTCAATTTCCTCTAGATGTTCTGGATCGATTTGATCATAATCCTCATCATATTTTGAAGGATCCGTGATCTTTCCCTGAATGTAGTTTTCATAACAAGCTATGAACGATGCCAACATAGACAATTGTTCTTCAGCAGTCTTAACACTCATTGGCATGTTAGTGTATTCCTTAGCTGTCTTGAGAGCTACTTTGACAGGAGGTTTTGCTTGAGTACTACCACTTGTGGAAGAAGACACTAAGCACAGTTCATCAGTAACAATCTCACTATCTTCATCTGCTTCACCAATAGTCAACAAAGCTTTGGTCGAGCTAGAAGTAGCCTGATTGAGATTGGCATTCCCATGATATAGTCCTGGATCCTGAACCTGATCAGAATCAGAGTCTCTTGTCTTCTTATCAAAATCATAACCTTTTAGCCGGTCAATGACTTGCTCTAAGGTCATGGTAGAATAGCGAGTCTCATTATCTTTCAACATCACTCCATACATCTCCCATTTCTTTGGTAAACCTTCAACAAATTTGTTGACAATTTTAGCATCAGTATAGGCAATGTTATGTGTGATCAGCTCACTTAACAAGTGGTAATATCTTTCAGTATAAGCCTCGAGGTCTTCTCCCTTAAAAGCTTTGAACATCATCCACTGCTTCTCAAGGAGATTGGTCTTACTAGCAATAACCTGAGGACTACCTTCACCTCTTTTCGCAAGAGCTTCCCAGAGCTCCTTAGCAGTATGAAAAGATCTCAGTTGATGATTGATGTCCTTAGGTAAGCTCATCCTGATAGCATGAAGAGCTTTACATTCCTTCTCATAAGCCTTAGTTTCTTTGTCACTCATTTTATCATAAGTGATCTCAACAACCACTCCATTCACAATGTTAGTTTGAGGGGTGTAACCACACTTGATACATAACCATATGCTTATGTCATGGAAATGACAGTAAGACTCAAACCTATCCTTCCAACCATAATAGTCTGAGAGTCGGAGTAACTTAGGTGGTCCACTAGCCTTACCAACTTCGTGTTCCATCTCAATCAACTTACTAACATCAGACATCTTGGCTAGCTTTGGTACTTAAAAACGCAAATTTTTTTTTTAAAAAATCTGAATTTTTCACGAACTTCGCACGAACTTAACTTCGCACGAACTTAACTTCGCACGAACTTAACTTCGCACGAACTTAACTTCGCAAAATCTGAACTTCGCAAAGACTGAACTTCGCAACTTTCTGAACTTCGCTAAATCACTGAACTTCGCCAAAATCCCCAACTTCGCAGAATCGGCTGAAAAACCCCAAAAACGAAAATTTTAGATTTCTAATCGACTAAACCCTAAGTTTTCGGTCGATTACGAATCTAAAAACTTCCAGAGAGTGATTTTAATTGATTTTACGCAAGAATCCACGTACAATCAATCCCAAATCAATCGTTATTATCCGAATAACCCCGAACCTACGCGTATCTAGCTGTAGGCTCTGATACCATTTGTAAGTTCGTTTGTATAGGATCGATAACGAGGTTATCTTTAGGTATTAACGTGCGGAATCCGTCAATACTAAGTTCACGGATAGTGAACGATTGTTTCGCAATATACTAGCGATTCGGATTATCAAATACGACTTTGTATCGATTCAATATGTTATTCTATCAATACCTAGTCGATTAGAATGCTTAATTTCGCACCAATCTCTGGAAATTCGTATGGGCAGAAGTCCCCAAACGTTTAGGGTTTAATTAATATTTATAGTTTGAGTTTGCCGAACTTCGCAAGCCTTCCTGGGCTTCTGCGAAGTTCAGGCCCAGCCTTGCGAAGTTGGGCCTCTGCGAAGTTCAACTGAACTTCGCAGATCAACTTCGCGAGTTGACTTTTTCAGTCAAACTTTTACTTTGATTTACATCTTTTAGCATTTAAACAATTAACTCTAAAATGTCTATCAAATCATATTAAACGTTTGCAATTAACAAATCAATAATACAACTTGATTACAAATAACGTTTCAACTATTACAAGCTAGATCTGTTGTCACACACAAACATGTCCCAACACCCACTTCCGGACATACCGTGCGGAATGGGCCGAGCACCACCACATTTATATCCCCCTGCAGCTCCTACTCCAGCACCTCGCCGACATCCAGTCCATGGCCATGGTTTACCACCTCGGACAGTTCCACTCAGGCCACAGGCACCGCGAGCACAGGTTCCCCTTCAGAGACAGCAGGTTCCCTCAGTTGTCAGCTCAGCTAGAGGACAGGTTTCGAGAAGCAGTAGGATATCCAGAGCCCCTACTCGAGCCACTTTTGTTCAGAGTCATAGGATTCTCAGAAGCACCAGCCCTGCAGCTGCACCGGTTGCTCCAGTATCTTCTCACAGACAGACCGATCTATTCAGATAGCACTCTCAGCAGGGGATACATGAGATTTTACTCTATAGCTTTGACATGCCCGCAGGGGAGTTTGTTGATCAGTTGATACATGATGGGGTATTCACCGTGGGTACACCAGACGCAGAGGATGATAGGGATGCTCAGATGAGGGCACCCACTATCAGCACGATGACTCTTCATCGGATGAGACATCTCCCATAGCATCTTCGACTGCAGTACCACCACCAGCCGAGCAATAGATTGCTCCACCTTCTTACTTCTTTCTATTTTCTACCAAGACTTTATTATTATTTTGTGTATTTGAAGTATTGTGGATGCATAGACATCACATCTATCCAGTTACTACTTTATCATTTTATTACTTTGCTTTTTTTATCAGCAGCTATTACTTAATTGAATTGAGTGGTTTGTTTGAAAAACTATAGAAGACCTAAGCAAGGGAGAACTATGGACCACACAAGGAAGAATGCCGAGAGCCATAAGCTACAAGCCATGGACCAGCAAACTTCTAACGAGGAGCCGATAACGTTCACAACAAAAGCGGTACACCGTTCCAAAACCCTCTACCCGTTTTGATTATCTCATCCGATATTCCAAACACTAAGTGTGGGATAATAAAAACCACACTACACTTACGAAACAATCCAATAATAAGTAGAATCTATAAGTGTGGGATACTTCAACAAGAGGTACTCAACGAATAAATTCAAACATTAGGGACAATGTTCCTCTAAGTGTGGGATATACGGCCTTTAACCGCAAGTTTTTACCTCTTGTCCGTAAGTCAAACAACATTTTTATTAAAAGGCTAAAAATGGATAAAATTTCAAAATTTTCAGATTCAAAAACATTGTTCTTTAGAAATCCTATCTTTCAAAATTATAAATTACCGCAAGAAACGAGTTTTGACAACGAAACAAAACTGTTTTAGATACGGACGAAAAGGGCAACACATGGCTAGGCGCCGATGTACGCATTTGAATTAGAACTTGCTCTTGTAATACTTTTCGAGATCACACCGATGAGTGCCATACGTGGCATAGGTACAACCCATCTTGATAACTTCTAAGGAACCCAAACACCCTTCCACCATCAAACATCCACCCACTCAACACTCACTCTTCACACCCAATCAAAACCTCCTAATATTCGTCCCGAACCTACAGAAGTTTCATTTTCCAACGAATTCTCAAAGATACTCTTGATTTTCCAAGACTTCTGCAGCCTAACACAAAGCCATCGGAGCGTTCCCCAAAGGATGAGCATCGTCCGTAAAAGGAGCTCCAAGAAAAGAAATTCAGCAAAAAGCTTATATCGGAGCGTTCCCCAAAGGATGAGCATCATCCGTAAAAGGAGCTCCAAGAAAAAGAAATTCAGTAAAAGCTGCTCAAAAAAAAAAGAGCCCAAGGATCAAGAAAAGGAAAATTCCATAGAAAAAGAAAAAGGCTATGTAGTCCTTTCAAAATCTGAGAAATTCCAAAGAAACTCTCTCAAGAAAAGTTTCGAGAAAATACAAGGAAAACCCTCACACTTTCTACACACCAAAAACACCCGATTCCTTCCAAGATATCTCGAAAGGTTAGTACCGTCCTCATAAAAAAGTGATGGAGATTTGATTCTCGATCAAGCCTATGACGAGAATGCTGCATGACTGGCTATCTGAGTGATTGACACTAGTAAGTAGGAAACCCTAAACACTTGAGTGGTTTGAGTGACCCACTTGTGAGGATTGCCTGCCTAGTCATGATCATCATGTTGCTCGAAGAAGGTATCAAATTCAATAAACCTTTAGTTTCCAGTAAAAACTCTTTCATAACTGTAACTTTATATTCTTATAAAAAAGGTATCTCTAAAAACTAATGCAATTAGAATCATTCCAGAAGCTTTTAAGAATGAGTTTGCTTGGGGACAAGCAAAGTTCTAAGTGTGGGATACTTGATATCGCGTAAAAAGTCACATTTTTACTATCGATATCCCTCTCATTCTGGAACAATTCTTGGCACTTTAACTCAAAAACATTACAAATCTATGATATTATGTCAAGATGGTAAAAACAAGGTTGCATGATGAAAATCAAGCAAAACGGATAGAAAACGAAGATTCCACGCACGTTTGAAGATTCAAGACATCAAAACGAGATTTCAAGACAAAAGAGCCCATCACCAACATCTATGTGACCTAAGATGTTCATTTTGAAATTATGAATCCAACAGAAGAAGAATCAGCAAAAACGGACAAAGAATGAAGATCCTGCGTACGCCGGAAGATCCAAACGATTTGTAAGACACATCTAAAGATCAGAGATATATTTTTGGGATTTCTTTTCATCAAAAGCTTCATTTTTGAATTACAAATCCAACACAAAAAGAATCAATGCAAACGGACGCATAACGAACAAAACATGCAAGAATCGAGAAACGAAGCAACGGGCGACGAACCGGTGCGGGGTGGTGCCAGCCGCCGCCGGCAGCCACACCACCGCCGCCGTCTGCCACTAGGCCACCACCGGCCACCACTCCCCCGCACGGATCATGCTTTTTTGTCCTTTCGTGTACCCGGTGCTAGACCTTTTCATGCTTTTCGTACCTGGTGCCATTACCTTTTTCACCTTTTCGTACCTGATGCCACTACCTTTTCCACCTTTTGCTATTGTGAGCTTTGGGATGCTAATTTGAGCCAAGTTTCTCCTATAAATAGCAGCCCCTAGCTCTCATTTCAACACACTCTCATATTCACACTTATACTTATACTCTCATTCTTCCATTTTCACTTTCTCACTCTAAAAATCTCTTATATTTTAGTCTAGGGTTATTGTAATTAATCTACGGATTAACATAGAGGTTAGAGCGAATGTTAGGAGTTTGGAGATTCATCTTTGTACGTGTGAACGAGTTGTCAATCATAATAATACGCTGCTGCGCATTTATTTCCGGGTGATATCGAAACCTTTATCATACTTGCTTTGCTTCATACTTTAATTATGTATTATTGCCTTGTATGTGATTTGTCCATTGCCATGAATTGCGAGTAGTTTATTATTCTGATTGTTGATGATGTAGATAATCATAAGTAAGGATGACATTATATAATTAAGTGTACGACAATTGTAAACTTGATGTAACGGCCCCTATTCGACAGTTTATCTAATATAGTACTGGAAATGTTTTATACGGAGTACAAATGTATGGAAGTCGATAAACGACCGAAGGTAGTTACATCACTGGAATCAGCTCTGGTTTAACAGTTGGAATTCCGAAAGGATAATACAACTTCACAACTAACTGGTATATCCTACGAAAGTCAATGCACAATGAAATGATGTTCGAAAATGCGTTCAGATAAAATAGGAATTAATGACCTTTGTATCGTTAAGACTTTATGAACTTGAGTTTAATTTATGGAGTATCCTTTCCGGTTATCCACGTGACTGCAACCTAGTAATTAGGACTTGATCAACCTTAATTATGATAAGTAGTTACCTGTGCCCATAACATGCAACAAGTAAGACACAGTGAACCCACTCGTTGTACATATTAGGTTTACATTTCTGCATCACTTTACATTTAGTTAGTTTAGAGTGTCACATTCACCGTCAATTACTCCTGACCGCATGTCTGATGTAAGAAGCAGTCGAACTTCCATGTAAAGTACACTGTCCGATCACTGAAAGGCATGGCCTGCATATGAAACACGTTTTTATAAACTGCGAATAATCTAGGGATGTATAACTGTTTGAAAAGGAGGACTCAAGTCATAAGTTGAAGTAACCCAGCCTTAATGCATGAAACAAGATTTAGGAATAAGGATAACATCCTAGTGATTTAAATACCTTTAAACACTAAGTCTTACACAATCAGCAGTCAAAACATACAAAGTTATTAATTTGCATGCTAATGAAATACTAAACTATTTTAGGGGTTAAGAAAGGTCGGACCTATGAGACGATACGCTACTGATTCATGCACCTCGGCATTAAGTCAAGAGAGGTTGTTTATCTTTTAACTAGATAAGTATTGGAAGTTTGCGTATTGCTCCGATCAGAATCACGATAACCCAGTTCCTAGTGACATGCCAATGGGAAATTTAGTTGGTAGGGTTCTAGAGTTTACACCTAATAGTTTAAACCATTACATTTCGTATTGTCCCTATTTAATCTGTCATCCCGAAACATTAATTATCAAAATCTCAGCAATCACATGTTTATCTTTATCTGTTTTCCTCCAATTTACTTTTCTGCATTTTAATTTCCTGTCTTTAGTTTAAAACCCCCAAACCTACCTACTTTGTTCCATCCTAAATATCTCCTACCGAAAGCACCAGCTTTAATCGCCCACACGTTTGGATTCATAGAACGATCTTAGGTCATACTTACTGCTTGCTAACCAGAGTAGGTAGTACGTATAATTTAAGCCTAGCTAAATATAAATGTTAAAACCCCTGCTGCGCCTGCATCACCATCAGGAATCGCAATGACATTGAACCGACGGTTGCGGGTGCAACAGAACCTCTCATTTTCGTACCTGATCCTGAGTCGATTATCCGTACCATCCGCAAAGAAAGACGTTCCCGTTTTCCACCAATGGTCGCTCGTGTTACTCTCGCCGACAGTACCAAACCATCCATTGAAGGACGAGGAGGACTGATTAGCTATCCAGTGATCGACGAAGCATCTTTCAAACTCAAATACCACATTGTCCAACTCATCAAGGACAACTGCCAATTCCACGGACTACCCTATGAAGATCCCAACGCCAACATCAACGAATTCATTCAAATCTCCAACTCGTATAAGCAGAATGGGGTTGATTAGGACATAGTTCGCCTACACCTGTTCCCCTTTTCTCTCGCTTTACATGCTTTGAGCTGGTTTGAGGGACTTGACACCGGATCAATTACGTCATAGGAGGACATGGGAAACAAATTCCTTACGAAATATTTCCCTCCATCCAAACAAACTAAAGCCAAGAATGACATCGTGAACTTTTCACAAGCTCACGAGGAGTCAATCTACTCAGCATGGAAGGGATTCAAGAGTTTGGTGAAGAGATGTCCCAACTACCAGATGACCAAAATCGATAAACTCTACACCTTCTATAATGGTCTCAACCCTATCCATCCCATCACACTTGATGCAGCTGCTCAAGGAAACCTCATGAAGTTAACCGACGACGAAGCATGGGCCTTAATCGAGGATATGACAATGCACCACCAAGCAATACTGTTCACAACCCCCACTTTGAGGAGGCTAAGACTCTGAACTCTACGGATAACCAGAAGGCACCGAGCCATTTTGCAGTTTATTCTCCGTTGAAGAACCCTACTCCTGTCCCGACGACAGTTGAGAACAAACTCATACTTACCCCTACTCAAGAAGTTCGAGTCCCCTTCCCACATCCTATTGGAAAAAGATATAACGCTAAATCTTTCAAACTTGACGGAAAATTCTTAGACACCGTGTACCTAAAGGTACCCGAAGTACCTAAAATCTCTCTTAACGCTGAATGCTCCCCCGTCATTCAAAATTCCCTTCCAGAAAAACTAGGAGACACGGGCCGATTCACCTTGCCCTGCTCTATCTATCACTCTGACATGATCCGTTCCTTGGCCGATCTCGGAGCGAGCATCAACCTCATGCCCTACTCACTCTACTCCAGACTTGAATTAGGACCATTGCAACCCACTGGAATGAGCGTCCAGCTTGCCGATCAAACAATCCGATATCCTAGAGGCATAGCTGAGAACGTCAGGGTAAAAGTGGATAGGTTCTATTTCCCGACTGACTTCGTGGTGATGGATATTCAGGAAGATATCAATATACCCATTATCCTAGGAAGGCCTTTTATGAATACTGCTCGTGCTATTATTGATGTTTACTCGCAGACTATCAGCCTCAAAGCACATGGACAAACTGTTGCATTCAAAATCAACCAGGCTGGTGAACTTCTCGCAGAGAAAGCAGAAATATATGCCATCTCTATGGGCAGGATCACTTCAGACGACGACACTTCTGATTCAGAACCATCAGACACCTACGTTCCTGATGAGCACACTTGCCTCATATCATCAACAAAAGAGTCGGAGTCGGAAGAAGAGACGAGAGATTCCGAGCCATATGAGTCAGAACCGGAAGAAATGGAGGAAGAAACTGAACAAGAAGAAATGGAGGATTCCGAAGAAGAAATGGAAGAAGACCCTGAAGAAGAAGAGGAGGACTTATACCAATCTACCCCACCGCATCACACCTTACCTGATTCCCACTATCTAACAGAAGAAATCATGCAGATCAAGAACACTATTCCCTTGTCAAATGACGAATCAAAGGATGACCCACTTACTGATCAACCACACGATGCATGATTCGGTATGACTATGGATAAGCTTATAGCCTCAGCCATAGACCCCTCTAAGCCTCTTGTCTCACCTCGACTCGACGCTCTACTAAATATAGAGAAAACCATTGCATTAGCAAAACACTTAGAGCTTAGAGACAAACTCCTGATGAAGATCTCAGCCTATAAAGCTTCCCGGTTACCGGAGTTGTATTCGAAGGAATCTACCTTCAAGGCATCTGCACCTCGAACCCTATTCGAATTTGGAGGTACCTCTTAATCCAGCCGAGATGTTGACTCTCAGGAGGAGAGAGATATAGAAATGCATTCTTCACAGCCGATATCTTAAATCACTGATGACACCCAGCCACCATCTGATCATGTTGAGTTCCCTGATTCCCAGGCTACGGATTCTTCATTCATAGAGAGTGACGAGGATGATGTCATATATACTGACGTCCCAATAGAAATCCGGTCTGTCCATCTTCCTACACTTCCTACTGATCCGCCTTCTCCAGAAATTCCGATCATTACCAACCACGAGGAAATGATAAGTGCTATCGAAGAATTCAAAAATGACATACCTACTATGACTAGCATTATCATTCACTCAACCAATGACTACACCCCGCAACAACAGGACCTGATTGAGGAAATCCTAGCTGAGTCTGAAGTCAACCAAGACGAGAATTCCCAATATTACAGATTCTTCCACAATCGTCTCAATGCTTTCGCCGAAGATCTCGCTGCTCAGCTCCTGCAACAAAACACTAGACCTACATCTGAAGAGCTGGAGTTCTTTGAAAAACAGAAGCGCATCTACAGGAAGATCTACGACACTCTGATCAGGTCCGCATTTCCATATTCCATGGAGCAAAGTGAGTTTCTGCACTTATACCGCGTGATTATGTACTGTGCGACTGGAAACCTGATGCAGATGAAGACATTCAGCTGATGAATAATCTTCGGGGCATACATGATTCTATGGTGAGGAACGACCATATCGACGAAACTTCTCCTCACAGTATCTACATTGACTGCACTATTGAGTATCATGCTCACAAGATTGCCGAAGATCTCGAGTATGTGTGTTTTACCGAAAGGACGCGTCACATCCCTTCCTCAATACCAGAAGGTTCGATGGTTAACATCGCGAACTTCCTCACAGATCGGATCCAGGAAATCTTCACTGAGGATAACCCGGAAGAGCATAAGCAGATATTTCACTATGGTTTGTATGAGGTATATGATATTGTGTGCAACACCTTCAAGAACTCAAATCTCACATTCACCAGCTATCAAACCAAGCTCCTCCAGGATATCCATGACTCTATTCGAGAAATAAGAGGAAATTCCAGCTTAGCAGATCACGACACTTTACACCTCCAATTTCTCGGATTCATGGACTCAATTAGGCAGCAGCACCCTCAGAGAGAAATGGTTGAAGCTGATGGATTTTCTATGGTTGATTCCTGTGGAGCTGTCTCCAAGATAATTAGAGACATTACTTGGGACCTTCTATACATGAAAAGAGTTACTGAGCAACATCTTGATAGTTTACCTATCTTTTCATTAGAGTATCCAATCATCGTTGAAATCATCTCTCGCCACTTTCTGAGGATCTATCCACGCAATCTCAGGGTTCCACTTCTAAGCACTTCCGACCCTGGAGGTTCCAGCACCAACTAGACTGAAGGAAGGCAAAGTCAGGCTCTCGACTTTAAAAACAACGCTTCTCGGGAGGCAACCCGTGAAATAAAGTCAAGCTCTCGAGTTTAAAAGCAGCGCTTGTAAACGCAATGCTCCACCAGAACTCGAGCCATAACGCAATTGAACAAATCGTATAGCTAGCGGAAATAGCTATATGATAAAGTAGAACAAGTATGAATGAGATTTTTTCATGTGAAATCAAAATCAGAATTGAAATGCAAGATGTAAAATAAAAGTTATGAACTTTTATTTAATCACAAAGCATGTACAATTAGCTTGAATTCTCTCTCTCAAACTCTCTCTCTCTAGATATTACAATCAAAGAGTTACAATGAAAATTCTTTCCAAAAGCTCTGTTAAAATGACCTAAGGAAGTCTATTTATAGACTTCCAAACATACATGCGACAATAAGACTTAATGAAGTCAAACTTAGTCAATGCAGCAATTTGATTATCGCAATGACTAACCATCCGACAATAGCTTTGTCATAATACTATTGTCATATGGCAATTGTCGCAATACAATAGGTCATTTATACAATTAATCTATGCTAAAACAATATACAAACTATTGTCACAAAATGTTAGAACAACATGTTCTAACAAACTCCCCCTTGACAATAGCTTGTATATACAAATTGACACAAACTGTTAGAACAACATGTTCTAACAAACTCCCCCTTGTCAATAGCTTGTATATACAAATTGACAGAAACTGTTAGAACAACATGTTCTAACAAACTCCCCCTTGTCAATAGCTTGTATAAGTCTTCGACTTTAGCTTGATTGATGATAAGCTTGTTGAGAGAGAGAATTGTCTTCTAGCATCCGAACCTTCACAAAATCTAACTGTTCCATATTCTGATACCATCAGAATAGATCATAACTCCCCCTGAACAGTAGATTTTATCTTCCTTGGTCTTGTATCAATCAAGTAGCAACAACTTTTGGAACTCAACTGAGCATAGTTCCAACAGGCTTAGATACCCCTGACAGCCATCGATAAGTTGTGTCTACATAATCCAAGGAAATCGAATTCCATCTAGATAAGAAACACGGTGTTTTATATCTAAATTGTTGACAAGGAATCGATTGTGAAGGAGTTCGCCTTTGGGAGAAAGGAACAAAATCTTTTGATTGCTTAAACACCTTACGATTATATCGTGATGGTGCTAATGCAAATATCTGTACCCGTGTGTATACACAAGATTTTGTTTGTCTTGATTCTGAAGAAGGTTGTATCGGTGCTGAAGAAGCTCTTTTTGTCTTCTTTTGTTGTCCTGAAACCGATTTGTTAACATTCTTGACCTTTACAGAATCCAAACAATCAACCTTTTTAGGAGTTGATTGTGATTTCTTAGAATACTTCTTATTCTTTTGCAAAGAATAATTAGTAAACTTGAGAATATTTTCTTCACACGAAGATTTACTTTTGTAAATCTTTTTCACAACCTTTGCCGGTTGTTTTGTTGAGTGAGAGCCATGAGAGAGTTGATCATAAAGATCTCAAATAGTCTTCAAAGCTAGACCATTATCTTCTTGTAGCTTGATTAGCCCCATTTGTTGATTCTCAAGTTCGAGAACCCGTTCTTCCATGCTAGCAATCTTTGAACGCATTTCATCACATTCAGTTTCCATGATTAGAACTTTAGATTGCAAGACTTTAAGCTCATCATCTTTCTGTATTGATTCATCCTTAATTCCGTCATCAGCTTTTGACAATTTCAACAAATCTTCTCCCCCAAACCTTGTAGACAAAGCAGCCCATAAGTCGTAAGAAGTTTTAGCTTTAGTGAAAGCAACAAATACATCTTACAGTAAACAACTTTTAATTGTTCCAAAGGCTTTCTTATCTCTGTCAAACTCCTTGCGTTCGTTTTCATTCATTAGTTTCACTGATTTCATTGGAACAACACCATAGTACTTCCCTTGTGCTCTTGGTCTTTCATACCGCTCACTAATAGGAATCCACAACTCAGGATTACTGAACGCAATAAATTCTTCAAATCTAGTTTTCCAACTAGTGTAATCATTATTATAGAAGAATCTTGGAGGTACGGGATTTCCATTGTAGTCAAGCTCAAACTTTGAAGATGCTATTCTTCACCTTATTTGAGTTTGCGCACCAAATTTTTGTTTCAAAAATGTCCAAAAATTTTCAGGTAAAATGAAACTTTTTCCAAGTAAAAATTGAACACTTTTAAGCTTAGGAACAAAGTTTGGTAATGCAAAAATTTTGTCGACCAAATTCGTCGCTAAATGGTCACAAAAAGACTTAGTTTTTTTTTAAACTAAGTTGAACACTGTGAAACCATGCGACAATCACACTTCTGCGACAAACACTCTTGATGCGAGAATAAGAAATCCGAGTATAATATTCCGATAGTAGTAATTCGAGAATGTCAGAATCCGAGAATTTCAGATTCTGAGACTAACAGTCCGTTTATACCAATCGTATTGTTCATACGACAATAGCTCAATCCGTCAATAGCAATCAGTGAAAGATTACTACTATTCATACGACAATAGATACTGTTCATGCGACAATACTCTATTGTAGGAATTTCAAGTCTCCCGCCCAAACGTATTCACGGAGAAAAGCGGTTATTGCTACTGTCGGATATACTATTCACGCAAAAACTGGTCAGATCACAAAAATACTGTAAATTCCTCAAATCTAACCCAAATGAGCCAAATTTGATATCAATCTGCTCGGAATTACAAATCCGATCTTCGTGTGTGTTCAATTTGACCAAAAGATGTCAAATGAACCTGTCCATACAGCTTACGCAAACTTCGTACAATTACCAATTCAAAAATCGTGAATTAATTCACCAATCTGATGAATTAGGCTGTAATAATCACAGAAGAAGATTCGTATTTGATTATTCTATCCGAATTAACACTGTCATACACTGAATTCTCCTTAGAATAGAATCCAATCCAAATCCGTATGAAAACCGAAAGTTCTGAACACCTTTTTTAACCTCAAAACTCAATCAATCTTACTCAAATCAGTTCGATTTCTTGTGTACGGCTCTGATACCACTTTGTAAACGCAATGCTCCACCAGAACTCGAGCAACAACGCAATTGAACAAATTGTATAACTAGCGGAAATAGCTATATGATAAAGTAGAACAAGTATGAATGAGATTTGTTCATGTGAAATCAAAATCAGAATTGAAATGCAAGATGTAAAATAAAAGTTATGAACTTTTATTTAATCACAAAGCATGTACAATCAGCTTGAATTCTCTCTCTCAAACTCTCTCTCTAGATATTACAATCAAAGAGTTACAATGAAAATTCTTTCCAAAAGCTCTGTCAAAATGACCTAAGGAAGTCTATTTATAGACTTCCAAACATACATGCGACAATAAGACTTAATGAAGTCAAACTTAGTCAATGCGACAATTTGATTATCGCAATGACTAACCATCCGACAATAGCTTTGTCATAATACTATTGTCGTATGGCAATTGTCGCAATACAATAGGTCATTTATACAATTAATCTATGCTAAAACAATATACAAACTATTGTCACAAAATGTTAGAACAACATGTTCTAACAGCGCTTCTTGGGAGGCAACCCATGGAATAAATGTAGAAGAAAAGAGCATTTTGTGGAATAAAGAAGATCTATGACCATCCTTCATACTTGAATGTACCCAACTGTTATGACAAAAAAATACAACTCGTTCCGCAAATAAACCACTATTCCCAGATAATAGGAAAATCATTTTGAAAATGACAAACGAATCTTGTGTTTCGAGCATTTGAGGTACTTGCATACTACTTTTATGCATTATGCTCGAACTCGTTTAAAAACGCATGATTCGAGCATTTTGTTCTAACAGCGCTTCTTGGGAGGCAACCCATGGAATAAATGTAGAAGAAAAGAGCATTTTGTGGAATAAAGAAGATCTATGACCATCCTTCATACTTGAATGTACCCAACTGTTATGACAAAAAAATACAACTCGTTCTGCAAATAAACCACTATTCCCAGATAATAGGAAAATCATTTTGAAAATGACAAACGAATCTTGTGTTTCAAGCATTTGAGGTACTTGCATACTACTTTTATGCATTATGCTCGAACTCGTTTAAAAATGCATGATTATAAAAATTAGTTTGTATTAGAAAACATCTTTTCAAAAATCTGAAACAGTGATTGCTTTTCATTTGCAAAAACAAAACCGAGTTTATAAAAAGGGTACATCCAACGTGTTCACACTCAAGAGATCTCTTCAAAAGAATGAAATTTAGATGTTGAGATGTTGGAAATAAGCAAGTCTCTTGGAGCCAAGCCGATCCTCGTAAAGAACTTAGAAGAAGATCTTGGCCACATCTCCTTCTGAAAATACTCTATCCTG
Organism: Pseudognaphalium luteoalbum; assembly: GCA_963422505.1. NCBI lineage: Eukaryota > Viridiplantae > Streptophyta > Magnoliopsida > Asterales > Asteraceae > Pseudognaphalium > Pseudognaphalium luteoalbum. The sequence continues at coordinate 84,061,656 of OY730194.1, forward strand.
AATTTATCACTAAGTGTGGGATTCCATCCCAAAACAAAACACTTAAGAAACATTTTCTTACATGTTCAAACTCTAAGTGTGGAATTTTACAATCTCAACTCAAGAGAACATTAGGGACAATGTTCCTCCAAGTGTGGGATAGCATGAATAGAATACCTTGGTTTATTTTTATGATGTTTGTTCAAAAGTAGTTAACACATAAAATGTTCCTCTAAATTTTTCAAAAATTTTCAAATTCAAAACCTTTTTCAAAAGAAAAACGAGTTTAATCCCCCGATTAACTCTAAATTTTTGAGTTTTAATGTTTTTAAGAGAAGTCATTCTCAAAATATGAATAAATTGTCTTTAAAATCTAAGGAAAAAAAGTTAATAAATGCTTAAGCAAGAAATGATAATCTAATAAGAACATGACTAGGCACATCCAACCCATTTGCAGTGAGGATTTGAGCCTTAAAAGCATTCATTTTTAATGCTACATTGTTCATTTCTTGTATGTGCCGATGCATGTATATCTAACTTAGAACTTGCTCTTGACATACGCTTTAAGACCACATTGGTGAGTACCGTACGCTGTATAGGTGCAATTAGATGACCTTGACATTCCTTAGGATTTAGCCCACTTTTTAGCCTTCTCTTTCAAGCCCAAAACCCTTTCCGATGCTCATTTTCAGTATCAATCATCCACTTAGAAAACTCTGTTGAGCCTAAACCTTTTCGTTTCATAAAACCCACATGATTAAACCCCTACTTTCCCAAATATCCCTAAAACTAATTGATGCTCTGTAAACAGAGTCAAAATTATAAATGGAAATACCTTCTTACTATACACAACACAGGCAAGAATACCTGGTCGTAATATAGTATAGCTTGATAAGTCCGAGTCGAACACAGGGAACGGATGTCAAATTAGATAAATTGGAAATTGATACAAATAATGAAAGCAGTAAATAATAGGGACGTTTCAGTTCCGATCGAACAATTGGCAAACAATTATGAAAAGCAAATTATTAAATGAAAAGAAAATAATTAAATAACAAATACTCAAATAAAATTATTTAATTCAATTGACAGAAGAAGTACATTTGTTTAGATTACCTTCCTCTGAATCTGATTATCACTTTATTGAATTGCTAACATATGGATTTTATTGTGATATGACAAATATAACCAATTAACCTTACAAGATTAATTGATTAAACACAATCGAGAAAGATATAAAGTTGTTTTCAACCCGTTATCAGTTCAATTTAACGTTATCCATCAAATTGTATTATGAATTAAAACTACACCGTTTATATGATTTACTTTTGCAACTTGAATCAACAAGTTATAACTACTTAATAATAGTTATCACATTCATCAATGATTATTAACAATTATTTATCCCAACCTATCAAACTCATTATATTTAGTGACAATTATCAATTAAAATCAATAATCATCAATAATTATTTATCAATAGAGAAATCAATCTTAAATCAATAAATAACAATGTTGGGTAATCATTAATAATCAATAAATAAACAAGGATCATTAAGTAAACATAAAAACATTCATAAAATCCAATATAATCCGCAATTCAATAATCAAATCATCATCCGAGTATTATCATCTAAACAACTGTATTAAAAACTTAGCCACTCATATTGTTACTGAAAATCAGAAATGAAAACGAAACCATAATCATAATCAAATGAAAAGAAGAAACGTTTCGAACCGAACAATCGAGAACAATGAATTAGCAATGGATAACCTTCAATTCTTCTTGCTCTTTTCCCTTTGAAATGCTCCGGAAATTAGGATTTTTGGCTTGGAAAATCGGCTGGAAGAAAAGTGTGGTGATTCCCCTAAAATGAAGTAATTAGGGCTAAATAAGGTTTCTTCCGAATCAATCCATACGTCGTATGGAAATTCCATACGCCGTATGGATTGCAAAAGCCCATGGTCCAGGCCCGCGTTCAAGTCAGTCCGGCTCACATGATCCATACGCCATATGGAAATTCCATACGCCGTATGGATTGCAAAATTCAACTTTTCAGAATTTCGACTTGTTGGTATCTTTTCTTCAATATTAGCTCGTTTTCTGCTTCTTTTCCAATTCAAGGTCCAAATAATTCCTAAATGCAAATATGAACGAATTGAGTACCTTATTCATACAAAATGCGTAAGAATTTAATTAAACAAAGGGGTAATTAGCACTATAATTTAGTACATTTTGGCGTTCATCAAACATCCCCCACTTGAATCCTACTTGTCCTCAAGTAGACTATTGATTCTAAAACTCAAAACTTTAAATATGAAACGTAAACAAAAGTGCAAAAGGACTTACATACTACATAGCACTCGACAAACCAAATTCTATCTTAAAATCGATTCTACCTTAAAGCTTAGCAATCAAGAAACTCTCTAAAGGAAACAACTTCTAATACATTATTATTAGACATAAAAGATAATTCACTCAGATTACCGATATTGTTGACCACTTAAACAATCTAAATTTCAGAAATTAAGCTCAACTTTTATTATTATAGCAGGCTTTACCCTTGATTCTCAATAGCAAAATACCCTCATATAAATAACGTGTCACAATTTTCCAAATAATGAACATCCAAATAAATCAATCATTTTTCAAATCAAGACATTGGTGACAGGTCTGTACCTCAGTACAACATAGCGACATAAGTTGGTTTTGGTTTTTCAATTCATGTGTCCTTCGTACTCTTTTTTTTTTTTTATTATTATTTTTTTTCCTATATCAAATATACTGACGAAAACCAGGTTTGTACTTACGTACAACAGAGGAGTCAACACCCAGTATATTCCCAAATGAAGATAATTAGGATCCCAAAATTATGGATTATAACACGCTATCATATAAGAATTAGGACTAAAGTCATACCTTGCTAAAGATCCTCTTAAGATAAATCCCTATTTTAAGTATTAAATTTCTTAATAGCTCAATAACCTTCAAATAGATTGCCTATCGATACATCACATAATGAACTATCTAATATTTAAAAATTAGATTCATTTCATCCATTGAATTCCCAAAATATGTTACAAGATTCGCTAAACTTTACGCAGAATACAATTTTAACATCAAAAATTTGGCTGAAAAATGACTAACATAGAATGCCCTTTAACTCAATATTTACCATTCATATCTTAAGGACAAACAAACTTCTTTTCCCCCATCCCCCACTTTAAAAATATGCAATGTCCTCATTGCAAACTAATCAACATAATACTTGGGAATAGAAAAGAAGTGAAACATGAAAACTCCCCTGATATAGAAGAAAATTGCTTAATGAGCGGCTTCTGAAATAATACAACAACACACTTCCGGAGGCATCACGGTTGCATTTAGCGTATGCAACAAGCCTTTAAACCTCTCAGCATCCTGATCGGACGAGTTGTAGTCTCGTGAGGGTTTCCAGGGAACACACCCACAAAGTTCAATTCTGCAAGCAAACAATAAAACAACATAACAAAATAACGGGTTGTCTCCCGAAAGCACTTTTGTTTATCACGTCGGTAAGCTCGACCTCTTACTTCATAACTTAACTCAAATTCATCTCCAAATCACGCTTGGAGTCCTTTGCATCACCATAGTATCTCTTTAAACGACTTCCATTAACCTTGAAAGTTTTTCCATAATGACCTTGTAGATCAACAACACCAAAAGGGTAAACTTTCTCAACCATAAAAGGGCCTGTCCAGCGTGTCTTCAACTTTCCAGGAAATAGATGTAATCTAGAACTATACAGTAGAACCTTATCACCTTTCTCAAAAGTGTGATTTGACTTAAGACGAGCATCATGCCACTTCTTTGTTCGCTCTTTGAACAGACGTGAATTATCATAAGCATTCATCCTTAACTCATCTAACTCATTTAGCTGCGCCATTCTCTCTTTTCAAGCGGCATTATCGTCAAAGTTGCATTTCTTTAAAGCCCAGTAAGCCTTATGCTCCAACTCAAATGGCAAGTGACAAGCCTTCCCATAAACCAGACGATAAGGTGTTTTTCCAATTGACGATTTAAAAGTTGTTTGTGCCACCCATAATGCATCATCCAACTTATATGACCAATTCTTAGGGTTTCCTTCAATTGAACATTCTATAATACGCTTCAATCCCCTATTGGTTACTTCCACTTGACCACTTGTTTGTGGATGATAAGCAGTCAAAAACTTGTGGTTGACTCCATACTTCCATAGCACTTTCTCCATTTGTGCATTTGTAAAATGCGTCCCCCGATCACTAATTAAAGCTTTCGGTGCTCCAAAACGCGAAAATAGCTGTTTCAAGAATTTCACCACTACCCTAGCATCATTTGTTGGTAGTGCCTTTGCTTCAGCCCATTTAGAGACATAATCCACAACCACAATGATGTATTTATTTCCATTGCTAGGAGGAAATGGCCCCATAAAATCTATCCCCCAGACATCAAAAAATCTCACTTACCATTATTGGATTTTGCAACATTTCATCTCTCTTAGAAATTCTCCCAGTGCGTTGACAGGCATCACACTCCTTCACATACTTGAATGAGTCCTTATAAACTGTTGGCCAGTAAAAACCTGCCTCAAATACCTTTCTTGCAGTATAATTAGGACCATGATGTCCTCCAGCCGGACCATCATGACAGTGCTCTAAAATTATGTCGCATTCCTCTCCAGCTACACACCTTCAGACTATTCCATCAGCACACTGTCTGAACAAGTACGGGTCTTCCCAGAAGTAATATCGTAAAGATGAGAAAAATCTCTTTCTTAGGTTGAAGTACAATCCAGATGGAAGAGTGTTTGTAACTAGGAAGTTTGCAATATCAGCGAACCATGAAAATTCATTCAAAATTGCCTTCAACAAACTTTCATCAGGAAATTTATCTTGAATTTCAAATTCATCTAACTTATCCAGCTCTGGATTTTCTAATCGTGACAAATGGTCAGCAGCCAAATTTTCAGCTCCTTTCTTATCTCGAATCTCTATATCAAACTCTTGCAGTAACAAAATCCATCGCAACAACCTTGGCTTCGCATCTTGCTTACTAAACAAATATCTCAACGCTGAATGATCAGTAAACACTATCGTCTTGGACAAAATCAAGTAAGAACGGAATTTATCAAACGCGAAAAAAACTGCGAGCAATTCCTTCTCATTCGTAGTGTAATTCTCTTGTGCATTTGTCAAAGTCTTGCTCGCGTAATAAATAGGTTGAAACTTCTTGTCAACCCTCTGACCTAAAACTGCTCCTACAGCATAATCACTAGCATCGCACATTAGTTCAAAGGGAAGATCCCAATTTGGACTAATCATGATGGGTACAGATACTAACTTCTCTCTCAGAAGATTGAATGCATCAAGACATTCCTTGGAAAATTCAAACTTTGCCTCTTTTTCCAACAGTTTGTTCATTGGACGAGCTATCTTGGAAAAATCCTTAATGAATCGTCTATAGAACCCAGCATGTCCTAAGAAACTTCGTATTCCCTTGACATTTGTTGGGGGTGGCATCTTTGCTATTGCCTCGATTTTTGCTTGGTCTACTTCAATACCAACATTTGAAATCTTATGTCCCAACACAATTCCTTCTCGTACCATGAAATGGCACTTTTCCCAGTTTAAAACAAGGTCCGAACTCTCACACCTTTGCAACATCTTCTTTAGATTTGCCAAACACTTATCAAAGGAATCACCAAAACTGGAGAAGTCATCCATGAATATCTCCATGCTATCCTCCACCATGTCATCAAAAATTGCCATCATACACCTTTGAAATGTTGCGGGTGCATTGCACAAACCGAAAGGCATCCTTCGATAAGCGAAAGTTCCGAACGGGCATGTAAATGTGGTCTTGTCTTGGTCATTTGCATCTATCGGAATTTGGAAGTACCCTGAAAAACCGTCTAAGAAACAATAGTATTCTTTTCCAGCTAGGCGTTCGAGCATTTGATCGATGAACGGCAGAGGAAAGTGATCCTTGCGCGTAGCGTCATTCAACTTCCTGTAATCGATATAGACTCTCCATCCAATGACTGTCCTCGTGGGTATTAACTCATTCTTCTCATTAGCAACCACTGTCATGCCCCCTTTCTTTGGCACAACATGGATGGGGCTAACCCATGGACTATCGGAGATCGGGTATATCAATCCAGAATCTAACAACTTAATTATCTCCTCCCTTACCACATCCATAACCTTGGGGTTCAGCCGCCTCAACAGTTGCACAACTGGTTTAAAATCAGACTCCATAAGAATCTTGTGAGTGCAGTAAGAGGGGCTTATTCCCTTGATATCATTGATCGTCCATGCTATGGCATGCTTATGCTCCTTTAGAACCTTTAATAAACTATCCTTCTCGGTAGTTGACAACTTAGAGGAAATGATCACCGGCAGATATGACTCTCCTTGCAAGTATGCATATTCCAAGTGGGTTGGTAGATCCTTCAACTCTAACTTTGGTGGTTCTTCAAATGATGATTTTACTGCCAACACCTCTTCTCCCGTGCAAGGAATCCCATGCATGGTGATGCGAGTCTCCTTCTTAATTAAAATACCATCTGTTGAAAACGACTCTTCTCTTTCCATCAACTTATTTTCATCATTCTCTAACTCCTCATCACTCGTGATTGCTAACTCCTCGAGCAATTTATCGAATTCTTCAATATCACGGATTCCTTCTAGACTTCCCGTCCAGCCTTCAAGAATCATGGGATCTAAATCTTCATCTTCCATGGGACTTTGTAGGAATTCATCATCATCAGACACTTCTCTAGCACTCACGAAGTAACAAGTATCATCAACTGCAGCAGGATATTGCATTGACTTGTTAACGTCAAACACTACTTCATCATCTCCTACCCTCAGAGTAATCTTTCTATCAAAAACATCAATCAATGCCCTGGTAGTGGCTAGAAAAGGTCTTCCTAAAATGATAAGTACCCTTGAATCTTCTACCATGTCGAGAATCACAAAATCACAAGGAAAAACAAACTTATCAACTTTGACCAACACATTCTCGATCATTCCTTTAGGATATTGAATTGAACGATCTGCTAACTCAATGCACATTCTGATTGGTTTAGGTTCTCCTAACTTGAGTCTAGCATACATAGTATAAGGCATTATTGATATGCTTGCTCCCAAATCATCCAGTGCATTAGTGATGTCTAAACTTCCAATAAGATAAGGAAGGGTAATACTTCTAGTGTCTTTCATCTTTGGTGGAAGTTTGTTTTGCATCACCGCTGAGCATCTCTCATTCATTATCACTGTGGTTGCCTCTATTAGCTTGCTCTTGTTGGTCAACAATTCCTTAAAGTATTTTGCATATTTTGGCATTTGAGCAATGGCCTCCACAAATGGAATGTTGATGTGGAGTTGCTTCAAGTTCTCGAGAAACTGGTGATAATGTGCTTCATCCTTCCCTCTTCTCAAAGCTGCTGGATAAGGAGGTGCCGGTGCATGATCCTTAGCGTATTGCTTATCCCTAGCACTTTGATCATCCTTAGTACTCACCTTCGGGCTTCCGACAACTTCTACCTCCTTCTCCTTTTCAGGTAGAGTTTGAGATACAGGCTTCTTTGTTCCAAGTGGATCTTCATGAACCTTTCCACTTCGGGTAATTACTGCTTTAGCCTGATCACGTGGATTGGCTTCGGTAAATCCTGGAAGAGTTCTAGGAAATCTCTCTTGGAGAACTTTAGAAATTTCTAGATACTTCCTTCGATCTGCTTAATAGCAGCACCTTGATTTCTCACTAATGCTTCAGTCGTGTCCATACGCTGTCCAGAACTAGCAATAAATTGCTCATTAGTGGTCAAAAACCTTCCCAGCATTTCTTCAAGGTTGGTCTTCTTCTCGGGAAAAGGTGCTGTAGGTTGCTCCTTGGTGTAAAGTCCTGGCTGAGTTTGGCGAAACGGGCGATTTTCTTCCTGATAAGGTCGTCGGAAAAAGGTCCCTCCTCCTTGGCGGTAGTTTCCCTGACCTTCGCCAAACTTGACTTCTTCTTTTGCTTCTCCAGATTCAACCTCGGGACAACCTTTGATTAGATGCGACCCTCCGCAGTTATCACATCTGACTTGGATTGCATGAACTGTCTCGGTTACCTTCTTTAGATCTCTTCCCATGTTGTCAACCTTAGAAGTGATGGCCGCGAGTCCATCCTCATTGCTAACTGACCTTTTTCTTCGACTGGTTCCATCGTCCCAAAGCTGAGATTGTTTTGCTTGGTCACGAATTGCATCTAACGCATCTCTTGGAATTTTCTTCGGTAGAGATCCTTGAGCATCTAACTGCTGTCTTGTTGCACGATCCACTCCCTTGTGAAACACCATCACTATCTGCTGATCGTTCAGGTCATGCTGTGGGCACCTATGCATTAAATTCTTGTATCTTTCCCACGCTTGGTGAAGTGATTCGTCGACGTCCTGCTTGAAATTCCTAATTTCATCGATCATCTTCGATGTTTTGGATGGTGGGCAATACATCTTCAAGAATTTCGTGCGCAGATCTTCCCATGTGGTGATGGATCCAGCTGGTTCGGTTGAAATCCATCTCTTAGCGGCCCCCTTTAGTGTTATTGGGAACACTCAGAGCATGACTTGATCGCGCGTAACGTTGGGAACGTTGAACATGTCGGCAATCTCCAAGATCTTCTCGACGTGTTCGTTAGCATCCTCTCTTTCTTCGCCAAGAAAAGGGTTCTCTCTAAGTTCCTTGAGGAACCGTCCCTTGATTTCGAATTCCACTTCTCGCGCAATGGCGGGCCTCACAACTCCTGGCCCAAGATCTGTGCGCATTCTGCTAGAGTACTGCTCTAAAGTCATGTTAGCGATATCTTCTGCCATTATGTTATTTGGTTCTGATTGATCGCTAAAAAGGAATTGCAAATACTCCCCGAAATCGCTTTCTAAATACGAATGGTAGCTACGGGTTCGTGGGGTGAAAAGGTTATTGGTAAAAACTTCGAAATCGTCAACAAGAAAAGTGTTAATTAACGGCGAGTTAGGAGGTGCGGAAGCAGCGCGTCTTCTTTGATGAAATATGCGTTCGGGTTCTTCGAAAGGATCGCTAGGGTCGGGTTCCGTTGTTCGGGTCATAAACTTCCTGCAAGTAACTTATAAAGTCAGCAGAACAAGCAACTCTGACAACCCTTAACATAACAACTCAAATTAATATTCACAATAGTACCCTAATAGATAAAAGTTGAAACAAAGCTAATAACTACTAAATAAATAGACAAGTAACAACTAAACAAACTCCAATTTATTAAATCAAAACAAACCGCTCCCCAGCAGCGGCGCCAAAAACTTGATGATGTGTAAACAGAGTCAAAATTATAAATGGAAATACCTTCTTACTATACACAACACAGGCAAGAATACCTGGTCGTAATATAGTATAGCTTGATAAGTCCGAGTCGAACACAGGGAACGGATGTCAAATTAGATAAATTGGAAATTGATACAAATAACGAAAGCAATAAATAATAGGGACGTTTCAGTTCCGATCGAACAATTGGCAAACAATTATGAAAATCAAATTATTAAATGAAAAGAAAATAATTAAATAACAAATACTCAAATAAAATTATTTAATTCAATTGACAGAAGAAGTACATTTGTTTAGATTACCTTCCTCCGAATCTGATTATCACTTTATTGAATTGCTAATATATGGATTTTATTGTGATATGACAATATAACCAATTAACCTTACAAGATTAATTGATTAAACACAATCGAGAAAGATATAAAGTTGTTTTCAACCCGTTAACAGTTCAATTTAACGTTATCCACCAAATTGTATTATGAATTAAAACTACACCGTTTATATAATTTACTTTTGCAACTTGAATCAACAAATTATAACTACTTAATAATAGTTATCACATTCATCAATGATTATTAACAATTATTTATCCCAACCTATCAAACTCAATATATTTAGTGACAATTATCAATTAAAATCAACAATCATCAATAATTATTTATCAATAGAGAAATCAATCTTAAATCAATAAATAACCATGTTGGGTAATCATTAATAATCAACAAATAAACATGGATCATCAAGTAAACATAAAAACATTCATAAAATCCAATATAATCCGCAATTCAATAATCAAATCATCATCCGAGTATTATCATCTAAACAAATGTATTAAAAACTTAGCCACTCATATTGAACTGAAAATCAGAAATGAAAACGAAGCCATAATCATAATCAAATGAAAAGAAGAAACGTTTCGAACCGTACAATCGAGAACAATGAATTAGCAATGGATAACCTTCAATTCTTCTTGCTCTTTTCCCTTTGAAATGCTCCAGAAATTAGGATTTTTGGCTTTGAAAATCGGCTGGAAGAAAAGTGTGGTGATTCACCTAAAAATGAAGTAATTAGGGCTAAATAAGGTTTCTGCCGAATCAATCTATACGTCGTATGGATATTTCATACGCCGTATGGATTGCAAAAGCCCATGGTCCGGGCCCGCGTTCAAGTCAGTCCGGCTCACATGATCCATACGCCGTATGGATTGCAAAATTCAACTTTTCAGAATTTCTTTTCCAATTCAAGGTCCAAATAATTCCTAAATGCAAATATGAACGAATTGAGTACCTTATTCATACAAAATGCGTAAGAATTTAATTAAACAAAGGGGTAATTAGCACTATAATTTAGTACATTTTGGCGTTCATCACTAATCTTAGAATTTCTGAGGTTATGAAAAACGCTTTTTAGAAACATCCCTTCGGATTGTCCTACTCCCTCGAGTTCTCTGAAAAAGAAATATCCCTGGTGTGAAAAATTGACACCATGAAAAGACTCGAAGAAGAAAGATGAGAAGAAGGATTTCTGCATTTAATAATCCTTGGAAATTCTCTCGCAAAGAAGTTCTAGAAAAGAAGAAAAAAATAAAAATTAAATAAATAATAATAATAGAAAAGAAAAGAAAAAGAAGTTCCAAAAATAAAGCTTAGTGCTTCGAAGTATCGCCCTAAAAAGAAGAAGATCCGATAGAAGACAAAGGCTACTGTACTTTCATCCGTTTCTAAATAGAGTTTTCGGTGACCTTCGAAGTCCTAAGATAAGCAACACCCTTACACCCAAAATTTCCACTATCCATACCCCTTAACCCTCACAAACATTACAACCCCTGAATGTCTTGGGATAATTAGCATCGTTCTCACCTAAGTGCTAGAGATCCGATTCTCGATCAAGCTTATGACGATGAGTACTGCATGACTGGCTATTCGAGCGATTTCTTTGTTTAGAATGTTAGGAAACCCGAAACACTCTTGAGTGAATTGAGTGACCACTTTAGTGAGATTGCCTAGTCATGTGTACTCCAAGATCACGAGATTTGGAAGTATGCTTAAGGAGAATCATTTCTTGTTTCTAAAATAATTATCTTATTTTTCCTGATGTTTTTAGAACAACTATATGAGTATGCGAAAATGATAACTTTTAGTAATGTTTTGACTCACCCCAAAACCAGAGTTTTAAAAATATTTTCACAAGGGCATGGATGTGTTGCTTGAGGACAAGCAACGTCTAAGTGTGGGATACTTGATGTGACCTAAAAAGTCATGTTTTTAGGCACATTATTATGCACTTATTGGAATTATATTTAGTGAAAACATCTTAAAACATCTATTATATACTTAAAATCACCAAAGTGGTCCAACTATAGTTGTTGCTATTAAAATCACCTAAAACATCCGTTATTCACGCAAAACGAGGCAAATAATGTCACCTTAAATATTCTCTTCTTAATTTACTTATAGAATTAGATCTTAATTCTTATTTTATGATTCCATAGGGAAATCCAAGACCGGAGGTGAAAGAATTAGAAGAAGCGGACGAAAGACAGATAAGATGTGCAGTCTAGAAGCTCGCCGATTATCATCCGGAAAACGCAAAAGTCAAAGACCTCCAAATTTGGCAAACTTAGTGTCATTAGAAGCGTAACGAAAAAATGTATCCAACGGTGCAAGAATCAAGCAAAACGGACTCCAAACGAAGAAGATACGGACGAACCGAGCAACAGGGGACTAGATACCGCATACGGTACCATAGGTTCCGTATACGGCCCTTAGGGTGCCATATACGGGGGTGTTTGTCTTGTGAGGTGCCATTTGACCCCTTGGTCCGCTTGCCCCGTATGATGCTTTGGTGCTAGTTCTTGATGCTTAAAGACTTGTATCTCAAGCCTTAGCCTTCTCCTATAAATAAAAGGCTCCATTTCACAATTTTATACACCTCACTCTTCTTACTTCTCTCTCTAAGAGCTCTCTCTACTTTCTCTCTCTAGTTTCAGTTAGTTAGTTAGGTTAGTTTTAGGTTAGATCTTGGTTAATATTTAACCAAGACTAACTAGAGGGTAGCTTTTGTAATAGAGTTGGAATTCTTGGAGGGTCTTCTTTGTAATATTGTTTGAGATATTTCGGAGCTCTGTCCGTGTAATCTTTCAGCTACTATTCAATCTACGCATTACTTTCGGTTATTTCTATCCTTATCTCTCATAATGTTGCATGGTATTCTTATGTTTGATTTAGGATACATTGTCATGATTAGTGAGTAGATTAGCTATTGTGTTTGTTATGATGTAGTTAGCTTGTTGATATTTGGGGTGATGTTACTTAAAATACAATTGGGATAATATCATTATGAAACAACGGAGGTAACGTTATACGGCTTTCATTTGTATAGCGCCAGAAACATCACGAATGTGTGTAGTACAGAACGTGGAAGCTATAAAAGTCGTGGGCACAATCCGTTGTGGAATAATAATCCCAATTGTTAAATATTGAAAATCGGTGTATTGTTAACTATACATTTATGATTTCAAACTAAACTGTCGCCTTTCCTCCAATAAATGTGGTTAGAACCTTTATGTCAAGGAGTCGCGAACCTTAGTCAAACGGTCAGTACCTATCTACGTTTTCGTAAAACAACATGGTCTGATTTTGAAGCAATGGAAATACTGTCTACCTATCGTATTGTACACTTTGAATTAATCAGGGATTTATTGGTTTAGGATTATAATGTAAACGGGTTTGATATCGCGTAAAAAGTCACGTTTTTACTACCAATATCTCTCTCACTCTGGAACAATACTTGGCAAATAAACTCAAATAATGTTCAAATCAATGAAACTTTGTCAAGAAGATCAAAACAAAGTTGCACGAGAAAAATCTTGCTAAACGGACAAAAAACGAAGATTCCACACACGTTTGAAGATTCAAGACATCAAGACAAGATTTAAAGGAAAAATTGACCATCACTGAGATTTCTCTTATCCAAGATATTTGTTTTCAAAATACGAATCTAACAGAAGAAGAATGAACGAAAACAGATGAAGAATGAAGATTCTACGTACGCCGGAAGATTCAAATGATTCGTATGAGACATCCAAAGATCAGAGACATATTTTTGGGATTTCTTTTCATCAAAGTCTTCATTTTTGAAAAAAGAATCCAACGCAAAAAGAATTAACGCAAACGAATGCATAACGAATGAGATACGCATGAATCAAGAAACGAGGCGAAAGACGGTGAACCGGGGCGGGGGAGAGGCAGCCGCCACCGGCCACCACCCCACTGCCGCCGGCCACCATGGTGGCAGCACCGGCTGGCCTGCCCCTGTCTCCCGTGCACTTTTTCAACCTCACCCGTACTTGCAGGGTACATGTGCTAGGCCTTTTCCGCAACTCTAGGGTACACGTGCTAGACCTTTACGCGCTTTAGGGTACATGTGCTAGCAACTTTCCCACCTTTTGCTAACATGTGTCCCAAGTTGCTAGAATTCACCAATTTTCCCCTATAAATAGGGAGCCCATGGTTCATTTGAAGACACACATTTCCTACACCATCACACACCTTTCTTACACACTTTCTCACTTTGTTGTTTCTTTCATAATTTGTTAGATTTACTTTCTCATTCTATTGGGCTAGTTTAGGAAACTTGTTTAGAATAGAACGAAAGCAAGGAACGTGCTTGTAATCTTTAGTGTAAGCTTGGAGTTATTCTTATTAATTCAAGTCTATTCCTTCTTGCGCATTTATATCGGTTATTTCTATCATTATCTATCTTAATTAAATATGTATACTTTAATTATGCTAGAGATAGTTTGTGCCATGATTAGCGAGTAGATTACTATTGTATTTGTTGTGATGTAATTAGAATAAATAATTATGGGATGATCTTAAATATGTCGTGAAGTAATATGACGGCCCCTATTCGACTGTTTACCTGATATAGTACTGGAAACGCTGTTAAGCGGAGTACAAATGTATGGAAGTCAGTAAACGACCGAAGGTAGTTGTATTATGGATCAACATTATAAAAATGGAAACTTTATGAACGGACTTATCTTGTGATTTTAAACATAAAACTTATATTCGCCTTTCGATTAACAAACGTGATTGTAACCTTGTAAAGAGGAGTCGCGAACCTTAATACTTGGTCAATAATTATCTGTGTCAAAACTACGGTTTAATTGTAACATCATGCAATCATCATAAAATGCAATGTGATTACGTGGAATTGCCTTGAGTATTGTACACCTCCAATCACAATGTACTTATCATGAAAAAATTGTGAAGCAATTAAATTCATAACGGAAACATCGGTAAACGATTAAATACGTTGTGAACTACTGTAGTATTTTCCGATATGGTCTGGGTTTAACTTTATGCAAAAGCCGCCAACATTTTAATTAGATTAGTTTAGATTAGATTAGAGTAGGTAGGCTATAGGCTAAATAATCATTCACGAAAACCTAGGGATTTGTTAATTCTCATGAGAAAGGAAAGTTTAAAATCCAATCTAAAATGATATATTTCCTTAAACCATAAAACCTAAAGTAAGGTACGCAAGAAACCTAAACACTTTCCCTCGCTTACCATGCTTAAGTTTCATTAATAGGATTTAATCAAATAAGTCTGAACATATTGTCTAAGTTAGTTGTTTGCCGAATGTGTAGTCCTTGTGGTATTAAGAACGGTTGGACTTGTTATGGACTTGCTACTCTTTTCCTTTGCCCACGAGCGAATGGGTTCAGTAATAAGGGCCATTGACTCCCTCGCAGGAGAGTGTCAAGAGTTGAGCATTAACTGTCTGATCAGAATCATGATAACCCAGTTCCTCGTGACATATCAGTTGATAACCGATTGATAAGGATCTACGGGTTATACCATAAGCTATCGAATCTAGTAAACATTCCCAATTTAGATAAACGTTTCCTCTGAAAAGTCATCGTCCCATATTATGAGCTAATGAAATCACAACAAATACTACTTTCCATCATCTGATTTATTAATATATTTTATTTGCTTTATGTAGTCTATTTAGTTAACTGAATCAAAACCCCCAATGCACTTTTATAAAAACCTGTACTAGAAAGTAACGATTGATTGGATTACCTCTGTTTCAATTCAGTTTCTCTCTAAAAATGACTCTAGGTCATACTTACCATCTACTAGCCTTTGGTTTAGTAGTAATAAGTCACACTTAGACCCCAGCATTTACAAATTTAAAACACCCACCGATAGGCGTTGTGATCACTCACGTTTGCAACGGTCGAAACACCATCAAGTTTTTTGCGCCGCTGCCGGGGAGACTAACTGTCCGATACAGAGGCCCAACCAATCCTGTTTTCTAGTATACCCTTAGGATAAAACCTTATAAAAAACAAAAACAAAACATTTTCTTTATTATCTGTTTTCATTTAGTGTATGACCTATTCCCCTAGATCTGCCCCGCTTTTTAACTTTCCTGATCCAGAACTTATAATACGTACTATTCAACGAGAAAAGAAGCAATATGCATTTAGACAAGCAATGGCTGATCGCATCACTCTCACTGACAACAGTAAGCCCTCTATTGAAGGAAGAGGAGGCCCAATTCTCTACCCAGAAACCCCAGGACAATCATTCGAGCTTAAACACCACATCATCCAACTAATCCAAAACCACTGTCAATTCCATGGATTGCCAAGTGATGATCCAAACTCTCACCTCGACAAGTTCATATCTCTTTCAAACTCCTACAAACAAAATGGAGTTAGCCAAGATACAATCCGCTTGTATCTCTTTCCTTATTCGCTCACACATCATGCACAAACATGGTTTGAAGGTTTAGAAACCGGCTCTATTCCTTCATGGACGGTGATGGCGAAAAAGTTTCTAACCAAGTACTTTCCGCCCTCTAAACAAACCAAACTCCGAAATGACATCATGAACTTTCACCAAGCTTTTGATGAGTCATTGTACACCGCATGGGAATGATTCAAAGGAGCACCGAAATACCCCAATCAACGGCTCGACAAATCTGCACAATTGTGTACCTTCTATAATGGTTTAGACCCTAACCACCGAACCACCCTCGACACTGCTGCACAAGGAAGCTTTATGATGAAGACGGACGAAGAGGGATGAAACCTTATAGAAAACATGACTATGCATCACCACGATTGGAACTCTAGAGATCACTCAACATCTTCAGCACCTCTCACTACATCAAATCCAATTCCAGTCGAAGCAATTAAGGTATTAACGGAGAAGATGGACACACTTGTCAAACAGTTCGGAGAACTTAAGAAACAACAAAACCTAGTACACCAAGTGCAATCCTGTCAAAACTGCACCAACTCGCAACCACCCGGTGAATATCAAGTTGAATATGAAGAGACATATGGCACCGTCTACTATGCTCAATATCCCGCTCGACCACATAATTTTCCACCCGGTTTCAACCAAAACAACAACCAACCTAGAGGACCTCCATTCCCACAAAGAAACAACCAACCTTTTCAACCCCGATACCCACCTAGATACCCACCTTACCCATAAAAACAACAACTTGCCTACAACCAACCCCTCGCACTTCCTGGACCCACTTCCGACACAAACCAAACCACTAAGCAACCCAACAAGATGAATGCCCCAGCTTCAAGTTCAGAAGACGCCTTCACCCAGTTCATGCAAGGCCAACACATACTCAACCAAAAGACATCCGCTAGGCAAGATCAAGCCGATCTCTTCATGAGAAATCAATTAGCCGTACTGAAGAACTTGGAAGCTCAAATTGGACAATTGGCACAACGTCTTGAGAATAGACCCAGAGGAAGTTAACCTAGCAACACGATTCACAACCCACATGTTGAGGAGGAAAATAAAGATACCACCACCAAGGAAGCAGCCACTCCACCCCCTGCTGCTGTCCTAGTCAAGGAAGAACCAGAGATCAAGATACCAGTTGTGGTAACCACCCCGACCATGAACAAGGAGGTTAGAATCCCTTACCACGCTAAACTTAAGGTCCAAGCTAAGAAATTATCATCCTTTAAGTTAGACAGAAAATTCCTCGATACTATGTCTAGAGTTCCCGGTCATAATAAATACATTAGAAAACAGCTATCCACTAAGGATAAACTGCCAGAAGTAAACAACATTCCTCTTAGTCCTGAAAGCTCAGCCCTACTAAAAAATAGCCTTCCTGAAAAACTAGGAGACACCGGTAGATTTACACTCACTTGTTCTATTTATCAATCCGGAGATATAACCAAAAGGAATAGCTGAAAATGTCTTAGTTCAAGTTAACAAATTCTTCTTTCCTACGGATTTCGTGGTAATGGACATCCACGAGGACATAAACATCCTGATTATCCTTGGAAGACCATTCATGAATACAGCCCGAGCAGTGATTGATGTGTATAATCACACGATTGTCCTACGCTCACATGGCGAAAGCATCACTTACAAGATCGACCAACCAGAATGCACTCCAGAACAAGAAGAATGTTATGCTATATCACCAGGCAGAATTACCTATAATGATGAATCGGAGCCCGAAGAAGAACAACCTTTCATCCGATCGTCAGCCTTCATCTCTGACACTGAAACTGACCCAGAAGAGGAAGAGGAGTATCAACCTGCAGAGGAAGACATGGAATCTGAAGAAGAAAAAGAACCTGAAAAAGAAGAAGAGGAAGAACCCACTAAGGAAGAAGAAGAAACTAAAGAGGAAAAAGAAGAAATGGACGAAGAGACCGAAGAAGAAAGATCTGAAGAAATGGAGGAAGATGAAGATCAAATTAATTCACCCCAAATGGCTGAAGTCAAAAGGATACAATGCTCTGAAGACAACAATTCATCAAATGAATCCGTTGATTATGAATCCATCGGTCAATACTTCAGATCCACTCATCTCAAGAGAATGGAAACCATGCCCGACTCTCATCTCGACCCTTCGAAACCATTCACCCAAACCCGACTCCGAGATATAGATACAATTGAAGAAGAGTTCCGATCCTCAAGCCAATCGGAAATATATGACAAGCTATTACAAAGAATCGCTGAGTATAAGGCAAGTCAAACGAATGGCTTTGTGGAAGAGAACCTTCAAGATTCAGCCACGGAAGTCAGGACCATTGAAGTCGATAGTTCCCAACCTTTCAATAACGCACCCTCAGATGAATTCCACCAATTTCCATATTCCCGTGATGAAGATTCTTTAAAAGAAATCGAGTATGACGATGATTGTATCGACGTCACTCTCGACGAACACTCTATTCCCCCTGCTCCAGCAAATTCTCCTATCTCCATAACCGAGATATTGGAAATCCTTCTCTTAGATACCCACCAAGAGATGATTGACTTGATTGATGAAAACGACGATGTTCGCATCATCGTAGAAGCTATCAGAGAATCAACCAATGACTACATAACCACTCAAAGGCACCTGATAAAGGAAATCGAACGAGAATACAATTCATACCTTGCCAATTATGGATCGCAAGAACCTCGCGCTCTACGCAGATATATCTAAGAACTATCAGATTCCATTCAAGCTCAACTCACAAGAGAAGCTCAAAAGCCAGAAAGACCTCACTACCCGATGAGAGAAATCGAGTTCTGCAGCAACCAGAGGCAAATATACCAAAAAGTATATTGTGCCCTAGCTGGATCAGCTTTCCCCTACTCATCGAGTAAGAAGGCTACACTAACATCAATGAGAACCCATCTGGAAAGAGCTACTGGAAACCCACAGAAATATGTCGATCTCAGAATGGTAGGAGATCTTAGAACCCTTCTAGATCTCATCGAAACCAGAGAACACCTAACTTAAGAAAATTTCAGAATCGTCATTCATTCCACTATTGGTCATCATGTTGAGCTGATACTTGATGAACTAAATGACTCAGTATATGAAGAAGAAGTTCGTGAAGTACCAAGATTCATTCTGCACTTGTCGCAAATCAACTTAGCAACATATGTGACGACTCGACTACGCGGAATGTAGACTGAAGAAGATGTGGAGCTTGATGTCTACCGCAACGGGTACAATGAAATATTCAGCAAGCTAATCTATGTCTTCACAAACTCGGACTTCCCCTTCAACCGTGAGCAACATCAACTCATCAAACAAGTATGCCAAGCAACCAGATCATTTGGAGGAGACCCTTTGGCTAGTGACTTTGAAGAAGTGAAAACTCAGTTCCTGGCCCTAATCGCTTCAATAGGCCGAAACCACCCCCGGCGTGAGATTGTTCGAACTCACACCTGCACAAGAGTTGACCCTAATGGACCAGTCACATGGTCAGTTAGATACATCAGCTACGGGATGGTAATTCTCGATCAATTAGCCACTGATCACTTCAAAAGCTTCATGATGGAATCCACCAATCCACCAACCCTAATTGCTGACATGATAGAGCAATTCCTTCAGTACTTCCCTCCACGTTACACCTTACCTAGAAGCCACGGTAACAACTCCGTTAATCTCATGGATGCATCCATCTCCATCTAGCTAGGAGAAAAGAAGTCGAGCTCTCGACTTTAAAACAGCGCTTCTCGGGAGGCAACCCGTGTTTTACATTTTCGCAATTCTACATTCCAAGAAGTGATGAAGTCTCCGACTATCTTTCATACTTGGATATACGAAGAAGTTTTAAGAACTGTCCGACGCATCAAGTTTTCAACGTCGGAAACAAAGAAAGTATATCCAACGTGTTCACACCTACGAGACCAATCACAAGAAAACTTAATCAAGAGTGAACCCAGCAAGACGAAGTTCGACAAACACATACCATGTTGCACTGCAACTACTGGGGAGTACTTCTATACCAGTCTTTTTCTTTTGTTATAAATATACCATATCCACTATGCTTATCATTAAGTGTGGGATTCAAACCCAACACACACTGCTAAAATAATACGTCTTAGATGTTTCAAATCCTAAGTGTGGGATTTTACCCCAGTCAGAGCTTAGAATAACATCGAGGACGATGTTCCTTTAAGTGTGGGATAGCAGTAGTTACACTACTGTAAAAAGGATAATGGTATATGCTTGATTCTAAGCTCATTTCTCTTTAGACCATCCTTCTCCAAAAAGTAACTCGAAAATTTAACAATTTTTCAAAATTGAGTTAAAAATATGTTGAAAATGAAAATATTAGACAAAGAATGATTTACTTTGGAGAAGAATGATAAATAAAATACGAATTCCTTTGAAAAATTAGTTTAGTAATCCCATAAAGAGCATCGCATGACTAGGCACACAATAAACCAACTTTCGATTCGTGAGGTATCTTGAGCCATATAAAGCACTCACTTTTTCGATTCTTGAGTGTGCCGATGTATGCGTTTAGAATCAGAACTTTCTCTTGTTATGCATTTCGAATCCAAACTAGTGAGTGAAAAGGAGATCGAATCACATCATTCTTAAACCCATCCATACACCAAATATATATATATATATATATATATATATATGTATATATATATGTATATATATATGTGTGTATATATATATATATATACACGTTATCCCTACCCTCACAAAAGCGTCCCTCAAACTTCATAGTAAGTCCCGAAGATGAAAGAAGAGAAGCTACAAGGATATGACGTCGAAAAAAAAGAGCAAAAAAAAATCAAATGAAAAGAATTTGAAGAAAAGAAAGTCAAATGGAGTAAAAGACTCCTACCAAAAATCATAAGAACAGGGCGTCAATCCTCTCTAAAATTCCAGCTTTCCTCTTCACACGAAAAAAATAAACCTATGAAAAACCAACACAACCCCCTCTCATATCATCAACACTCCACTCCAAAAACCCTACATCACTTCTCCTAGAATGATTGTGGCTAGATCAACTTCGCGCTCACTTAAAAGGTAACGATTTGACTCTCGATCAAGCCTATGACGAAAAACGGTACATGACTGACGTTCTGAGTGATTGATAAAATTAGAATAGGAAACAGTAAACACTTTGAGTGATTGGAGTGACCACCGTGAGATGATCACCTAGTCATGTATCCAAGATCAAAGATCAAAAGTATGCTCCCAAAGATTACAACGCCACTTTTTCAAAAGCAAAAATATTTTATTTTTCCAAAACCCCCGTAGTAAAGAGTTCCGCCTCGAAATATTTCATTATCTACTTATTTCTAACCATGCTTGAAATTCGAGTTTGCTTGAGGAAAAGCAAAGTTCTAAGTGTGGGATATTTGATATCGCGTAAAAAGTCACGTTTTTACTACCGATATCTCTCTCACTCTGGAATAATACTAGGCAAATAAACTCAAATAATGTTAAAATCAATGAAACTTTATAAAGAAGGTCAAAACAGAGTTGCACGAGAAAAATCAAGCAAAACGGACGAAAAACGAAGATTTCACACACATTTGAAGATTCAAGACATCAAGACAAGATTTAAAGGAAAAAGTGCCCATCACTGAGATTTCTCTTATCCAAGATATTCTCTTTCAAAATACGAATCTAACAGAAGAAGAATCATTGAAAACGGATAAAGAATGAAGATTCTACGTACGCCGGAAGATTCAAACGATTCGTACGAGACATCCAAAGATCAGAGACATATTTTTGGGATTTCTTTTCATCAAAGTCTCCATTTTTAAAAAAGAAATCCAATGCAAAAAGAATCAACACAAACGGACGCATAACGAAGGAGATATGCACGAATCTAGAAATGAGGCGAAAGACGGCGAACCGGGGCGGGGGAGAGGCAACCGCCGCCGGCCACCACCCTACTGCCGCCGGCCACCATGGTGGTGGCGCCGGCTGGCCTGCCCCTGTCTCCCGTGCGCTTTTTTTTCCTTGCCCGTACATGCAGGGTACATGTGCTAGGCCTTTACCGCAACTCTAGGGTACACGTGCTAAACCTTTACGCGATTTAGGGTACATGTTCTATATAACACCCTAAAATTTCATCACATATATATATATATATATATATATATTTTGTTTTTTTTCTTTTCTTTTCTTTTCGGAAGCGTTATCCCATTCCATAAAAGTTTAAGCATTTATATAAACTTTAAACCATTACCAAGTATTATACTATTACAAACTTAAGCATATGTAGTTACAAAACAGTTTTCTTCTATTTGGGTATTACTTCTAAAACATTTAATCCACAAAATGATCAGAGTTTCAGCCGTCAAACATTTCTTCAAACGATCACTAATAGCCCAAGTATCCCAAAAGTTAACCTACAATATATTGTGGGGGATTAGCACGAAGCTAAGTGAATAAACTAAGTCTTACAATTTAACTTAGCATAACAATCAATTCACAGCAATTAACTTCAAGAAACAATCAAATAGAGGATCGGTAGTTCTTGAGGTATCCTCAGTCCGCGGTGATCCTCCAAGAACACTTAATAATCAACTGCAGGCCAATATAGAGATTTTACCGATAGTCTATTGCTATCTTTAATCATTATGGACTAATTCACAACAAATGTTCATCCAATCCATAAAGATTAACCTATAGCAACTAAACCCAATATAATTGACCTCTATCATTCCAAACTATCATGGAATTAATCACTATCAATCAAGTAATCTATCAATTAATAAATTCAATCAATTAAACAATCAATAATATAAACTTAAAATTGATGTAACTAACTGTTAACACAAAATTAAATTGTGAGAATTAATCCACTCACCGATACCTCAGCAGTTGCAACACTCAGTTTCTTATCACTGAGTCTTTGTTTTATCTGAAATATCACATAATAACAAATTAGTAACTTGTCATTACAAAATAGTATTTGCAATATTGATAATTCTCACACATAAGTAACCATATAATACATATGTATAGGGTTTATATTTAAGTTCACAGTTTAACCTATTCATCAAAATACAACAGACAAACGCGATCCGGTTCAAATTTTGTGGGATCGCGTTCCCCTTAAGAAAAATCTCTGTTACCGAATTACACTGGGCAACGCGATCATGAACAAGAGGCTGGATCGCGTTCATCCTTTGAAAACTTTCTGTGATTAATTTGCACTTGGCAACGCGATCCAGGTAATTGCTTGGGATCGCGTTCCCAAGAGTAAAATCCGTCATAATTCATTTATAACTAGTGAACGCGATCCTAACTAGGGTTTGGGGATGGCGTTGAGCTGTTCTTCAGCTCAAGAACAGACCTGTTATTGTCCAGCTCGAACCAAAACTCAAACAATCATCAAAATGGCATCAATTCGAATTTAAAAGCTATCAAAGGCTCAAATAACTTCAAGTAATATCATATACCATCTCTTAACCTAATTCAAACTTCTAATTCGCATAACTATCAACAAATACATTATTAAGGTTAAAACCCAATTTTACAAACAAGAACACTTACATAATCACTTCAAAACTAAGATTCACTGATAATGATGACAAGGAGGTAATCACAACTCCAGATTAGATTATCTTGAATATGATTTTGATTTTAAATCTTGAATATGGTTTTGGATGGTAGTTAAGTGTTCTTGAACTTACTGAAATTTTTAGGAAGTAAAGAAAAGAGGAGGTCGGCCTCTTACTTAACCGACCCAATAACACTAGTATATTATATCCGTCTTAAATATATTGTCTGGAACCTAAATTTTAAATACGAGAAAATTATTTTATTTTACCGTCACTTAAATTTATTTAAAGTAAACAATATTTCATTAGTCACAACATTACCTGAAACTTATTTTCCTATTAAATTTACAATCAAACACATATAATAATATATATTACTTATAAAAGCTAAAGAAAATACCTGTTTCTCCTAGGCCCGATTTGAGGATGTTACATTCTAGCAACTTTCTCACCTTTGGCTAACATGTGCCCCAAGTTGCTAGAATGCACCAAAATTCCCCTATAAATAGGGAGCCCATGGTTCATTTGAAGACATACCTTTCCTACACCATCACACACCTTTCTTACACACTTTCTCACTTTGTTATTTCTTTCTTAATTTGTTAGATTTACTTTCTTATTCTATTGGGCTAGTTTAGGAAACTTGTTTAGAATAGAACGAAAGCAAGGAATGTGCTTGTAATCTTTGGTATAAGCTTGGAGTTATTCTTATTAATTCAAGTCTATTTCTTCTTGCGCATTTATATCGGTTATTTCTATCCGTATCTATCTTAATTAAATATGTATACTTTAATTATGCTAGAGATAGTTTGTGCCATGATTAGCAAGTAGATTACTATTGTATTTGTGTGATGTAATTATCATAAATAATTATGGGATGATCTTAAATATGTCGTGAAGTAATATGACGACCCCTATTCGACTGTTTACCTGATATAGTATTGGTAACGCCGTTAAGCGGAGTACAAATGTATGGAAGTCGGTAAACGACCGAAGGTAGTTGTATTATGGATCGACATTATGAACGGACTTATCTTGTGATTTTAAACATAAAATTTATATTCGCCTTTCGATTAACAAACGTGATTGTAACCTTGTAAAGAAGAGTCTCGAAGCTTAATTCTTGGTCAATAATTATCTGTGTCAAAACTACGGTTTAATTGTAACGTCATGCAATCATCATAAAATGTAATGTGATTACGTGGAATTGCCATGAGTATAGTACACCTCCAATCACAACGTCTATTCCTTCTAGGCATTGTGATCACTCGCGTTTGCGATGGTCGGAACACCATTGATATCGCGTAAAAAGTCATGTTTTTACTACCGATATCTCTTTCATTCTGGAACGATTCTTGGTATTTTAAACTCAAAACCAATACAAATCAGTGATATTATGCCAAGATGGTAAAAACAAGGTTGCACGATAAAAATCAAGCAAAACGAGTGAAAAATGAAGATTCCACACACGTTCGAATATTCACGGCATCAAAACGAGATTTCGAGACAAAAGTTCCCATCACCAACATCCATCTCACCCAAGATGTTCGTTTTCAAATTACGAATCCAACAGAAGAAGAATCAACAAAAAACGGAAAAAGAATGAAGATTCTACCACCACCGGAAGATCCAAATGATTCGTACGCAACATCTGGAGATAAGAGACATATTTCTGGGATATCTTTACATCAAAGTCTTCATTTTTGAATTACGAATCCAACGCAAAAAGAATCAACGCAGACGGACTCATAACGACGAAGATACGCGCGAATTAAGCAACGCAACGAAAGACGACGGACCGGGACGGGTGGTGTGACACCCGTCAAATTAGGACTAGTAATTAGTGCCTAATCAAGTGTAATACATGTAATTAGTTCTGTGTTAGGCTAATTAATATATCAATATATATATTGTTTAATATATACAATTATGCGATTTGATTAAATCGTGCAATTTTCAAATCGAATGTAATTCGGTTCAATTAATACGGACGTTGGTGAACAATTTTATTAAATAATATAACATTATTTAATAACACTAATTATTCAAAATACTATTTGATAATATGTTGTAATTAATTCGCATCGCACGAAGAAACATCTACGCGATTAAAATATTAAGCGCGCAAACAATCAAAGCGAAACTAAGTTACATTTTATATAACTCAAGTGTTAAGTATTTTGGTAAAATACTTCAACAAAAATATTGACTAAATCCTCGTATTTTAAAACGCATGTTTAAACGTGCAAAATAATTAATTAACGATTAAACGCCGGGGGAAACGAACACTGCGCGGAGTTAAAAAGTGGAGACCCCCACACTAGGGAGGGCCCCCACCGATTAGCCACAAGGGGGTGAGGTCACCACCTCCCCACCCCATTTCCCACTTCTACTTTCTCTCATCTTTTCCTTTCTCTCTCTCTTTTCTCTCAATTTACCACCAACCTCACCATCACCATTAAGCCACAAAATAACACCATCAAACCTCAATATTTCATCTCGCTTGTTTGGAAGAAAAGAACCACCGCGCAAAGACCTACATTTCTATCTTTCCGGATTCTCGTTTCGCTACTTTGTAAGTTTCCGACGAAATCCCGAAACCTTTCGATTTCAGGTGTTTTTAAGTTCTAGTTGTTTCTTTAAGCTTAAAATGTCCAAATATGGGTTGGGTAAAAGTCACAGGTCGAACCGAGGCCGGAAAACACCTTTTCGGCTCATTTTCTGGCCAACAGCTCGTTGTGTCGCAGAGGCTCCAGGCCACCTTGTGTCGCATAATTTGAATTATGTCGCAATTAGCGACACAAGTCCTTATGTCGCAGAGGTGATCTGCGACACAACAGACTATGTCGCACTTAGCGACACAAGCCTTTGTGTCGCATAATTTGAATTATGTCGTAATTAGCGACACAAGCCCTTATGTCGCAGAGGTGATCTGCGACACAACAGACTATGTCGCACTTAGCGACACAAGCCTTATGTCGCATGCTATGTCGCATGAAACAGAACCAAGAAAACACAAATTTTACCAAGTGTCGAGACCTTAGATTTTATCACTCGATTTCACCCAAATTCAAGTCCAGATGCGTTTTTCACCAAATTCAAGTCCAGCTCGACCCCAGCCAGGGGCTCTGCCCCTTGGACCCCACCAGGGGCTGCCGCCCCTTGGACCCCGCTACCAGGGGCGCTGCCCTCGGACCCCCGTCATTAACGGGCTTCGCCCTTACCCTAGGGTCACGAGTAACAGTGTTACATCTAAACTTTCACACAAAATGCTAAACTTGTATAACATCAAACACGAATGCGACCTGACTTCTAAAACACATTGGAACTTACTTTTAAGTATAACACTTCAAAAATCAGGAAAGTAATAATGAGATTATTTCAACAACCAATTCACCGACGGGCCGTACACGTTTTCAAAACACAAGTCAAACAACCAAATCGTAGTAATTTGGATAATTTAATCAACCAAATCGTAGTAATTTGGACATTCTAAGTTGGACAAACAAATACAAGGGCAGTCTTTCGAGATGCCTACTCATGTTATAACCATTGTGTGTCTTGGACACCCTCAGGTTACAAGTCTTCGGACATCAATCTACCGCTAATCAATTCAAGTTTATTAATTTAAACACTCAAGGCTCAGGTGAGTCTCATAGCCCCTATTTTACTGTTTTTCATTAAGGGGTGTGATATCATTGCTCGTTTTGTTTTACAAGTAGAACGCAAGTACAATTCAATCAAATACTACATGAGTTGTTTTCAACTAATCAATAAAGCCCTCCATAGCATAGTCTGGTAATACATCTGTAGCGTGAATGTTAGTATATGATATCATATAGGATTGACAATCCTCGTCCGGGTTAGCACGCACTAACTGGTCAAACGGACGTATTAGCATTTGGGGAGACGAGTGTAGATTAGACACTCGTAGGAGGCAACTCAGTTGGGTTTCCTTAATTGGACCTGACACTCAAGTTAAGCTCAGACTATGTGCTCAAGGTTGTATAACTTTTATTTTGCTTAATTGCATTTTAAATTCAATTATAAAATCTTGCGGTTCATACAAATATGTATTGACATACAAACCTGTGAGCTCACTAGCGTTTCGCTGACCAATTTTAGCATGATCACAGGTGACCAGCAGTAGGTTGGACTGCTCAATCAAGATCTATTAGCTCGAGTCAGCATGCAAACAAACAAAGATTTTAGCTGCATTATTATATTTTGTATAGATTAATTATGTACTTAAATATCTTATTTTCAAGCGGAGCTAATGTAAACAATATTTTGAAGTAAACTTTTGTTTTATCAATATTAATGTAAAACGACGCATATAGTGGTCGTTCATTATATCTTTTGTGCTGTGTATATTGATTAGTCACGCCCCGACCCGATTCGCTTCCGCAACCCGAATTTGGGGGTGCGACAGGTGGCAGCCGGCCGCCGCCGGGCAGCAGCCAGGCGGCGCCGCCACCCCCACCCCCATCTTTCTTGCACTTTTTCGTCCTTGCTCGTACCTGGTGCACCACCTTTCGTTACTTTTTCGTACCTGGTGCACCACCTTTCGCTACTTTTTCGTACCTGGTGCACCACCTTTCGCTACTTTTGCTAATGTGAGCCTAAGGGTGCTAATGTGAGCCATATTTTGCCTATAAATAGCAGCCCCTAAGTCTCATTTTAACACACACTCAAGAATACACTTCTACATTCTAATAATTCCACACACTCCTTTTCCATTTCCACTTTCTCACTCTAGAAATTCTCTTATAGTCTAGGATTATTGTAATTAATCTTCGGATTAGTATAGAGGCTAGAACGAACGTTAGGAGGTTTGAAGATTCATCTTTGTACGTGTAAATGAGTTGTCAATCATAATAATACGTTGCTGCGCATTTAATTCCGGGTGATATCTAAACCTTTATCATACTTATTTTATTCCATATTTTAAATATGTGTTATTGCTTGGTATGTGATATATTTATTGCCATGAATTGCGAGTAGTTTATTATTGTGGTTGTTGATGATGTAGATAATTATAAGTAAGGATGACATTATATAATTAATGCACGACAATCGTAAAGAGATATGACGGCCCCTATTCGACTGTTTACCCGATATAGTACTGAAAACGCTTTAAGGCGGAGTACAAATGTATGGAAGTCGGTAAACGACCGAATGTAGTTATATCTCTGGAATCAGCTCTGGTTTAATAGTTGGAATCCCGATGGGGTAATACAACTTCACAACTAACTGGTATATCCTACGAAAGTCAAAACACTATAAAATGATGTTCGTGAAATACGTTCAGATAAAATAGGAATTAGTAACCCTTGTAGCATTAAGACTTTATGAATTCAAGTTTAATTTATGGATTACCCTTTCTGGTTATCCACGTGACTGCAACCTAGTAATTAGGACCTGATCAACCTTAATTATGGTAAGTAGTTATCTGTGCCCATGACATGCAATAAGTAAGATACATTGAAACCACTCGTTGTATATATTAGGTCTACGTTTCTACACTGCTTTACATTTAGTTAGATAGAGTGTCACTTTCAATGTCAATTACTCTCGACCGCATGTTGATATGAGAAACCATGGAACTACTACGTAAAGTACACTGTCTATCATTGAAATGCATGGTCCGCATATGAAACACGTTTTGATAAAACTGTGAATAATCCGGGGATGTATAACTGTTTGAAAAGGAGAGATTTGAATCATAAGTCGAAGTAACTAAAGCTTAAATGAATGATAACAGGACTTCGGAATTAGATCAATGTCATAATGACCTAGAATCTTTAAAACACCAAGTCTTATAAAATCGGCGGTTCAAACATACAAAGTTATTAATCTGCATGCTAATAGAACATTAAACTATTTTAGGAGTTAAGAACGGTCGAACCTATGAGACGATACGCTACTGATTCATGAACCTCGTTATAAAACCAAGATAGGTTGCTTATTTTTCAACTAGATAAGTATTGGAAGTTTGCGTATTGCTCCGATCAGAATCATGATAACCTAGTTCCTAGTGACATGCCAATGGGAAATTGAGTTGGTAGGGTTCTAGAGTTTACGCCTAGTAGTTTGGTTGCCACATTAGTATCATCCCTATTTATTCTGTCATCCCGAAATATTAATTATCGAAATCTCAACAATCACATATTTATCTTTATCTGCTTTCCTGTACTTTAATTTCCTGCATTTTAATTACTTGTCTTTAACCCCCAAACCTACCTACTTTGTTCCATCCTAGATACTTCCCTACCGAAAGTGCCAACTTTAATTTACCCACACGTTTGGATTCATAGAACGATCTTAGGTTATACTTACCGCTTACTAACCAGAGTCGGTAGTACATATAATTTAAGCCCCGCTAATTATAAATTTTAAAACCCCTGATGACGCCTGATTAAGTTACAATCAACGACACCAACGCTTTCGGGTGCCATCAACCATCAGGGTTGTTTAGCTATCATAGATGGTTTTACTGTAGTACAAGCTTAGATATATTGAGTTCAGATGGCTGTAAAGTATGTAGTCCAGTTAATGCCCTAATACGATTGAGTATCCGGTTTAGCGTTGGACACACCTATGGTGGAGTAAAAACACGTGGAAACTATGGAAAGGTCGAAGGCTGTATACTGTGTTACATCCTAGCTTAGTCTGTGATCCATGAAAGACCGTAATACGGGTGAATACACAGTATAATATTGGATACACCTTTTGTGTAATACAATTACATACAAACTGTGGAAAACCCTGTAAGTTGAAGACTGTATCAGAGCCGAATATCTCTGAACTCAATCACAACCATTAATGTGTATGTAATCAGTCACCACCTGTCTTAAATCTTAAATGCCTTGCTTAGCTTAGATATCTTTGTCTGTGTTAAGAAAGATCAGTGGATAAATTGCGAATTGTCGCCTTATTCCTGCACCCCATTTGGAGGGTCACTTGCTCTAATCACAAGAAATGGTAAATAGGGTTTCAAGGCAGTCCGTTCTGATCAGAATCTTGATAGCCTAGTACTCAGTGACATACTGATCGGTTTATCTGATCAGTAGGGTGCTAGTGTTTACACCACAAGGTATCTACGTGAACACAAGACACAAATCTTGAAAGACGTTTTCAAATATAAAACCCCAATACAACATCACCCCACGTAAAAGCTAACGAAGTCATAACAAACACAAGTTCCTTTATATTAATTCAACCTACCGCTTTTATTTACCGTTTTAATTAGTTTAAATTTTAATTAGGACCTAAGCATAAAATCCCCACTCAAAACTATTTTCAAACCATCGCTAATTTGAACTCTCGTCCCGACAAGTCATTTCACAATACGGTTAACTCTTTAGAATGACCCTAGGTCATACTTCAGCTATACAGCTCTAGTAGAATTTAGGTCCCCAGCTTAATATAAATTTTAAAACTTCCACCGACGTGCTGCCATACGGTCGCGTTGACGACGCGTGACGGTTGGTGCACGTCAAAGGGTCGTCACGGCCATAGTACTATTCGTATACTCAGTGGGTATCCATAAGGACTTTTATGCACTACATTGTAAGTCTGGGTCCGTACTAGGATTCGTTGTCTAGTTCCCAAAAAATAGTATGAAAACTCTATTTCATAAATCAACGGTGTAAGTAAATACATAACAGTATTTATAAATAGTTATCGTATGCAATAGCAACAACTATTAGCTATGTTTTTCACCCCTAGTTTTGAAAACAGTAAAACGGTTAAAAATAGGGGTTATGAACTCACAGTAGATGCGGTGATGTGAGATCTAGCAGATAATAGTAAACGTCATCCAGATAAGCCTCTTAACAACCTATAAGAGATGTATTAACCAAAGTAATTGACAAATCATCAAACTATATTAATGGTTTGTTTGTGTTGAAAGATCGTTTGAGTTTAGAAGGTGTACGATTCGTTAGTGATGATATTCAAAAGTTTATTTGTTACTCATTCACAATTGTTGATTGGGTTGTATATTATAGTCGTGCGAATATTCGTTGTCCATATATATATATATATATATATATATATATATATATATATGTACGGTTATTATAGTCGTTGTGTATGAAAATACAAAATACATATATTTCCAAATCGTTTGAAAAGTATTCACTTGTGAATATATATATATATATATATATATATATATATATATATATATATATATATATATAATATACACTTTATCGTCGTATGTATATATATAATAATAGTTGGTTGTTATATATATATATATATATATATATATATATATATATATATATATATATACAAATAAACGTTTTACCAATATGTTTACTCGTTCTCATATATTCCGTTTATGTAACAATAAACTGTCATCGCTCCAAAAATCGTTTATTCTCGTATTCAAATGTTATATAAATATTTATCGCGCGAAAGTATATATATATATGTATATATATATAATTTGTTTTAAGTTTATTGTTTATATATATATATATATATATATAGTGAAAGTTTTCGTATAAATATATATATATATATATATATATATATATACATCTTAGTGCGTTGCATGTACAATTGCATAAGTTTTTGGATTTTATTTATCCGAATGTATAAGTTATGTACCCGTGTTAATTATCGTTGTAGATATATATATATATATATATATATATATAGATAGATAGATAGATAGATAGATAGATAGATAGATAGATATTCATATATGTAAAGTTAATATTTTCATGTTTACAATGTATTTCGTACGATTTTTATTTTATTTGTATCCATTTACTTAGTCCCAAGAAGTTAACATTTTGAAGAAATTTTACTGGGCACCGAGTTGTACTACTGCGTCATTTTTGAACTAAAGTACGCGATTGGGTAAAAATACGCAATCACTTATGTTAGACCTCACCCCATTGGGTACCAAGTATTACCCAATAGGGTATCATTCTTCACCCAGTCGGGTATCAACCTTTACCCGGTCAGGTATCGGTTGATTCGAGGTTTTACCCGGCGGATACTCTTGTACTCGGCGGGTACTTTCGGTTTCAAGTGTTTTCATGAATTCTCACCCGGTCCGGTAACAACACTTACCCAGTTGGGTATCATTGTTCACCCAATCGGGTATGGTCTCTCACCCGTTCAGGTGTGTTTGTCTTTATTCCATGCTCTGTTCGTAGTTCATAATATCATCATCATCTTCTTTGTTGTCGTTATAATTCGAGTTTTAATCTTTCACAAATGTTATAATCACATTACACGTGTTCATCCAAGTGATTTAATACATCAATTTTTACTTGTATGTTTTGCTAAGATCTTAAAAATCGTGAGTGAGTTTTTAGGTCAAGAATCATCATCACCAACACTTCCATTTTATATGTTTTTGTTACATAATCTTTCTTAATCATCAAGTATATACATAATTTAGTAGTGTGTCCTTAATACATATCAAATATTTATGTAAGAGATTTGAAGAGAAAAGTTCCTCACAGTGGTTCTTGAAGTGTAGATGATGATGATGACACTGTGACGATGACGATGATGAATAAAAGATGATGATGATAATGATAGTTGATGATGATGAGATGATGAAGATGATAAAGATGAAGGTCTACTTCTTCTCGTGATTCTTGCTTCCAATCACAAACAGAGAAACCAATAATTGAAGTTTGGTGGTGGTTTGTGTGTGTGTGTGAAGAAAATGGAATTGGAGGGAGTATATTAAAATGAGCGTGATTAGTGGTAAAATCTTACCGAGATTGGAGGAGTGTCACAGTTTTGGTTTGACATTGATTTGGTTCAGTTTTGCATTAAATTGGTTTAGGTATGCCAGTGGGTATTGGATTTGGCAATTGGTTTCGTGCGATGGTTAATGGATTTCACATTAGTATGCTTCGGTTTTGCATTCAACTTCGACATCAATATCCAAGGCTTCACTCCGCTTTATTTCGTATTCCAATTTTGAAGACATCAACATCCAAAGCTTCAGTTCGCTATTTTGCATTCCAGTTTTGAATTTTGTTTGACAAACTCTCATGCATTTTGTGTAACATTGTGAGTTTGAGGGAGGATACTGGCATAATAAAGGACCAATGGTTAAGCCCAAGCTGGTTTAGTTAAGCTTAGACCCTTTTATATTTAGGCTTTTGTTAGTTTTAATATCTACGCACTTTATGTATTCAGTCTCTATTAACCTATTGTAATTCTATTGTTCAATAATATTATCGTTAGTTTCTACAATAATACCCATTTTTTTATCGAAACAACTTATTAGAACTTCTTTTATTTTCATTATAGTGTATACAAACATCGGACAACAATAGAAGCGAATAACAACTCAATAACCTTGGATTAAAATCAAACACCTCATATTTTGGTCAAGTAGATGATCCCATCTCGATAATATTTGTAAGGATTAATACACACAGAGGGGATTAAAGTATCCCAAAATGCTTGTTTAGGGTACCAAAGTTTATTTTTTGACAAAACTATGAGTTAACTATACATTATGTTTATAGGTAACTAAAGTTTGTTAATATGTTTACAAGGATAATTAAAGTTTATTAAAATTTTTACAAGGATAATCAAAGTTTATAAAATTGTTCAAATTGATGAATCTTTATCAGCTCATTTTCCACTTGGGAGAGGTTTTAAAAGTTGGGTTATAGTTTTGCTAAATCATAAACTTTAGTACCCCAAGCGAACAT
Organism: Pseudognaphalium luteoalbum; assembly: GCA_963422505.1. Lineage (NCBI taxonomy): Eukaryota > Viridiplantae > Streptophyta > Magnoliopsida > Asterales > Asteraceae > Pseudognaphalium > Pseudognaphalium luteoalbum. The sequence continues at coordinate 84,096,040 of OY730194.1, forward strand.
TTTGTGATATTTTAATCCCCTCCGTGTGTATTAACCCTATTTGTAATATAATTTTTTTTTATTTAATGACCAGGTCTTAAAGTTTGTTGACAATTTATGTCAGGTCGGTTCAGATTAGTTGAATATGTATTGACGCGTTGAAAGTTCTCAACCTGAACATAATATGATTTGCTATTTGGGCTACCGAGCTCAAGTGGCATGTTAGAAGTGACCAAGATGAAATGTCAAAAGGTCAATCAGGTTGAAGAGTTAGCGGGTTGGCATGTAAATATTTTCTTGATCCAAAAATTGGGGTTAGCGGGTTACTAGGTTGATTCTAGGTCATATAAAAAAGTATCACCCTTAATTTTAAGGTGTAAGGACATAAAAATGCAATGAACTATCACCTGACATTCATAGTATGTATTCAATTATTCGGATTTCCATTGTATGTAACAAACTATTTATTTCTTTTCATTGTATGTAATTTTCTGTATTTTTTCCACGTGTCATCTATATAAGGTGCCACGTGTCATCGTTACACGTTGACACGTCACCAAATTGCATACAATGGAAAGAAATAAATAGTTTGTCACACACAATGGAAGCCTGAATAGTTGAGTACACACTATGAATGTCAGGTAATAGTTAATTACATTTTTATGTACTTACCCCTAATTGTAACCACTTCAGTTATTATATATAACCAACTTAAAGTTCTGCAACAACTTGGACGACTAAATTGAAATTGTTATGGATTTTAATATTTTTTTTTATTTTGTTAGTTATATAAGTTTGTATAGATGTTAGTGTGTTAAATGTAAAGTGCTATAATTCGTATATGTATAATTTTAACTCACACAACAATGCGAGCGAGTAATTTAAAATTGTTATAGATATTCAATTGAATATGAGTCTATAAATTATTGTAGATTATAATTGTTATATTTAAAAATTTTAAATTTAAAAATATATACATCATATCTTCCAAAATTTTTGAGCTTTTGGGATCTTGAACAACAAGTTGTTTTTTTATCGAAGTGATGTTCAACCGCACCTGATTTTTGGGATGAACATATTTTATTGAAAGGTGTTGAGATCTTGTGGTTCTATTGATATCGGTATGAAGGAAAACATAGAAAATGATGAATCATGTATATATGGTTAGAAATGAAGAAATATAATTAAGAAAAAATTTCATTTTAAAAATTATTTAATATTTAGAGGGAAAGTGTAATTAATTTAATTAAATTTAGATTGTCGAATTAATTTGAAATCTCATTGAAGGATTCAAACTATTTCATGATATTTTGGTTAATCATATGTACTCCTTCCGTCCCAAAATAATTATCCTTTTTTGACTTTTTGAAGTCTTTCATTTTCAACTTTTTGAAGTCTTTTATTTTGAACTTTGATCTTAAATAATTGTCCCTTTTTGACTTTTTGAAGTCTTTCATTTTCAAGTTTAATCATATGTAATCCTTGATGCAAAATATGAATGAATTAGGTTTTAAATATATTTTCATTGCTATAATTTTTATCAGCTATTATATGACACATAGACAAATATTTAAAGTCAAAGTTGAAAAAGACATACTTCAAAAAGTCAAAAGAGGACAATTATTTTGGGACGGAGGGAATATAAGATAAAGTTGGAAAATTGTATACAATGATTTTCTCGAATTTTATTCATAGTTAACTATTGAGACATAGTTTGTGACAACAGATCTAGCTTGAAATAGGACTAGTGTAATTATTATCATGTTTGTACATTGGTTTAGATTTGTAAATAAATGTTTGTTTTGTTATTAATATTCGTTAAATATATTAGTATATTAAAGTGTTACACGAATATCGAAAATGAAATAAACATGTATAGCGAGTCGAGATTTCAAGTCGCAAGGCATTACGATGCGAGATGAGATCTGAACTCGCAATACAATAAGTATCGCGAACCGAAGCCAAGCTGGGCTTGGGTTGCGAGTTGAGTTGGACTCGCAGGCCCATGATCTCCGAGGTGAATTAAGTATATATATTTAATTCGGTTTGAATTAAACTAAGACTTTTGCCATTCGAAATTTATTCGAAATTTATACCTGTAAATTGAATAATCCAGAGAAAAACGTATTCTAAAGACTAGGCTTTGACAGTTTATCGTTTAAAGCTAAGTATTAGTTAACCTAAATGCAAACTTATTCGTTATAGTAAGATATCGACGCATTAAGGGATTCCGCACCTTAATACTACAGATTACGAAGTTATCGATCATAGAACTAGGGACTTGCATTAACATTTTGAACGGATATACTATCACATGTAACTTTTTAATCGTCGCCACATTGGCATGAAGTATGATAGGATAAAATAAAAGATTGATAATGAAGGTTTTTGTGACACCCGTCAAATTAGGACTAGTAATTAGTGCCTAATCAAGTGTTAATACATGTAATTAGTTCTGTGTTAGGTTCATTAATGTATCGAAATATATATTGATGAATATATACAACTATGCGATTTTAAATCGTACGCAATTCAAATCGAATGTAATTCGGTTCAATTAAATACGGACGTTGGTGATCAATTTAATTAAATAATATAACATTATTTAATAACGTTATTACATCCGAATATCATTTTAATAATATTTCAAATTCAATTTCGTATCATACGAATAAGGTCCACGCGGTTAAAATATAAAAGGCACAAACAAAGCGAAACAAGTTAAAGTTATATTTTACTCTAGAACTCAATTATTAAGTATTTGATAAAATACTTCAAGTAAATTATTGACTAAATATTTTTATTCTAAAACTTGTAATTAAACGTAAATAAAATTATTCAAATGTTTAAACAACCGGGAAAATGAACACCGCACGAAGCGCAAATGCACGGGAGTAAAAGTGGAGACCCACACTTCAGTGGGCCCCACCGAAAATCTGCCCAAAAATGGGGGAAAACCCCCTCCCCTTTCCCTTTTCTCTCACTTTCTCACCATCTCTCTCTTTCTTCTCCTTTTCTTCTCTCAACTCACCACCACCACCACCACCATTAAACCACCAAAAGCACCACGAAACCACCTCGGATCCTCACGCTCCTTTAGAGAAAAACGATCACCTCATCACGATCTACACTTTCATCTTTTCGGATTTCTCCGGCGTTAAGTTTGTAAGTTTTCGACAAAACCCGAAACACTCCGCTTTTCATTATTCTTACTTGTTTATGGGTTATTTAAGCTCATAATGTTCAAATATGGGTTGGGTAAAAGTTTCAAGTCAAACGGAGGCCAGAAAACACCTTTTCGGCTCATTTTCCGGCCAACAGCGCGTTATGTCGCAGAGGCTCCAGGCCACCTGCGACATAAGCTTTTATGTCGCTAAATCAGGCCTTATGTCGCATATAGCGACATAAGCCACTATGTTGCACTAATCACGGACGTCGCATATAGCGACACAAAACACTATGTCACAAAACTTATTCCCGTCGCACATAGCGACACAACACCTTATGTCGCATTAAATTGCGGACGTCCCACTTAGCGACACAAACCCTTATGTCGCAGTCATGATCTGCGACATAACAACCTATGTCGCACTTTAGCGACACAAAGTTGTATGTCGCACAGTGTGTCGCATGAAACAGAACCAAGAAAACACAGATTTTACTAAGTGTCGAGACCTAAAATTTTATCACTTGATTTCACCCAAATTCAAGTCCAGATGCGTTTTCCACCAAAGCAATATAGTAGAAATAAAAAATTTTCGAGCTTGATTTCACCCAAACCAGGGGCCAGCCCCTTGGACCCCGCCAGGGGTTGCCACCCCTGGGACCCCGCTAACCAGGGGCGCTGCCCCCGGACCCCCGTCACTTAAAGTTTACAAATACTTTCTAAGTATAACACCTTTCGAAAAACAAAATAAGAATGTGGGATTATTATTACAAACAAATCACCAACGGGCCGTACACGTTTTCAAAACATAACCAAATCAACCAAATCGTAGTAATTTGAACATTCTAGTTGAAAGAACAACTACAAAGGTAGTCTTTATAGATACCTTCTCACATTTATAACCATCACGTGTCGTGGACACCCTCAGGTTATGTGACACCCGACGATTTAGGGTTACTTATTAACCTACTAGAAACCCTAATTACGTATGTTTAGTTTAGTATTAGGCTAAATACTAGTAATTACTTGTAACTATTTGTATATTTATGTGAATATACACCCCCGAAATTGATTTATATTACGCTTGCGCAATTTGGTGAAATTGTGCAAAACGACCGGACGGAGTCCGACAGAAAATACGACGTTGGTGAAAACATTTTTATAAATAACTTGAATCCATTTTTAGAAGTTATTTATCATATATTATTATTATTATATAATAATACCCGAAAAACCTAGACGTTCCGATTAAAACGTCTCAAACGAACGTAAAACGCAACAAATTAAGCTAGGAATGAAAAATGACCATAATGCCCTTGGTGGGGCCCATGAGAACGACCAGCCACCCCTCTCCTCCCCTTTTTGCTGCCCATTCCCCTCCCCCATTCAAATTTCATGCAAGGATATCAATCCCACACTCCACCTCACTCCTCATTCTACACTCCACCCATTTCCACTTTCTCTCTATTATCTCTCACACTCTTCCTCTCTCTAAACTCCAGAAAACTCAATCCCTTTCACCACCCAAGAACCACCATTACCACCACCACTAAATCACCATCAACCACCACCATTTGCTAGGGTTTTTCAAGCTCAAGAGCATCATCTTCCTCATCATCACTTGTTTTTCATCTTGTTGGTATAAATCACCTAAACTCTTCATTAGTTTTACTTACATAATGTTTATTTACATGTTATAAAGTTCATCTATCATGTTTATGTCCAAAACCATTGACAAAAATCGTTTTTATAAATTATATTCAAACTTACATAATCTGTCTCAGAAAAGTCAGTTTAGTAAATCGACCATAACTTGAGTTCTACAAAGAATTAGGAGATGTATTTTTTTTTAAAAGTTGCGTATTGAAAATATCTACAAAAAGTTATTCAATGGATCTTTCCAGAAATCTACGGATTTTCACATAAATACGAATCTATGCGACTGGTCTGGATGTGCTTGAAAACTGAGTATGGTTCTACCCATAAAATTTTATACCTATCAAGATGGACACTATAATTACTGGAAAAATTAAGTTAACCTCTAGACACATGGTAGAACAACTGGTAAAAATTGTGGACTCTAACTCGGAATATAACTAGTTAAGAAAAATAGAGGAAGTGAACCGACAAAATCGAAAAACATAAGTATGGACTGTTTTAGGACTTCTATAAAAACCAAGACTTTTGGTGAACTCCGACATGAACCGACAACATATTTAGACCCTATAAACTGATATTTGGGTTGGGTGAAAGTTTCGGGTCAAACCGAGTAAGTTTGACCAAGTCAACAAAAGTGGCTCGTTTTCGAAAAACTTACTATATTTGGAAAGTGGTAACAAAAATGGGTTTGGGTGACTTAATTAGTAACTTGGATCAAAAACTAATTTTAGAAAGTTTCCCGAACGAAAACCGACACTTAGAACAATTGGATATAAAATTGAAAATTAGATCAGGCGTAAGTGCCGCCCTACCAGCGACACTTACCCAAGTGACGCCTATAGCGTCACTTACCATTAGTGACGCCTGAACCAAGTGCCGCATATAGCGTCACTACCCCAAGTGACGCTGCCAACTTAAAAATCACATTTAACGTCACTTGACCTAGTGCCGCTAACCAACTAAGTGACGCTCCTAAGTGACTCTATAAGTGACTCATAGTTTGACCAAGTTTGACCAGGTTGACTAGGTTTGACCAGTTTGACCAGGTTTGACCAGGTTTGACCAAGTTGACCATGTTTGACTAGTTTGACCAGGTTTGACCAACCTTGACCAACTTTGACCTACGGTTTATGGCTTATACAAACTAAAATAATCTGTTTGCAACACACGATATGTACTAATGAATAGTATGCAATAAAACAAACTTAATAATAATGTCTAATGAATTATTATTACAAACTTTCACCAACGGGTCGTACACGTTTTCGATAAATGAACTTGAACTACTATTTGGACATACTAGTTGATGAACTAGCTTTAGGTGGACATAAAACCCCCACCTACCCGATTGGATTAAGTGGACATTAACCCCCACTTATACAATCGCTATAGATGGTCTTTTGAGACATCTACTTATACAACCTCATACGTTTAGGGCGTTAGGAGGTTGCACACGGGAACGAGAACACCCACTACTTGCTAATATTTGATATTGCTTGCTACCTGCTTAACTCTAGTGAGTTTCATAGCCCCTTTTTACTTGTTTTAAATTGTTTTGGGGGAGAATACATACATACATGTTTTATACAACTGTCTTTATACATGCTTTATACAACTGTTGTTGTGCAACTATTTTTATACAACTGTTTATAAACAATGGGAAACAAAGGATAGCAAGGATAACGCATGAGTGAGACCATAATCCAACAAAGCCCTCGCACATCGTAGTTCGTTAATTTTGAAGCGTGAATATTATTGGATAGATCTATCGGGGATTGACACCCCCGTCCGGGTTAGGTTGCTCTAACTGGTCAAACGGACGCAGTATTATTTGTTTAAACGAGTGTTCCGGATTAGACACTTGTCGAGGCAACAACAAGGGTTAAGCTTCGAACTATGAGCTCATGACGCAAAGGATAACAAATGAAAACAAAGGATAACAAGGATAACAAAGGTTAACAAAGGATAACATGATACTTTTTACAACTGTTTTCGCATTCGTGCAATGCAAAAGAAATCGTGTGTTTCATACTTATATTTTCAGCTGTTTAAACCTATGAACTCACCAACTTTATGTTGACCCTTTTAGTATGTATTCTCAGGTTTACAGACGCAGTAGGACTACCTACAGGAAACAAGACAGTAGGATGCTTTTGGGAAGCATAGCTCGAGTCGCATATTTTCAAACAAGAGATTTAATTGCATTCCTATATTTTATAGTTATAACTATGTAAATCTGCTTATATCATGCGAACTCCAGATGCTTTTGTAAACATTTAACTTATGGTAATGTAACTATTTTTCAAACGTCTCATGTAGAGGTCGTTTGCTTCAATCTTTGTGTTGTGATATTTAATTTGGTCGGCGCCCCCGTGACACCTCCCACTTCCGCTGCCACGTGTTTTGGGGGTGCGACAGGTTACAAGTATCAGAGCCAAAGGTTATAGCGAACTAGGATTGCATTAGTGACCTAGACTATAACCATTAGGTTAGTATTCCTTATTTAGTATGACTGGTTCAGCAATTGCATCTTTTGAATTTAATTTAACATAGCCTGATCAACTATGTACAATTAAAGAAGAATTGATGCAAGACCTGAAATGGTTATAGTGAATGGGAATGCGTTAGAAGGCTTTGACCAAGGATAGAAACGGGACCAACCCTATACGTGCTTATTTGCTAGGTTATTATGTTTCTATATATAACCTTAACTTCTCGTACACTAAACTCCTTGCCACAGAAATGGCAGACTCCTCTAATGTATCATCAACCAGCTTGAGCAACGAAACTCAAACGCTATCCACTACTGAGGGTACCACTCCCTTACCCATCTCTACGACATCAAACTCTCCCGAACCTCTTTACTACATGACCGACGAAGCCTGGGTCGTATGAAGACGTCGAGGGAATGCCGGGTCATCCCGTGCAAACCCTTACTCAAACTCTATTGCTAACACCACAACTAATACCCGTCGTCCGGCATACGCCCGTAGGCGGGATGTGCTCCACTCATTATCCTTTATTATGTTTCGTAAACTTTCAAATTTAGACCGGATGTAACATTCCCGGCACTTTTTGAAATTCTTATAATTGTGTCTTTTGAAACTCGTAGCCTGTATTCAACTTTTCAATCTAATGAATTATTGTTATCATTCAACGCTGTTGTATATTACCTCATTATATATACACATGTGATATATCATAACCTCTTGCAACCCTCTTATATGTCTCAGTTCGTTGTTGTTCAGCATCATGCCTCCAAGACGACATACTTACACCGACGCCGAAATCGCTCAAGTCATTGCACAGAGCGTAGCCCAAGTCCTTGCTGCTCAACAAAATCCGAGCGGTGGAGGCGCGCCTGATAACACATCTACTCCAAAACCATGTTCCTATAAAGACTTTTTGAACTGCCAACCCTTGTACTTCAAAGGTGCCGAAGGAGCCATCGGTCTTATACGTTGGATCGAAAAGATGGAATCTGTTTTTCGAATCTGCAACTGTGCTGAGGAGGACAAAGTCAAATTCTCCACCTGCACCTTATCTGAAGGTGCACTCACCTGGTGGAACTCTTATGCTCAGACTCAGGGAATTGATGTCGCCTATCAACTTCCCTGGGAAGAACTCAAGAAAATGCTCAGGGAAGAGTATTGCCCCCGTGAGCAATTACAACAACTTGAGCAGGAATTCTGGAATCTCACCGTACAAGGAAATGACATCACTAGTTACACCACTCGATTCCACCAATTAGCTGTCCTATGTCCATCCATGGTAGACCCCGAATACAAACGTATCGAAAGATACATCTGGGGGCTACCAGAATCAATCCAAGGAAATGTAACCTCTTCAAAACCCGGAACCATCCAAAGTGCCGTCCGTATGGCACATGAACTCATGGTGCAGATTATCCGTCGTGGTACACCCACTGAGAAAAGCATCGGAGATAACAAAAGGAAACGCAATGGAAACAACAACGAAAACCCAGGACAACAATTAGCAAAGAGACCAGAGACTGTCAAGGCCTATGCTACAGGACCCGGAGAAAAGAAAGGTTATGAGGGAGACCGGCCTTATTGTTCCAGCTGTAATCGTCATCACAATGGACCCTGTGGTACTCCCTGCAACAAATGCAAACGTTATGGACACCAGACCAAGGATTGTAAGGCAAAAACTTGTTTCGAGTGCGGAAACGCTGGGCATTTCAGGAACGAATGTCCGAAGTTGAACAACAATGCCCGACAGAACCCATAACTTTGTTACGGGTACGTTTCTTTTCGATCACCTGACTCTTTCAAATCTTAATCGATACCGAACGATTTTAAATCCGTTAGACAAACTTACGCTAGAAACACACGCTTACTTTTTCTCAGACTCCACACAAACCGTCACCTCGAGAAAATTTCGGGACGAAATTCTCCTAACAGGGGAAGAATGTGACACCCGACGATTTAGGGTTACTTATTAACCTACTAGAAACCCTAATTACGTATGTTTAGTTTAGTATTAGGCTAAATACTAGTAATTACTTGTAACTATTTGTATATTTATGTGAATATACACCCCCGAAATTGATTTATATTACGCTTGCGCAATTTGGTGAAATTGTGCAAAACGACCGGACGGAGTCCGACAGAAAATACGACGTTGGTGAAAAAATTTTTATAAATAACTTGAATCCATTTTTAGAAGTTATTTATCATATATTATTATTATTATATAATAATACCCGAAAAACCTAGACGTTCCGATTAAAACGTCTCAAACGAACGTAAAACGCAACAAATTAAGCTAGGAATGAAAAATGACCATAATGCCCTTGGTGGGGCCCATGAGAACGACCAGCCACCCCTCTCCTCCCCTTTTTGCTGCCCATTCCCCTCCCCCATTCAAATTTCATGCAAGGATATCAATCCCACACTCCACCTCACTCCTCATTCTACACTCCACCCATTTCCACTTTCTCTCTATTCTCTCTCACACTCTTCCTCTCTCTAAACTCCAAAAAACTCAGTCCCTTTCACCACCCAAGAACCACCATTACCACCACCACTAAATCACCATCAACCACCACCATTTGCTAGGGTTTTTCAAGCTCAAGAGCATCATCTTCCTCATCATCACTTGTTCTTCATCTTGTTGGTATAAATCACCTAAACTCTTCATTAGTTTTACTTACATAATGTTTATTTACATGTTATAAAGTTCATCTATCATGTTTATGTCCAAAACCATTGACAAAAATCGTTTTTATAAATTATATTCAAACTTACATAATCTGTCTCAGAAAAGTCAGTTTAGTAAATCGACCATAACTTGAGTTCTACAAAGAATTAGAAGATGCATTTTTTTTAAAAGTTGCGTATTGAAAAGATCTACAAAAAGTTCTTATATGGATCTTTCCAGAAATCTACGGATTTTCACATAAATACGAATCTATGCGACTGGTCTGGATGTGCTTGAAAACTGAGTATGGTTCTACCCATAAAATTTTATACCTATCAAGATGGACACTATAATTACTGGAAAAATTAAGTTAACCTCTAGACACATGGTAGAACAACTGGTAAAAATTGTGGACTCTAACTCGGAATATAACTAGTTAAGAAAAATAGAGGAAGTGAACCGACAAAATCGAAAAACATAAGTATGGACTGTTTTAGGACTTCTATAAAAACCAAGACTTTTGGTGAACTCCGACATGAACCGACAACATATTTAGACCCTATAAACTGATATTTGGGTTGGGTGAAAGTTTCGGGTCAAACCGAGTAAGTTTGACCAAGTCAACAAAAGTGGCTCGTTTTCGAAAAACTTACTATATTTGGAAAGTGGTAACAAAAATGGGTTTGGGTGACTTAATTAGTAACTTGGATCAAAAAATAATTTTAGAAAGTTTCCCGAACGAAAACCGACACTTAGAACAATTGGATATAAAATTGAAAATTAGATCAGGCGTAAGTGCCGCCCTACCAGCGACACTTACCCAAGTGACGCCTATAGCGTCACTTACCATTAGTGACGCCTGAACCAAGTGCCGCATATAGCGTCACTACCCCAAGTGACGCTGCCAACTTAAAAATCACATTTAACGTCACTTGACCTAGTGCCGCTAACCAACTAAGTGACGCTCCTAAGTGACTCTATAAGTGACTCATAGTTTGACCAAGTTTGACCAGGTTGACTAGGTTTGACCAGTTTGACCAGGTTTGACCAGGTTTGACCAAGTTGACCATGTTTGACTAGTTTGACCAGGTTTGACCAACCTTGACCAACTTTGACCTATGGTTTATGGCTTATACAAACTAAAATAATCTGTTTGCAACACACGATATGTACTAATGAATAGTATGCAATAAAACAAACTTAATAATAATGTCTAATGAATTATTATTACAAACTTTCACCAACGGGTCGTACACGTTTTCGATAAACGAACTTGAACTACTATTTGGACATACTAGTTGATGAACTAGCTTTAGGTGGACATAAAACCCCCACCTACCCGATTGGATTAAGTGGACATTAACCCCCACTTATACAATCGCTATAGATGGTCTTTTGAGACATCTACTTATACAACCTCATACGTTTAGGGCGTTAGGAGGTTGCACACGGGAACGAGAACACCCACTACTTGCTAATATTTGATATTGCTTGCTACCTGCTTAACTCTAGTGAGTTTCATAGCCCCTTTTTACTTGTTTTAAATTGTTTGGGGGGAGAATACATACATACATGTTTTATACAACTGTCTTTATACATGCTTTATACAACTGTTGTTGTGCAACTATTTTTATACAACTGTTTATAAACAATGGGAAACAAAGGATAGCAAGGATAACGCATGAGTGAGACCATAATCCAACAAAGCCCTCGCACATCGTAGTTCGTTAATTTTGAAGCGTGAATATTATTGGATAGATCTATCGGGGATTGACACCCCCGTCCGGGTTAGGTTGCTCTAACTGGTCAAACGGACGCAGTATTATTTGTTTAAACGAGTGTTCCGGATTAGACACTTGTCGAGGCAACAACAAGGGTTAAGCTTCGAACTATGAGCTCATGACGCAAAGGATAACAAATGAAAACAAAGGATAACAAGGATAACAAAGGTTAACAAAGGATAACATGATACTTTTTACAACTGTTTTCGCATTCGTGCAATGCAAAAGAAATCGTGTGTTTCATACTTATATTTTCAGCTGTTTAAACCTATGAACTCACCAACTTTATGTTGACCCTTTTAGTATGTATTCTCAGGTTTACAGACGCAGTAGGACTACCTACAGGAAACAAGACAGTAGGATGCTTTTGGGAAGCATAGCTCGAGTCGCATATTTTCAAACAAGAGATTTAATTGCATTCCTATATTTTATAGTTATAACTATGTAAATCTGCTTATATCATGCGAACTCCAGATGCTTTTGTAAATATTTAACTTATGGTAATGTAACTATTTTTCAAACGTCTCATGTAGAGGTCGTTTGCTTCAATCTTTGGGTTGTGATATTTAATTTGGTCGGCACCCCCGTGACACCTCCCACTTCCGCTGCCACGTGTTTTGGGGATGCGATAGGTTACAAGTCTTCGGACATCGATTCTCGGCTAATCAACACAAATTTAATTAGTTAAACTCTCCAGACTCAGGTGAGTCTCATAGCCCCTATTTTACTGTTTTACTTAGGGGTGTGATATCATTGCTCGTTTTATATTAACTATATGAACGCAAATAAGAAAACAAATAATTACTACATGAGTTATCTCACTAATCTTTTAAAGTCCTCCTCAGCATAGTTTGGTAATACGTTGTAGCATGAATATTAGAATATGGTACCATATAGGATTGACCCTCCTCATCCGGGTTAGCATGCACTAACAGGGTAAATGGATGTACTAATATTTGTTCAGACGAGTGTAGATTAGGCACTCGTGGGAGGCACCTCGATCAGGATTCCTTAAATGTAGACCTGACACCCCGAGTAAAGCTCAGACTATGTGCTCATGGTTGTAAAACTTTTATTTTGCTTAATTGCATTTTAAATTCAACTAAATCTTGCGGTTCATATGATATATGTCTTGACATACAAACCTGTGAGCTCACCAGCGTTTCGCTGACCCATTTTAGAATGTATCACAGGTACTCAGCAGTAGGTTGGATTGCCATTCAGGATATCATTAGCTCGAGTCATCATGCAAAACATTCGGAGATTTAGCTGCATTATTATATTTTGTATAGATTAATTATGTATGTAAATCTCTCAATCCAGGAACTCAGCTAATGTAAACTATATTTTGATGTAAACTTTGATTTTATTAATAAAAGTTGTAAAACGACGCATATAGAGTCGTTCATTATATCTTTGAGCTGTGATTATTGATTAGTCGCGCCCCGACTCGATTCGCTTCCGCAACCCGAATTTAGGGGTGCGACAGATTGGTATCAGAGCCTAAGGTTATAGTGAACTAGGTTGCATTTAGTAGGCCTAGACTATGACCGTTAGGCAGTATTCCTTATTAAGTATGATTAGGTTCAGTGACTGCATTGTATTGGTTTAATTTAACATAGCCTGATCAACTATGTACAATTAAAAGAATATGATGTGAGATCTGAAAGGAGTCATGACTGAACAGGATACACTAGTTGACTCTGACTACGAGAGAAACCGGGACTCAAACATGTCTATGATTAGACACTTTAGGCTATTATGTGATATATATATATATATATATATATATATATACACACACACACATAGATAGGCCTCACTCTCGCTCAATATTTTAGGCTATATTATATATGCATTATATAAATATAGGTCTCATTCTTTCTAATGTTTTGTCTCAGAATGGCAAACGTTCTCATCCGTCACGTTCTCATCCGTTCTCATCTGTATGGATCACGAAACCCAAGGGTGGCTAGGAGGAACACCAGGTTGCCTCGAGCTGACCCATATCCCACTCATTTCACTTTGTCGGATTTATCCACTAGGCTATACCGTCAGGAGCAACGACTTGATACTATGGATATCGAACTCCAAGAAACCAATGAAAACTGGAGACTCACATCACTTGAACGTATCAATCAAGTCTCCGAAGAGCACGAACATACCATCAACCACATGGACACCCTTGACAACCGTCTGGGTGAAACCATTGAAACTATGGAGTTTGTGCACAACCAAGTGATTGGCAACCGAAACGAAATCTCCGTCCTACAATCAAGACTAAATCAGTGCGAGACACGTCTAAGGGAAACCGAGGACGCTCTCCAAATGGTTAGCAGAATTGCAGAGTCTGTGGACCATCTCACCACACTACTACCACAACTCAATCTACGACAGAATTAGCTTAGGCTAAATCTGTACTTTATCATGCTTTCGTAGGACCTATGTAATTCGACCAGAAGTAATAATTTCTGGCACTTTTGTAAAACTTCTAAGTCTGTGACTTTTGAAACTCCTAACTAGAAATTGTCTGTAATCAATCAACTTCATATTATAATTGACAATTTCTCCCGTTATTTCTACATTGTGATTTTACCATGTGATGTTGTATATTACCACTTTTATATATGTATATCTATCGTACTTATTATTCTGGTACCACCCCTCATGTACCTTTTATTTCTCTCTTGAAGAATCATGCCGCCAAAGAAGAAAAGTTATAGTGATGCTGAAATTACTGTCATCGTTTCCCAAGCTGTGGCCGAAGCCCTGGCTACTCGGGATTCACCACAAAACTCCAGGAGGAGTAATGATACTCCAGAAATTACTCCTGTCATCAAGCCTTGTTCTTACAAGGATTTTCGCAACTGCAAACCACTAAATTTCAAGGGCACGGAAGGTGCCATCGGTCTAATCAGGTGGATCGAATCTGTCTTCGGTTTGTGCAACTGCACGGAAGACAGCAAGGTCAAATTCGCTGCTTACACCTTTCAAGAAGGTGCACTCACATGGTGGAATACTCATGCCAGTTCTGTAGGCATTGATGTAGCAAACCAACTCCCCTGGGCAGACCTGAAGAAAATGCTAAGGGATGAATATTGCCCCACCGAGGAACTCCACCGGTTGGAGGAAGAATTCTGGCATTTTGACTGTTCAAGGCAATGATATCGCTGGTTACACCACCAAATTCTAGCAACTCGCCCTTCTATATCCGAGTTTGGTAGACACGGATGAAAAACGCCTCAAGAAATACATCCGCGGCCTCCCAGTGAACATCTAGGGAAATGTCGCCTCATCCAAGCCAACCACCATCCAAAGTGCTATCCGGCTTGCACATGAACTCATGGCGATGATTGTAAGCCGTGAAGCATCCACTACCCCTTCCAACAACAAACGCAAACCTACTGAACACCACGACCAAACAAACAAGAAACCCAATGCCATCCAAGCTTACACCTCCAACACCGAACCCAAACTCGGGTATACGGGGAACAAACCTTATTGTTCCAAGTGTAACCGCCACCACGAGGGTCAATGCAATACCCCTTGCAACAACTGAAGGAGACACGGGTACTCGACCAAAGATTGCCGAGCTCCCAAATTCAACAACAATACCTCCAACAACAACAACAACACTAGGCCGCCTAGAGCCTGCTTCGAATGTGGGAACACCGGGCACTTCAGGAATGAATGCCCGAAGCTAAAGAACAACAACAGCAGCAACAACAACAACGCTAGAGGTAGAGCCTTCGTACTCAACTCTGGGGACGCCCGCGAAGACCCAAATGTGTTCTCGGGTATGTTCCTCCTCAACAACTTAACTGCTTCTATTCTATTTGATACTGGTGCTGATAGAAGCTTTATTTCTGCTGAATTTTACCCATTGATTGACATCACCCATGTTGCTCTAGATGTCAAGTACACTGTAGAACTAGCGAACGGTAAACTCATAGAAACCGATAGTGTGATACCTAATTGCACTTTAAACCTAGCCAACGAAACCTTTTCAATCGATCTTATGCCCGTTGAAATTGGAAGTTTCGACGTCATCACAGGAATGGACTGGTTGTCCAGACACCGAGCCGAAATCGTTTGTTATGATAAGATCGTTCGCATCTCTCTCGTCGCAGGTAGAACTTTGATCATACAGGGGGAGACCGGTAGAACGAGACTAAACATCATCTCTTGTTTGAAAACCCGAAAATTTCTAAGAAAAGGGTATCCGGCAATCCTCGCACACATCATGGAGAAAAATTCGGAGGAGAAGCGACTTGAGGATGTGCCCATCGTTCGAGACTTTCCAGAAGTCTTTCCCGAAGAACTGTCTGGTCTGCCACCGCCAAGACATGTCGAGTTCTCAATCGATCTCGTGCCAGGTGCTGCCCCCGTGGCTCGAGCACCATACCGACTAGCCCTATCTGAACTTCAGGAGCTATCCACTCAGTTACAGGAACTCCTGGATAGAGGATTCATTAGACCGAGTTCTTCACCCTGGGGAGCTCCGGTCTTATTCGTGAAGAAGAAAGACGGTTCTTTCCGAATGTGCGTCGACTACCGAGAGTTGAACAAATTGACCGTCAAGAACCGATATCCACTCCCTCGCATCGATGACCTGTTTGACCAACTACAAGGGTCGAGTATTTATTTAAAGATCGATCTTCGGTCAGGTTATCATCAACTTTGAGTTCGCGACACCGATATCCCGAAAACTGCTTTCTGAACTCGTTACGGGCATTATGAATTTCAGGTGATGCCCTTCGGTTTAACAAATGCACCGGCTGTATTCATGGATCTTATGAATCGGGTGTGCAAACCTTACCTCGATAAGTTTGTCATTGTCTTCATCGAACAAGAACACGCACAACACCTCAAAACCGTCCTAGAACTACTCAGACACGAGGAGTTATATGCCAAATTCTCCAAGTGTGAGTTCTGGATACAATCCGTTCAATTCCTTGGACATGTTGTTAATAGTCAAGGAATCCATGTCGATCCATCAAAAATTGAGGCTATCAAGTGCTGGCAAGCACCAACACCTCCAACCGAAGTACGCTAATTCTTCTTGCTGGTTACTATCGGCGATTCATTGAAAATTTCTCGAAAATAGCCCAACCACTCACAATCCTGACTCAGAAAGACAAAAAGTTCGATTAGACTGATAAACAAGAGTCATCATTCCAACTTCTGAAACAAAAGCTTTGCAGTGCTCCGATTCTATCCTTACCCGAAGGCACCTATGACTTTGTGGTATACTGCGATGCTTCTCATCAAGGTCTCGGTTGTGTGCTGATGCAACGAGACAAAGTTATTGCTTATGCTTCGCGACAGCTTAAAATTCATGAAAAGAACTACACTACCCACGATCTCAAGCTAGGAGCTGTCGTCTTTGCCCTCAAAATCTGGAGACATTACCTCTATGGCACTAAGTGCATAATCTTCACCGACCACAAAAGTCTCCAAAACATCTTCGATCAAAAGGATCTCAACATGAGGCAACGTCGGTGGGTGATATCGCGTAAAAGGTCACGTTTTTACAACCGATATCTCTCTCATTCTGGAACGATTCTTGGCACTTTAACTCAAAAACATTACAAATCAATATTATTATGCCAAGATGGTCAAAACAAGGTTGCACGATAAAAATCAAGCAAAACGGATGAAAAACGAAGATTTCACACACGTTTGAAGATTCAAGACATCAAAATGAGATTTCAAGACAAAAGAACCCATCACCAACATCCACCTTACTCAAGATGTTCGTTTTCAAATTACAAATCCAACAGAAGAAGAATCAACAAAAACGGACGAAGAATGATGATTCTACGTACTCCGGAAGATCCAAATGATTCGTACGACACATCTAAAGTTCAGAGACATATTTTTGGGATTTCTTTTCATCAAAATCTTCGTTTTTGAATTACAAATCCAACGCAAAAAGAATCAACGCAAACGAACGTATAACGAAGAAAACACGCATGAATCGAGAAATGAAGCAACAGGCAGCGGGCTGGTGCAGGTAGCAGCCAGCCGCCACCAGGCCGCCATCGGCTGCCACCCACCCGCACGGATCACGCTTTTTTGTCCTTTCGTGTACCCGATGCTAGACCTTTACGTGTTTTTCCGTACCCGGTGCACCACCTTTTTCCTACCCGGTGCCACCACCTTTTCCACGTTTTGCTATTGTGAGTTTCCACTTGCTAAAATGCACCAAAACTCTCCTATAAATAGGAGGCATGAGGCTCTTTTACAAAAACACACCAAGGCACTAGGACACTAACATACCTAGGCACTTTCACACTTTCTTTCTCTAGCTTCTAGCTTTTCTTTCTTTCTTTATTTTAAATTAGTATTAGGCTAGTTAAAATAGAAGCAAGGAACGTGCTTGTAGTCCTTGGTGAGGAACGTATTTGTAATCTTTGGTGTACGCTTGGAGCAACTCTTATTAATTCAAGTATATTCCTTCTCGCATATTAATCTCGGTTATTTCTATCCTTATCTATCTTGATTAAATATGTATACTTTAATTATGCTAGAGATAGTTTGTGCCATGATTAGCGAGTAGATTACTATTGTATTTGTTGTGATGTAGTTAGCATATGTAATTGTGGGATGACTTTAATTGCGTCGTGAAATAATATGACGGCCCCTATTCGACTGTATACTTGGTATAGTGCTGGAAATGCTTTCGAGCAAAGTACAAACGCATGGAAGCCGGTAATAACCGAAAGTAGTGGTATTATGGATCGACGTTAAAATGGAAACTTTATGAACGGATTTACCTTATGATTTTAAACCTAAAACTTACATTTGCCTTTCGCTTAACAAACGTGATTGTAAACTTGTAAAGAGGAGTCACGAACCTTACTACTTGATCAATAGTTATCTGTGTAAAACTATGGTTTTAATTGTAACGTCATGCGAGCATCATAAAATGCAATGTGATTACGTGGAATTGCCATGAGTATTGTACACTTGAAATCACAATGTACTTATCATGTAAACATCGCGAAGCAATTGAATTCACAATGGAAACATCGGTAAACAATTAAATACATTGTGGACTACCATAGCATTTTCCGACATGGTCTGGGTTTAACTTTATGCAAAAAGCCGTCAGCATTTTAATTAGCGTTTTAATTAGATTAGTTAGTTTAGATTAGATTAGGTAGGCTATAGGCTAAATAACCATTTACGAAAACCTAGGGATTTGTTAATTGTATTGAGAAAGGCAAGTTTAAAAATCCAACTTAAACTGATACTTTTCCTTAACCTATGAAATTCAAAGTAAGGTACGCAAGAAACCTCAACACTTTCCTTCGCTTACCATGCTTAAACTTCATTAATAGGAATTGATCAACTAAGTCCGAACATATTTGCTAAGTTAATTGTCTGCTAAATTTATAGTCTTTATGGTATTAAAAACGGTTAGACTTGTTGTAGACTTGCTACTCTATTCCTTCGCCCACGAGCAAATGTGTTCAATAATAAGGGCCACTGACTCCCTCACAGGAGAGTGTGGAGAGTTGAGCATTGTCCGTCTGATCAGAATCATGACACCGTGGTTCCTCGTGATATATCAGTCGATAACTGACTAATAGGGAATCTGTCGGTTATACCATAAACTACCAAGTCTAGTGAACATTCCAAATTTAGTAAACATTTTCCCTACAAGTCATCATCCCACATGATAAGCTAATGAACTCACAACAAATAATCCTTTTATTATCTGATTTACCATTATCTTTTATTCGCTTTCTTTAGTTTACTTAATTAACTGAACCAAAAACCCCCAACGCACCCTTTAAAAACCTTTACTAGAAAAGAAAGGTTGATTGGATCACCTCCGTTTCAATTCAGTTTCTCTTTAAGAACGACTCTAGGTCATACTTACCATCTACTAGCCTTTGGTTCAGTATTAGTAAGTCACACTTAGACCCCAACAAATACAAATTTAAAACAAACAGATCGCGGTCCGAGCACCGTCTTCATACGATGCTTCGGGCGGCATCAAGTTTTTGGCACCGCTACCGGGGAGACTAACTGTCTGATACAGAGGCCCAACCAATCCCAATTCTAGTAAACCCTTAGGATAAAACCTTCTAATATATATGTATATATATATATATATATATATATATATATATATATTTTACTTTTTCTTTATTATTAGTTTTCCTCTATTTTCTGTTTCTCTTTAGTGTATGACTTGTTCCCCTAGATCGGCACCACTGTTT
Source organism: Pseudognaphalium luteoalbum (assembly GCA_963422505.1). Classification (NCBI taxonomy): domain Eukaryota; kingdom Viridiplantae; phylum Streptophyta; class Magnoliopsida; order Asterales; family Asteraceae; genus Pseudognaphalium; species Pseudognaphalium luteoalbum. The sequence goes on from OY730194.1 coordinate 84,116,022, forward strand.
AATTTCCCTGATCCAGAACTTATAATACGTACCATTCGACGAGAAAAGAAGCAATCCGCACTTAAACAAGCAATGGCTGAACGCATCACTCTCGCTGACAACAGTAAACCCTCTATCGAAAGAAGAGGAGGACCAATTCTCTACCCTGAAACCCCTCGTCAATCTTTCGAGCTTAAACACCACATCATCCAACTAATCCAAAACCACTGTCAATTCCATGGATTACCAAGTGATGATCCCAACTCTCACCTCGACAAGTTCATATCTCTTTCAAATTCCTACAAACAAAACGGAATTTGCCAAGACACAATCCGCTCGTATCTTTTCCCTTATTCGCTCACTTATCATGCGCAAACATGGTTTGAAGGTTTAGAGACCGGCTCTATCCCTTCATGGACGGTAATGGCGGCAAGGTTTCTAACCAAATACTTTCCGCCTTCTAAACAAACTAAACTTCGAAATGACATCATGAATTTACGACAAGCTTTTGATGAGTCATTATACACCGCATGGGAACGATTCAAAGGAGCCTTGAAGAAGTGCCCCAATCACCGTCTCAACAAATCCGCGTAATTGTGTACCTTCTACAATGGTTTAGACCCCAACCACCGAACCACCCTTGATGCTGCTGCACAGGGAAGCTTCATGGCAAAGACCGACGAAGAAGGATGGAACCTGATAGAGAACATGACTATGCATCACCATGATTGGAACTCTGGAGATCACTCAACATCTTCAGCACCTATCGTTGCATCGAATCCAGTTCCAGTTGAAGCACTTAAAGTATTAACGGAGAAAATGGACTCACTTGTCAAACAGTTTGGAGAATTAAGAAACAACAGCACCAAGTACACCAAGTACAAGTCTGTCAACATTGCACCAACCCGCAACCATCCGATGAATACCTAGTTGAATACGAAGAAGCAGATGGCACAATCTACTATGCTCAGTTTCCCGCTCGACCACAGAATTTTCCACCCGGTTTCAACCAAAACAATAACCAACCTAGAGGACCTCCATTCCCACAAAGAACTAACCAACCATACCAACCCCGATACCCACCTAGATACCCACCTTACCCACAACAATCACAACCTTCTTATAACCAACCCCTCGCACTTCCTGCACCCACTTCTGATACAAACCAAACCCCTGAACAACCTGCAAAGACAAATGCCCCAGCTTCAAGTTCAGATGACGCCTTCACCCAATTCATGCAAGGTCAACACCTACTCAACCAAAAGACGTCCGCTAGACAAGATCAAGCAGACCTCTTTATGAGAAACCAATTGGCCGTGCTAAAGAATTTGGAAGCCCAAATTGGACAATTGGCACAACGTCTTGATAACAGACCCAGAGGAAGTTTGCCTAGCAACACGGTTCACAACCCACATGTTGAGGAAGCAAAGCAACTCACTACCACAAATGAAGCAGCCACTCCACCTCCTGCTGTTGTACCAGTAAAGGAAGAACCAAAAATCAAGATACCAGCTGTGGAAACCACTCCGACCATGAACAAAGAGGTTAGAATCCCTTATCCCGCTAGACTTATGTTAAACCAAGATCGATCTAATAAACTTATTAGATTAACACAAGTTTTGAATTATTACTGAGAAGTTGCAGAATCACACTCAATAATATTATGAAGATCAATAATAAAATCAATAAAACAAAGTTACTATCAAAAGCTTCAATCTTATTAATAATATAAGACGAATACACTGAACTGTATTAGGGTTACAAAACCTTGAAGCTGCGTACTAAAACTCTTTTTATTATCTAGGTTTAGGATCTCTATTTATATCCTATAGAGTCCTGCTAAACAATCTCCTATAATCATGGAAACTGTTACACTCCATAATTATTCAAAGTTTATCTTTTCCGCCTATTCTATACATAAACAGTGTTAACTACCACAACTATACAAACAGTGATATTTCCTATAGAACAGTGTTAACACTTATACAATTTACTAGACTTACCAACCAACAGTGGTAACTAGTCTAAACAGTGTTAACTGTTGTAAACCAGACTAACAGTTGTAACACTCTAACAGTTGAAACTATTACTAACAGTTGTAACTCTTGTCTTCACTTCAATCTTCGATAACAGTTGTTACTTCTGATAGACAATGGTAAACATTAACCCTAACAGTGTTAATATCAGTAGTAACATTAACACTAACAGTGTTATTGCCTTGTACATTCTTCAATCAACAGTAGTAACCGTAGTAACATCAATTCCCAACAATCTCCCCCTAAACTTAATCTGTCCCCAACAGTATTAAATTTCTCTATATTCTTCATGTTGACCTCTTTCAAACTCTTTCAAACCAACTATCTCTGATCTCTATGCCTCCTCTCATACTCTTCTTTCTTGTGAATCTGATTCAATATCATATATATCAAATTCTCTACCAAATCATTGTTGAATGAGACAGATAACTTGGCATGCCTTAAGCTTCTCAATAAACTCAGACTCATATCATATTCCCTGTCTGTTAACATCCAAAGCATAGTAGCATCATCCAATATCACTTGATGAATATCTGGATTGCTGTGATAAATCCATTGTCTTACTGTCTGAAAAGTGTTGAACTCAAATGGAAATCTATCTGGTTCAAACATCATTGAAATCCATGACCAAGTACACAACTCATATACACTATCAAACTTCTTGGTACTTAATCCTTTCTCAGATCCAATCTCATACATCCTAACCAAATCTTCCCTTGTAATCACCTTGATCAACTCTTTAAAAGACCTCCAAAATGATACAGAAGTATCTTCTCTTTCAATTCTAATTTTCTCACACTTAACAGGAATTGAAAATTGTTCAATGGACCAATCAATTATTCCAGGCAAGTTGTCAGGTGGAAGTTGTACCTGAAGGGGTTGCACCACAATCACATCATTCAAATCAATTTTATTTCTTGGTAGATCAGGAATTGATGCATATTCCTGCCTTAATTTCTCTTTAAGCTCAGCACTCAGTCTTTCCCATTCCTTTTCTTTTTCTATTTCTTTTTCAATCCTTTCTTTTTGTTTCTTTTCTCTATCTGCCTGCTTCTTGGCTTTCTGCTCTTCCTCTGCTCTCTTAGCTGCCTCAGGATTCAGAAATGTATCTCTGTCCCATATCCTCTGCAGACTTTCAAGTGACATAGCATTCAATCTAGAAGTTGGAATACGACCTCCTCTTAACTTTACAATCAAATTTCTTCTCTGTTGTGCTCTTGTTAGAGGCTTATTCCTTTTCTCAGCAGCTTTTGCAGCTCTGATCTTTCTCATCTTAGCAGCTTTCTTTCTCTTAACCTGCTCTACAAAAAACTCAATGTCATCTAATTTCTGCTCTTTCAACTGAGCTTCATCCCATTCATCTACCTGAACTTTGGTCATCTTAACAAACTGACCTGGTTCAACTTCTACATCAATTAATTCCTCCTGAAGAATATCAGCATTAATTTCTACATGTAATCTCTGTGCATATTCATCATCATTAACTGTAGCTTCATGAGGCATTGATCTCTGCTTTTTCCTTTTAGGCCCTTCTTCCAGAATGCCCTTACCCTTATCCTTTGGATCAATTTTGGGTAAATTTTGAGCAGTAGCAGTAGCTGCAGTAGGTTCTCTGATCTGAACAGGTGGTAAAGTTGTCTTTGTAGGAACATTTTCTGGCACATTCTCAGCTGTAACTTCATCATTATTCACATTCTCATGCACATTTTCATCAGCATTCTCATTCACACCAGCATCATCATTCTCATTCTCATTAACATTTTCCATCTCAATATCCTCATCCATCTGTTCAGAAACATTATCACCATTAAAATCATCAATATGAACATTCTTTTTATCACCCTTATTAGTCCAAAATTTCTCCCCCTTTTTGAAAGCATCATGTGGAGAATCACCTTCAACCAAGACATACTCCTTGCCCTCTTTCAATACTTTGACCACAAGATTTTCCAACTGAGTAAGCCTATGCTCCAAATTTGCTATCATTGCATCTTTTTCTCTATTCTTCCTTCTTTCCACCTTTAGCTTCTCCCAAACATAATCAATCATTTTCGTTAATTCCAAGTTAGTTCTAGCCTCATCACCATCAGAATGTGACTCCCTAGGTGAATCATTGACATGTGCATCAAAATCTTCCTCATAACTGGTATGATCAGAAAATTCCCCTCTTTTCTTGGTACTGGGACCACCAAAATCATCTACATGAGTAGAATCATCTTCTGGAGTTGCCTCTGCTTAGGTCTTATTAATGTTACTTCTAACCTGCTCTGTCTGTGGACTAGAAGCAGTAGAAGCAGCCCTTGCAGAATGGTCACCCCACTCCTTATGGACCACATGCTGTTCATGACCCCTGTCATTTGACTGAGATGCCTGAGCAGCATGAGCCTCAGACACCTGATGTGTAGCCTTTTTGGCTTTTCTGGTGTAGGTTGTGGTAAATTTGTTCCCTTGTTTTTGTACATTACCCCCAATTGCCGTGGGTTGAGAAGGAGTGGGTTGTTCCATTCTTTTAGCAACTGGTTCAGCTTCAGTTGGTGGTACAGAAGCTGTGGTGGATGGTGCAGGAAGCATTGTTGGAAACAATGCTGTTACCCTCCCAAAAAACATTGTACCTTTAATTTAGGTATCTCTCTTCATATTTGAAAACACTTTTGGTTTGAAAGAAGAGATACCTATAATTCTATCCAGGGCAGGCAAGTCAGCAATTTGTTCATTTAAAAACAACTGTACAAACCTTGGATACATTAAAATTTTGAGTTTAGGTTGGTTTAAGTTTCTAAGCATACCAACAAAAATAAATTTTGAAAAATTAAAAAGTTGGCCAGTAGCTAGACATACCAAGGCATAGCCTACATTACTACTAAATTGTTCAAAAGATGAACGTTTTGAAGATAGACAATGTAGTAATGTATGAATTAAAAATCGCCATTGGTATGAAAACAAAGTTTTCTGGAAAACAAACCCACCCAGATTTCCCTCATATCCCATTCGTTGTAAATTGGTATATAAAACTTCATCAGATATTGAAGTAATACCTTCTTCATCTTCAAGATGAAGAGAAGAGCGAATGGTTGCTTCTGTAATCACCACTTGTTTCTGAGAGTGCCCCTTTCGTTGGATCTAGATGACAATTGACTACAATTGAAATGTGGAATCAATCAATTGCACGTATTGCTAACAAACACAAACCGAAACAAATATATTTCAACAAAGTAAACTTGTATATCAGCTTGTTTAATGTATTGGGAACGATTACAGAGAGGTTTAGTCGACAAATGGTGCTAGGGTTTCGTCAACCCTAGCCTGAAACCCGTAGGTTTGTATTAATACTAAAAGTTAGCCAACATGCATCACTTGTGGAAGTGTCGCATGTGGCTGCCTTCATGCGTCACTTACCTAAGTGACGCTATGCGTCACTAAGGAAAGTGATGCCTAACCTAAAACTTAAGTGTCGCATATAACAAAAACTATATTTTCACTATACGACTAACGACACTTATTACAACTCGATAGACCAACTGACAGACAACCTAATATGCATCAACAGTTTCTCAGCAACAGTAGAAACAATTCTTTGAATGCCTGCTTCTTCTTCAATCCTAGCATTCACCCAGAACTCATTGATATAGTCGTGTGAAATTCTGGGAGCAACAGTTAGCGCATAGTATATAGATGAATTGCGCAGAAAATCAATGATTTCAACATAATCATTGGCGGTTATAGGTTTAACAAGAAAAGCGATCATGTTATGATTTTTGCCAAGTGAGAGTTGAGGTATGGTTGACGAAGAAGAAGCCATGAATGATTTGTATAAGAATTTGAAAAAGCAGTGATTACAGGGTTTATGAAAGCAGTGTTTAAGAAAGTGTGAAGAAAATGTACAAGTGTTGGGAGAATTTATACTGTTAGATTCAAAGACCTAATTTTGAAATAAAATCCCCAAATTTAGCATTAACAGTGGAAACGATTTTAAAATAGTTACTGTTTTAAAACAGTGAAAACTGTTCGATAACCTAATTTCAAAACAAAATCCCCAATGTTAACATTAACAGTGGAAACTATTATTCAATAGTGATAACTTTTTTTAAAACAGTGGTAACTATTTTAAAACAGTGGAAACAAAAAGAACTAACAGTACTTATACATTCATGATAATAATACTAACAGTGTTACAACTAGTTGATGGAAATAAATCCTGACCAGAGGAATTATAACTCAACACTAGTGACTGTATTAGTATTACTAGCAGTGATTTATTTATTTATTTATTATTATTTTTTTAATAATGTACCTGCAAAAGGAAAACGGAAATATAAACAGTGATAGTGAAAAATTACAACTTGATAGTATAAACAGTGGTAACTGATATACTAACAGTGGTAAAAGTTACACTAACAGTGGTACAAACAGTTATATTAGCAGTGGCACTGAAGGTTATAACTGAATAGTGAAAACAGTGGAAACTGTTTACACTAACAGTGATGGTTGCTTAACTGACAGTGATAACCTACAAAGGGTTAGTTCAACAAAAACATTGATAAAAATAAAACTAACAGTGTAAACAAAACAAAATACATATACAGTGGTAATTGAATAATAACAGTGATAATTAAGAAAGCAAAGCAGTTGTAACTAAGACTATTATCACTGTTAGTATCAATTACATCTACCAGCATCTAATCCTTAAGCATTATAGAGATGTTTTACAAACTAGTTATGGAGAAACAATTTAAGAAGATTTAATCAGACCAATACTTATAATCAGAAATGTAAATCTGCCCACATCAAAGGTTTTGGTGAACAGATCTGCAAGTTGATTGTCAGTATGGACTTTTATAATCTGAATAAGTCGTTTTTCATTACAATCTCTGATAAAATGATACCTAATCTCTATATGCTTAGTTTTAGAATGTTTAACAGGATTATTGATGATGCTGATAGCAGAAGTATTGTCAATTAAAATAGGAGTGTTTAAGAAAGTTAAACCATAATCAAGCATTTGATTCTGAATCCATAAGACCTGAGCACAGCAATTTGCAGCAACTACATACTCAGCTTCAGCAGTGGATGTTGATACAGTTGTCTATTTCTTACATTGCCATGAAATTAACCTCTCTCCTAGAAATTGACAACCTCCTGACGTTGACTTCCTGTCCATGCTAGCTCCCCCATAATCACTATCTGAATATGCTATTAAGTCAAAAGAAGAATCTTTTGGATACCAAAGGCCTATATCAGGTTGTCCCTTTAAGTATCTAAAAATTCTCTTTACAGCATACATATGTGATTGCTTTGGACAAGTCTGGAATTTGGCACAGATACATACAGCAAACATAATATCTGGCCTGGAGGAAGTTAGATACATCAATGACCCTATCATAGACATGTACAGATGTATATCTACTTCTTCCCCCTCAGGATCTGCAGATAATGGCTTGTGTGTCTCCATAGGTGTGCTAGCCACTTTTGTTTCAGTGTAGCCAAATTTGGTGAGTATGTCTTTAACATACTTGCTCTGATGGATGAAAATGCCATCTGATCTTTGTTTGACTTGAAGTCCCAAAAAGAAATTAAGTTCCCCCATAGAACTCATTTGAAACTTCTGATGCATTAACTTCTCAAATTCCTTGCATAACCCATCATTTGTAGATCCAAAAATGATGTCATCAACATACACTTGTATCAATAAAATATCATTGCGATCCCTTTTGATGAACAGTGTCTTGTCATTGGTACCTTTTTTAAAACCATTCTCCAAAAGATACACAGATAGAGTCTCATACCAAGCTCTGGGTGCTTGGTGCAGGCCATACAGTGCCTTATCCAATCTGCAAACTCTATCTGGATATGTAGGATCTTCAAATCCAGGTGGTTGACAAACATACACCTCATCATCAATTGTGCCATACATAAAGGCACTCTTGACATCCATTTGGTATACTGTGAAGCCTTTATATGAAGCATATGCCAAGAATAATCTTATAGCTTCTATCCTTGCAACAGGAGCAAACACATCATCATAATCAATACCTTCTTCCTGAGTATATCCCTGTGCCACCAGCCTAGCCTTATTCATGATTACAATTCCCCTCTCATCCTTCTTGTTCTTGAATATCCATTTAGTACCTATAGCCTTTTTTCCCTTTGGTAAATCAACTAAAGTCCACACATTCTGTATTTTGAATTGCAACAATTCTTCCTGCATTGCCTCAATCCAACTAGGGTGTTTAAGAGCTTCTACTGCCTTCTTAGGATCAACTTGAGAAAGAAAACATACATATAAAGAAGTATGTATCTCCTCTTCATTGATAGTATACTGATGTCTAGTTTGCACAGTAGAGTCAACATTCCCAATTACCTTTTCTAGAGGATGATCTTTGTGAACATGATAAGTAGATGTTGATGTCTCTCGAATGTTTGCTTCTAAGTTGGTAAGATTGCCTTCTTGTCCAGAACTCTCACTAGATGATATATCAGTAGATTCTTCTGTCTCAATTCTCTGAGAGGACTGTGGTTGATCAGAGGAAAACACCTCTGGTGGATCAGGAGTCCAGATTGGAAATACAATGTATTCCAATGAGTCTTTATTCTTTTCTGTGGACATTCCTGATACTTCCTCACTTGCTTCATCTATTGTCCCTGTGTTGGTACCTGTACTTGTACCTGCACTAGAATTTATAGTTGCATATCTAAAGCAGAATTAAGAGCATCAATATCAAACAATGACTTTGGACCTATCCCATCAGGATTAATGGTATTCTCATTAAAAGTGATGTTCATTGATTCTTCTATTACCCTGGTCCTTTGATTGAAAACCCTATATGCTTTACTTTGGATGGAATACCCTATAAAAATGCCCTCATCTACCTTGCTTTCAAACTTTCCTAAGTGATCCTTGGTATTCAGAATGGTACATGGACATCCAAAGGATTTTAAGAAACTGACCAATGGTTTGTTCTTAAACAGCAATTCATATGGGGTTTTGAAATGAGGCTTAACAACTGTTACCCTATTCTGAACATAGCAAGCTGTGCTAACTGCCTTTGCCCAGAAAGACATAGGTAATTTTGCATCAGCCAACATAGTTCTAGCAGCCTCAATTAGTGTCCTATTCCTTCTTTCAGCTACTCCATTCTGTTGAGGAGTTCTAGGAGCACTAAACTCTCTCTTAATGCCTTTTTCATCACAGAATTTATCCATCTCATGATTTTTAAACTCTGTTCCATTATCACTCCTGATGATTTTAACCTTTTTATCTAATTGATTCTCCATCTTAGTTATAAATGATCTAAGTATTTCACCTGTCTCATCCTTTGTTCTAAGAAAGAAAACCCATGTAAATCTAGTATAATCATCAATTACTACAAGGCAGTAAGATCTTTTTCCCATACTTCTTATACTTGTTGGTCCAAATAAGTCCATATGTAACAAGTGTAAAGGAGTACAGTTTGTATTCACATATTTGGACTTAAAAGAAGTTTTGTGTTGCTTTCCCTTAAGGCAAGAAACACAGTGATCATCACATGAATATACCTTTTCAGGTAAACCTCTAACAAGCTTGTTTTTGACAAGTTTATTAATGGTTTTATAATTCATGTGACACATCCTTCTATGCCACAAATTAGATTCATTCAGATTTGCTTTTGAAATTAGACAGTTTAAATCAGGTTGAGGTGCCATATTTTCTAAGTCACACTTATATACATTATCTTGCCTAGGAATTCTCATTAAAATCATGTTTTCTAGAATTTTGAATTCCTTTGACAAAATAAGGCATTCAGTGTCAGTAAAATGAACTGGGTTCTTTTTATCTGTAATTTGACTCACACTTAGCAAATTATACCTCAATTGTTCCACAAAATAAACATTTTCAAAACTTAGCTTGGCACTCTGACCAGTTCCTTTGCCTGTAATTTTTCCCCCTTTGGGATTGCTTCCAAATGCTACATATCCACCATCAAATGATTTGAAGTTCTGTAGCTTTTCCTTATCTCCAGTCATGTGCCTTGAGCACCCACTATCAATATGCCATAGGCTTCTTGGTTTGCCCTGCACACAAACAAACAAAGAGAAAAATTAATTTCTCTTGGGAACCCAAACCAATTTGGCTTTGGGTTTCCCATATGTATCAAAATAATCAACTTTCTTGAAGATCATTGATTTTGATACGTTGTTGGATTTTGGACCTCTGGATAAGTTAGATTGAAAAGGTGTCCAAATCCAACTAATTTTAGACTTAACAGTGGGTTTTGGTCTAACAGTGTTAATTGAAGGACCAAAGTTATAATGCCTAACAGTGTTAAACTTGTTATAATTGTTGTTATGTCTAGCAGTGGTAAAATAATTAACACTGTTAGTATTCCTTACGGTGTTATTTACTCTACCAGTGGTAACTATTGAATTAACAGTCCTAACAGTTTTAAAAGATTTACCACTGTTTACTTTATATTCTTTTGCCACTGTTTCAGCCTTATTACTGTTGGCTAAATCTGTAACTTTTGTTCCTGCAGTGGAAACCTTTGCAGCAGCCTTAGATTAATTTTCCTTATAATTCATCTTTCTGACAGAAGCAATATGATTAACTTTAGATTTAAAATTTTGCTTGTTAATCATATTAGCTGATGTCCATGGCTGTTTTACATTCTTTTCAATAGATTTTGGATTATGAAAATAGTCATGTTGAAGATGATTATTCCTGCCACATATAAGGCATAACTTTTCTCTAATCACTGTAACATTATTTCCCAGTTTTTGAGTTACCGTTTGATTCCAATTTCTTTGATTACCTCTGGGAATATGTTTTTGAAAATTTTGTGATTTAGAGGAGTTATCCTTACATTTGCAATTATCACATTTATTCAATGCAGATGTATTACATACAGAAACAGATGATTTCACTGCATTCCTAACATTCCTTTGAAAATTTCTAGGTGTGTTAGGTGTGACTCTCACATGTTCTACCTGATGTTTAGCCTTCTCCACAAACATTTTCTTACCCTCTTCTAGTTTATTAACCTTCAGTTCTGAAACTAGATCAGTAACACTATTGCTGCTCTCACTTGTTGACTTAGATGAGTGATTTGTCAAAGTATTCTCACTTTCAGAAGTATCATTATCCTCATCATCTTCTTTACTCCAATCTCTAATTTCAACTTTATCAAAGTTCACATCTTCTTCTAAACTCTTAACAGGGTCAGCCTTTTTAACATCAACATTCATTCCTTCTTTAAGTGAATTGATATCAATATCAGTTTTAGAAGGAAAGTAGTTGTTGTTATAAGGAGGAGGTACATTACTATATCCTAACCCAGTCTTAAGTTTATCATGAATCTGTGAATTGATAAGTTTATGGACACTCATAGATGCATTTTCTAAGTTACTTACATTAAGTCTTATGCTGTCTCTTTCACATGTGACCTCAGCAAGTTTCTTAGTTAATAATTCTACCTTATCTTTAAGAGTATCTCTCTCCCACCTAGCAAATTCAATATCATACTTAAACTGTGTTGCATTTTCTTCATATGCATGAATCTGTTTTTATAGATTTTCTATTACTGATATTGTGTGTTTACTCTTGATTTCACATTGTTTTAATTCATCACACACTTTATGATTATGATCCTTATAATGTTTAACTGTTTGTTTACACACAGTAGAACATAATTTGATTTGTACCTCATAAGGAATATCTGACTGTTTGTCAGATTCAGCTGTAGCCATGAGACACTGATTCTTAACTTCATGCTCTTCTTGGTCACTCCAGTCCCAACCACATCCATCCACAGATACAAGAGCATTTGATGAAGTACTCTGGATTGGTACAGACCTTGTTTGGCTCACATTTCCTCCACTTCTTTGACCATTCCATCTATCATTCTGCTCATTCTTTGGACTTCTGCATTCCCTAGCAAAATGTCCCATTTTGTGACAGTTGAAACATTCAACTTTGCTCTTATCAAACCAACTTGCATCATTCCTCTTCTGTGCAAAGTTGTTCCTGCCAGTTCTTTGCATAAACCTTTTTGCCCTTTGAGTGATTAAGGCAATTTGCAACTTAATATCCATTTCTTCTAGATCATCTGATTCAAATTGATCTAAGTCTTCATTAGTAAGTGAAGAGTTCACATTACTAGCAAAGAAAGATTCTAAGATTTGATCATTAGAATGATTTGATGATGATCCACCTCCACCAGACCCATAAGAAGAACCTTTCTGACTTGATTCTGCCTTTGTTCCAGCCATTGACACAAATGCAGAATTGTTGTTGTTACGTCCTGATCCAATCTTCTTGCTCTCCACTTCAGCTTCAAAGTTTCTCAGATCATTATATATGTCTTCCAGCTCTTTTGATTCCAGATCTGCACTTTGTCTTAACCCAACTGTATAAATTGTCCACTCATCTCCCAAAGACCTCAAAAACTTCCTGTTTAAATCATCCCTATCAATCTTCACTTGATGACTTTCCAGATCTCCTACTAACTTTGAAAACCTATCAAAGGTTTGAGTCAAAGTTTCTGACTTTGCAGAATTAAAATTCTCATATTGTTGTTTCAACAAAGATCTTTTATTCTTTTTGATGTTATCATTACCACTAAATCTCTTCTCTATAGCTTCCATGAGAACTTTAGCATCTTGACATGCTTCAAATCGCCTCTGATATTCATTGGGAATAGATAACAATAAAGTACTTAGAGCTTTGTACTCTATAGATCTAACCTTTCTTTCAGCCTCAGATGTTGGTGGTAATCTTGCCTGTGCAACACCATCACTATTAAGGGTCACTAGAGGACCATTAACAACCACTTCCCACATCTGATAATCTGTGAGAAGCATGTAGATGTTACCATTTGATTCCATTTGATTCCAATTTCTTTGATTACCTCTGGGAATATGTTTTTGAAAATTTTGTGATTTAGAGGAGTTATCCTTACATTTGCAATTATCACATTTATTCAATGCAGATGTATTACATACAGAAACAGATGATTTCACTGCATTCCTAACATTCCTTTGAAAATTTCTAGGTGTGTTAGGTGTGACTCTCACATGTTCTACCTGATGTTTAGCCTTCTCCACAAACATTTTCTTACCCTCTTCTAGTTTATTAACCTTCAGTTCTGAAACTAGATCAGTAACACTATTGCTGCTCTCACTTCTTGACTTAGATGAGTGATTTGTTAAAGTATTCTCACTTTCAGAAGTATCATTATCCTCATCATCTTCTTTACTCCAATCTCTAATTTCAACTTTATCAAAGTTCACATCTTCTTCTAAACTCTTAACAGGGTCAGCCTTTTTAACATCAACATTCATTCCTTCTTTAAGTGAATTGATATCAATATCAGTTTTAGAAGGAAAGTAGTTGTTGTTATAAGGAGGAGGTACATTACTATATCCTAACCCAGTCTTAAGTTTATCATGAATCTGTGAATTGATAAGTTTATGGACACTCGTAGATGCATTTTCTAAGTTACTTACATTAAGTCTTATGCTGTCTCTTTCACATGTGACCTCAGCAAGTTTGTTAGTTAATAATTCTACCTTATCTTTAGGAGTATCTCTCTCCCACCTATCAAATTCAATATCATACTTAAACTGTGTTGCATTTTCTTCATATGCATGAATATGTTTTTCTAGATTTTCTATTACTGATATTGTGTGTTTACTCTTGATTTCACATTGTTTTAATTCATCACACACTTTATGATTATGATCCTTATAATGTTTAACTGTTTGTTTACACACAGTAGAACATAATTTGATTTGTACCTTATAAGGAATCTCTGACTGTTTGTCAGATTCAGCTGTAGCCATGAGACACTGATTCTTAACTTCATGCTCTTCTTGGTCACTCCAGTCCCAACCACATCCATCCACAGATACAAGAGCATTTGATGAAGTACTCTGGATTGGTACAGACCTTGTTTGGCTCACATTTCCTCCACTTCTTTGACCATTCCATCTATCATTCTGCTCATTCTTTGGACTTCTGCATTCCCTAGCAAAATGTCCCATTTTGTGACAGTTGAAACATTCAACTTTGCTCTTATCAAACCAACTTGCATCATTCCTCTTCTGTGCAAAGTTGTTCCTGCCAGTTCTTTGCATAAACCTTTTTGCCCTTTGAGTGATTAAGGCAATTTGCAACTTAATATCCATTTCTTCTAGATCATCTGATTCAAATTGATCTAAGTCTTCATTAGTGAGTGAAGAGTTCACATTACTAGCAAAGAAAGATTCTAAGATTTGATCATTAGAATGATTTGATGATGATCCACCTCCACCAGACCCATAAGAAGAACCTTTCTGACTTGATTCTGCCTTTGTTCCAACCATTGACACAAATGCAGAATTGTTGTTGTTACGTCCTGATCCAATCTTCTTGCTCTCCACTTCAGCTTCAAAGTTTCTCAGATCATTATATATGTCTTCCAGCTCTTTTGATTCCAGATCTGCACTTTGTCTTAACCCAACTGTATAAATTGTCCACTCATCTCCCAAAGACCTCAAAAACTTCCTGTTTAAATCATCCCTATCAATCTTCACTTGATGACTTTCCAGATCTCCTACTAACTTTGAAAACCTATCAAAGGTTTGAGTCAAAGTTTCTGACTTTGCAGAATTAAAATTCTCATATTGTTGTTTCAACAAAGATCTTTTATTCTTTTTGATGTTATCATTACCACTAAATCTCTTCTCTATAGCTTGAATGAGAACTTTAGCATCTTGACATGCTTCAAATCGTCTCTGATATTCATTGGGAATAGATAACAATAAAGTACTTAGAGCTTTGTACTCTATAGATCTAACATTTCTTTCAGCCTCAGATGTTGGTGGTAATCTTGCCTGTGCAACACCATCACTATTAAGGGTCACTGGAGGACCATTAACAACCACTTCCCACATCTGATAATCTGTGAGAAGCATGTATTGTCTGATTCTGTTCTTCCACAGATCAAACTCATCAGGTCTAAGCATGGGTATCTTAGTGACCTGAATTCCTTCATTGCTTTCTGCCATTTATTTAATGAAAAGATTTTGAAAATAATCAATCAAACAGTGATCCTAGATCTTCCTGTATTTAAAACTTAACCAAAGCTCTGATACCACTTGTTAAACCAAGATCGATCTAATAAACTTATTAGATTAACACAAGTTTTGAATTATTACTGAGAAGTTGCGAAATCACACTCAATAATATTATTAAGATCAATAATAAAATCAATAAAACAAAGTTACTATCAAAAGCTTCAATCTTATTAATAATATAAGACGAATACACTGAATTGTATTAGGGTTACAAAACCTTGAAGATGCGTACTAAAACTCTTTTTATTATCTAGGTTTAGGATCTCTATTTATATCCTATAGAGTCCTGCTAAAAAATCTCCTATAATCATGAAAACTGTTACACTCCATAATTATTGAAACTTTATCTTTTCCGCCTATTCTATACATAAACAGTGTTAACTACCACAACTATACAAACAGTGGTATTTCCTATAGAATAGTGTTAACACTTATATAATTTACTAGACTTACCAACCAACAGTGGTAACTAGTCTAAACAGTGTTAACTGTTGTAAACCAGACTAACAGTTGTAACACTCTAACAGTTGAAACTATTACTAACAGTTGTAACTCTTGTCTTCACTTCAATCTTCGATAACAGTTGTAACTTCTGATAGACATTAGTAACCATTAACCCTAACAGTGTTAATATCAGTAGTAACATTAACACTAACAGTGTTATTGCCTTGTGCATTCTTCAATCAACAGTAGTAACATCAATTCCCAACAACTTAAAGCCCAACCTAAGAAATTATCATCCTTTAAGCTAGATGGAAAATTCCTTGATACCATGTCTAGAGTTCCCGTTCGTAATAAATATATCAGAAAATTGCTATCCACTAAGGATAAACTGCCCGAAGTAAACAACATTCCCCTTAGTTCTGAAACATCAGCCCTACTTAAGAATAGCCTTCCCGAAAAACTAGGAGACACCGGTAGATTCACACTCCCTTGTTCTATTTACCAATCCGGAGATATCAGCGCTTTAGCCGACCTAGGAGCTAGCATTAACCTTATGCCCTACTCCCTGTTTAAGAGGCTAGAACTTGATAATTTGAAACCCACTAAGATGACTGTCCAGCTAGCTGACCAATCTGTTAGATACCCAAAAGGAATAGCTGAGAACGTCTTAGTTCAAGTTAACAAATTCTTCTTTCCGACGGATTTCGTGGTAATGGATATCCACAAAGGACATAAACATCCCGATTATCCTAGGAAGACCATTTATGAACACAGCCAGAGCAGTGATTGATGTGTATAACCATACGATTGTTCTACGAGCACAAGGTGAAAGCATCACTTACAAGATCGACCAACCGGACTGTACACCAGAACAAGAAGAATGCCACGCTATATCAACATGCATAATTTGTTCCGATGACGAATCAGACCCCGAAGAAGAACGATGCTTCACTCGACCAACAACCTTGATCTACGACACTTAAAACAGACCGAGACGAGGACGAGGAGTACCAAGACGCTGAGGAAGAAGAAGAATCCGAGGAGGACGAATCAGAACCTGAGGAAGAAGAGGAAGAACCCGCTGAGGAAGATGAAAGAACGGAAGAAATGGAAGAAGAAGAAGAACCTGGAGAGGAGGAGGAAGAAATGGAGGAAGATGAAGATCAAATTAATTCACCACAGATGGCTGAAGTCAAAAGAATACAAGACTGCAAAGACTACACTTCATCAGAAGAATCCTTTGATTATGGAGCCATCCACCAAGAGCTTAGATCCACTCATCTCAAAAGAATGGGAAACATTCTCGACTCTTATCTCGATCCATCGAAACCCTTTACCAGAACCCGACTCCGAGACATAGATACTTTTGAAGAAGAACTCCGAACATCACAGCACCCTGACCTGTATGCTAAACTCCTACAAAGAATTTCTGCATATAAGGCACGACAACCAGGAAGCTTTGCTGAAGAAAACCTTCAAAACACCATCACGGAAGTCAGAACCATCAAAGTTGATAGTACTCAACCTTTCAACAATGCACCATCAGACGAAGAGTTCCACCAATTCTCAGACTCGCGAGATGAAGATTCCGACTACCAGAGTGTCGAATTTGACGGTGATTTTATTGACGTCACTATCGATGAACGCTCTATTTGAAAAACTACTCTTGCTCCACCAAATTCACCCGTCATCACGGCTGAAAGACTAGAGATTCCCCTCATCGACACTCACGAAGAGATGATTGACCTGATTGATGAAAACGACGATGTACGCATCATTGTAGAGGCTATCAAAGAATCAACCAATGAATACAGCACCGCGCAGAGACACCTGATAAAGCAAATTGAACGAGAATACGATTCATATCTCGCCAATTATGGAGAACCAGTGCCCCAAACTTTGCTCAGACATATCCAAGAGTTCTCTAATTCCCTTCAAGAACAAGTCACCGGAGAAGCTCAACAGCCAAAGAGAACAGACTACCCAATGGGAGAAGTCGAGTTCTGCAGCAACCAGAGACAAATATACCAAAAAGTATATTGTGCCTTAGCCGGATCAGCTTTTCCCTACTCATCAAGTCAAAAGGCTACATTAGCATCCATGAGGACCCATCTTGAAAGAGCTACTGGAAATCCACAGAATTATGCTGACATAAGAATGGTGGGAGATCTTAGAACCCTTCTAGATCTCATCGAAACTGGAGAACATCTCACAACTCCAGAAAACCTCAGGATCGTCATTCACTCCACTATAGGTCATCACGTTGAACTAATAGTTGATGAACTGAATCAAGCAGCATTCGAAGAAAACACTCGTGACATTCCAACATGTTATTGGCACATGTCACCAGTCAACTTAGCATCCTATGTAATAGATCGACTGCGTGGAATGTATGAGGAAGAAGACATAGAAATTGACGCTTACCGCAATGGATACCACGAAATATTCAGCAAGCTAAACTATATCTTCACAGACTCAGACTTTCCCTTCAACTGTGAGCAACATCAACTCATCAGACAAGTATGCCAAGTAACTAGATCTTTTGGAGGAGACCCTTTAGCTGAAGACTTTCAAGAAGTGAAGACTCAATTCATGGCCCTAATTGCCTCGATAGGCAAAAACCACCCACAACGCAAAATTGTTCAAACTCACACCTGCACTCGAATCGATCCTAACGGACCAGTCACAAGGGCAGTTTGATACATCAGCTATGGGATGGCAATCCTCGACCGACTGGCCACTGATCACTTCAAGAGCTTCAGAATGGAAACCACCACTCCACCAACTCTCATTGCCGACATGATGGAGCAATTCCTGCGATACTTCCCTCCACGCTACAGCTTACCTAGGAACCACAGTGACCACTCTAGCACCACGGACACATCCAGCATCATCTGAAGAAAGGACTAAGTCGAGCTCTCGACTTTAAAAGAGTGCTTCTCGGGAGGCAACCCGTGTGTTTACATTTCTGCAATTTTACTTTCCAAGAAGTGATGAAATCTCCGACTATCTTTCACACTCGGATCATACGAAACATGCTGAAGCATCAACACCCGAAGAATCATAGATCCGAAGTGTTCACAACTACGAGACCAATCACAAGAAGACTTGATCAAGAATGCACCAAACAAGACGGAGCCTGCAAATGCACCAAAGGAACACTGGAACCATCGGGGAGTACTTCTATACCGTCTCTTTCATTCATTTAAAATATACCATATCCAATTTGCTTATCACTAAGTGTGGGATTCAAACCCAACACACACTGAAAAAATGCGACTTAGATGTTTAAAACCCTAAGTGTGGGATTTTACCCCATTCAGAGCTTAGTATAACATCGAGGACGATGTTTCTTTAAGTGTGGGATAGCAGTAGTTGCACTACTGTCAAATGGACAATGGTATATGTTTGATTCTAAAATCGTTTCTCTTTATAAGACCATCCTTCTCCAAAAAAAGTAAAGAAAATTTTCAAAATTGAGTTACAAATGTGTTGAAAATGAAAAATTTTAGACGAAGAATTTACCTTATCATTTTAAACCTAAAACTTACATTCGCCTTTCGATTAACAAACGTGATTGTAACCTTGTAAAGAGGAGTCGCGAACCTTACTACTTGGTCAATAGTTATCTGTGTAAAACTATGGTTTTAATTGTAACGTCATGCGAGCATCATAAAATGCGATGTGATTACGTGGAATTGTCATGAGTATTGTACACTTGAAATCACAATGTACTTATCATGTAAACATCATGAAGCAATTGAATTCACAATGGAAACATCGGTAAATGATTAAATATATTGTGGACTACCATAGCATTTTCCGACATGATATGGGTTTAACTTTATGCAAAAAGCCGTCAGTTTTTTTAATTAGCGTTTTAATTAGATTAGTTAGTTTAGATTAGATTAGGTAGGCTATAGGCTAAATAACCATTTACGAAAACCTAGGGATTTGTTAATTGTATTGAGAAAGGCAAGTTTAAAAATCCAACTTAAACCGATACTTTTCCTTAACCTATGAAATTCAAAGTAAGGTACGCAAGAAACCTCAACACTTTCCTTCGCTTACCATGCTTAAACTTCATTAATAGGAATTGATCAACTAAGTCCGAACATATTTGCTAAGTTAATTGTCTGCTAAATTTATAGTCTTTATGGTATTAAGAACGGTTAGACTTGTTGTAGACTTGCTACTCTATTCCTTCGCCCACGATCAAATGTGTTCAATAATAAGGGCCACTGACTCCCTCACAGGAGAGTGTGGAGAGTTGAGCATTGTCCGTCTGATCAGAATTATGACACCGTGGTTCCTCGTGACATATTAGTCGATAACCGACTAATAGGGAATCTGTCGGTTATACCATAAATTACCAAGTCTAGTGAACATTCCAAATTTAGTAAACATTTTCCCTACAAGTCATCATCCCACATGATAAGCTAATGAACTCACAACAAATAATCTTTTTATTATCTTATTTACCATTATCTTTTATTCGCTTTACTTAGTTTACTTAATTAACTGAACCAAAAACCCCCAATGCACCCTTTAAAAACCCCCAATGCACCCTTTAAAAACCTTTACTAGAAAAGAAAGGTTGATTGGATCACCTCCGTTTCAATTCAATTTCTCTTTAAGAAAGACTCTAGGTCATACTTACCATCTACTAGCCTTTGGTTTAGTATTAGTAAGTCACACTTAGACCCCAGCAAATACAAATTTAAAACAAACCGATCGCGGTCCGAGCACTGTCTTCATACGACGCTTCGGGCGGCATCAGTGGGTCGAGTTGCTTACCGACTACGATTGTGAGATCAAATACCATCCGGGTAAGGCAAATGTTGTTGCCGATGCCCTCAGTCGAAAAGAACGAACGAAACCACTTCGAGTCCGAGCCCTCAGTATGACCATTCACAATGATCTAAACATTCAGATTCTCACTGCTCAATTCGAAGCTCTTAAACCCGATAAAATAAAAAATGAAGCCTTGCGAGGCATGGATAAACAATTTGAAATCAAACCTAATAGAGTTAGGTACCTCTCAAACCGAATCTGGCTACCTAGTTTTGGGAACCTGCGAGACTTGGTGATGGATGAAGCTCACAAGTCTAAATACTCTATTCACCCGGGATCCGACAAAATATATCACGGCATCAAGGAATTTTATTGGTGGCCGAATATGAAAGATGAAATCGCCACATACGTCAGCAAGTGTCTTACTTGCTCAAAAGTCAATGCTGAGTATCAGAAACCTTCTGGTTTACTCCAACAACCCGAGATTCCTGAATGGAAATGGGAGCAAATCGCCATGGATTTCATAACCAAACTACCAAAGTCATCGAGCGGTTGCGATACCATTTGGGTGATCGTCAATAGTCTCACGAACTCTGCTCACTTCTTGGCAATCAAAGAAACCGACAAAATGGAATGCCTCACACGAATCTACATCAAAGAGGTTGTTTCTCGACACGGTGTTCCAATCTCGATTATCTCCAATAGGGATAGTCGTTTCATATCTCACTTTTGGCAATCACTTCAAAAATCATTGGGTACCCATCTTGATATGAGTACCGCATACCATCCTCAAACCGATGGCCAAAGTGAACGAACGATTCAAACACTGAAAGACATGCTACGAGCCAGCGTAGTTGACTTCGGTGTAAACTGGGAAAAACATCTACCATTGTGTGAGTTTTCGTACAACAACAGTTATCACACCAGCATAAAGGCTGCACCCTTCGAGGCACTCTACGGTCGTAAGTGCCGCTCACCGATTTGTTGGACCGAAGTGGGAGACAGTCAACTCACTGGTCCCGAACTCATTCACGAAACAACCGAGAAAATCTTCGAGATTCAAAATAAACTCAAAGCCGCACGTGATCGTCAGAAAAGTTATGCTGACGTGAGATGCAAACCACTCGAATTCCAGGTTGGGGATCGAGTACTTCTCAAAGTTTCACCTTGGAAAGGTGTCATTCGTTTCGGAAAATGCGGTAAACTGAACCCAAGATACATTGGACCTTTTGAGATCCTCGAGAGGATAGGTCCAGTGGCAAATCGATTGCAGCTGCCATCCGAGCTCAGCAGTATGCACCCTACGTTTCACATTTCAAACCTGAAAAAGTGTTTGTCTGATGAGACACTCATCATTCCACTCGATGAAATTCGTATTGACGACAAGCTTCACTTTGTTGAAGAACCTGCAGAAATCATGGACCGTGAGGTCAAACAACTCAAACAAAGTCGTATTCCCATTGTCAAAGTGAGGTGGGATTCGCGGCGTGGGCTGGAATTCACCTGGGAATGGGAGGACCAGATGCGACTCAAGTATCCTCAGTTATTTGCTTACGCTACTTCAAACACGACTTCAAACTAAATTTCGGGACGAAATTCTCCTAACAGGGGGAGAATGTGACACTCGTCAAATTAGGACTAGTAATTAGTGCCTAATCAAGTGTTAATACATGTAATTAGTTCCGTGTTAGGCTAATTAATGTATCGAAATATATATTGATGAATATATACAACTATGCGATTTGATTAAATCGTACGCAATTCAAATCGAATGTAATTCGGTTCAATTAAATACGGACGTTGGTGATCAATTTAATTAAATTATATAACATTATTTAATAACGTTATTACATCAAATTATCATTTTAATAATATTTTAAATTCAATTTCATATCATACGAACAAGGTCCACGTGGTTAAAATATCAAAGGCACAAACAAAGCGAAACAAGTTAAAGTTATATTTTACTCTAGAACTCAATTATTAAGTATTTGATAAAATACTTTAAGTAAATTATTGACTAAATATTTATATTCTAAAACTTGTAATTAAACATAAATAAAATTATTCAAATGTTTAAACAACCGGGAAAACGAACACCGCACGGAGCGCAAATGCACGGGAGTAAAAGTGGAGACCCACACTTCGATGGGCCCCACCGAAAATCTGCCCAAAAATGGGGGAAAACCCCCTCCCCTTTCCCTTTTCTCTCACTTTCTCACCATCTCTCTCTTTCTTCTCATTTTCTTCTCTCAACTCACCATCACCACTACCACCATTAAACCACCAAAAAGTACCATGAAACCACCTCGGATCCTCACGCTCCTTTAGAGAAAAACGAACCTCATCACGATCTACACTTTCATCTTTTCGGATTTCTCCGGCATTAAGTTTGTAAGTTTTCGACAAAAACCGAAACACTCTGCTTTTCATTATGCTTACTTGTTTATGGGTTATTTAAGCTCATAATGTCCAAATATGGGTTGGGTAAAAGTTTCAAGTCAAACGGAGGCCGGAAAACACCTTTTCGGCTCATTTTCCGGCCAACAGCGCGTTATGTCGCAGAGGCTCCAGGCCACCTGCGACATAAGCTTTTATGTCGCTAAATCAGGCCTTATGTCGCATATAGCGACATAAGCCACTATGTCGCACTAATCACGGACGTCGCATATAGCGACACAAAACACTATGTCGCAAAACTTATTCTCGTCGCACATAGCAACATAACACCTTATGTCGCATTAAATTGTGGACGTCGCACTTAGCGACACAAACCCTTATGTAGCAGTCATGATCTACGACATAACAACCTATGTCGCACTTAGCGACACAAAGTTGTATGTCGCACACTGTGTCGCATGAAACAGAACCAAGAAAACACAGATTTTACTAAGTGTCGAGACCTAAAATTTTATCACTTGATTTCATCCAACTTCAAGTCCAGATGCGCTTTTCACCAAAGCAATATAGTAGAAATAAAAAAAATTCGAGCTTGATTTCACCCAAACCAGGGGCCAGCCCCTTGGACCCCGCCAGGGGTTGCCACCCCTGGGACCCCGCTAACCAGGGGCGCTGCCCCCGGACCCTCGTCACTTAAAGTTTACAAATACTTTCTAAGTATAACACCTTTCGAAAATCAAAATAAGAATGTGGGATTATTATTACAAATAAATCACCAACGGGCCGTACACGTTTTCAAAACATAACCAAATCAACCAAATTGTAGTAATTTGGACATTCTAGTTGAAAGAACAACTACAAAGGTAGTCTTTATAGATACCTTCTCACATTTATAACCATCGCGTGTCGTGGATACCCTCAGGTTACAAGTCTTCGGACATCGATTCTCGGCTAATCAACTCAAGTTTAATTAGGTAAACTCTCCAGACTCAGGTGAGTCTCATAGCCCCTATTTTACTGTTTTACTCAGGGGTGTGATATCATTGCTCGTTTTATTTTAACTATATGAACGCAAGTACGAAAACAAATAATTACTACATGAGTTATCTCACTAATCTTTTAAAGCCCTCCTCAGCATAGTTTGGTAATACGTTGTAGCGTGAATATTAGTATATGGTACCATATATGATTGACCCTCCTCATCCGGGTTAGCAAGCACTAACTGGGTAAATGGATGTACTAATATTTGTTCAGACGAGTGTAGATTAGGCACTCGTGGGAGGCACCTCGATCAGGATTCCTTAAATGTGGACCTGACACCCCGAGTAAAGCTCAGACTATGTGCTCATGGTTGTAAAACTTTTATTTTGCTTAATTGCATTTTAAATTCAACTAAATCTTGCGGTTCATACGATATATGTGTTGACATACAAACCTGTGAGCTCACCAGCGTTTCGCTGACCCATTTTAGCATGTATCACAGGTACTCAGCAGTAGGTTGGACTTCCATTCAGGATATCATTAGCTCGAGTCATCATGCAAAACATTCAAAGATTTAGCTGCATTATTATATTTTGTATAGATTAATTATGTATGTAAATCTCTCAATCCAGGAACTCAGCTAATGTAAACTATATTTTGATGTAAACTTTGATTTTTTTAATAAAAGTTGTAAAACGACGCATATAGAGTCGTTCATTATATCTTTGAGCTATGATTATTGATTAGTCGCGCCCCAACCCGATTCGCTTCCGCAACCTGAATTTGTGCGATAGTTTTGGATCACATGAGAAGGTTTTTTAAAGAGGGTCAGAGAGGCAGACTATTTTAGTCTTTGATTTTTTATCTACGACCTAAATTTATGGGATATTAACGTTACTACATTTTAAAATCACTACATATAACATTATTACATCTTAAAATTCTTGCATCTTACCATTACTGCCTCTCCTGCCAAACCTGCCCTCTGAACTACGTCCACTAATCAATATCACAACAATCGACTCCTTTACTGGATTTTTCTAGAGAAAAAAAATATTCTTAGTAATTTCAAGAACGATACCTCTAATTTACGTTGATTTACAAACAATGTCACTAACTATTTTATCACATTTTTAGTCCAAAAATAAAGTTTTGTTTTATAAATACTACTTTATTAAAATAAGATAAAGTAAACTTAAAAGCAGGTCTAATTTTCTATTGATTAAATTTTTTTCTCTCTCTCTTTATCTTATCAAATTAGTTTTTTAAACTCACTAATTACATCTCTAGGTCTTTATTTAGTCCTACCAATTTAGACCTATCGATCATTTTCATAACAAAATCACCCTGCATCCAAATCATGCACACTTTTCAAAGTCACTTTTTCCAGTGCTTTTTAACTAGTAGCCAAGTTGTTTATAACACCAAGCTATTTTTGAGGAGCAAATTGTTTTGGGTAGGATTGTTCATGGTCTGATTTGAACGGTTTAAGTGAAATGTCCCAATATTTTTATTTTTTTTCATATATTTACACAATCCTAGTAAATAGGTGGGATCGCGTACTTATGTTGAAAATCTCACTATAACCGAAATACACTAGGATACGGGATTCTGGCATTGAATTGGGATCGCGTATTAACAAACGTAAACCCACTGTGATCATTTTGCATTGACTTACACAATCCTACAATTGAGGTGGGATCGTGTATTGATTATTAAACTGAACTGTGACCAAAAACCACTAAGATACGCGATTTTGCACTATTGGTGAAATTGCGTATTCACTAAGAACAACATCACTTGACCAAATTCAAATTTTTGACCCAAATTCGAATGCGCATAATTTTTAACTCACTTGGAGTTATAACCTACAAATTTGCATACACCTCAACTATGCCAACATAGAAGTTTTCCTTTAGACACTTTTTCAATTTTCATAATAATGAAGGATTCGGACGTTCAACTAAATTATGGTCATTTAGACCCTTTTTACAAACGACTCAAATTTCAATTGACATATCTTTTGTTTATGAATTTTTAACAAACATGTATCACTATGCATTGGACTTCTAAATCAATAATCAAAAGAAGTATTCTTACACTTTCACTTTTTTTGTATTTCATTCATTGGTGACCTATAAGGACTCCCTTTGAACCGTTGGCGAATTCAATAACCCTTTTCAACAACGGACTTCCAATTTCACCAGCATAATCACAACTTGATTATAACCATAATATCAATCTCCATGATTGACCAAGACTCAAATTAAAACATTTGATTTACAATACTTTCAACTTACAAACTTTCAACATTAAACACCAAAGTGTTTAATTACATAGCCACCCTTTAACCTACTAGGGGTGATTTCAAATTAAGACAACCCATGACATGATACTTTCTGAAAGTATCATACATATTAAACATAGTTACAAAAGATAAGGGTGCGTTTAGTTAGAGAAAAATTTCTCGATTTTTATTTTTCCATTTCTCTATTATATGAGATGTGTTTTACGTCTCTAGAAATAAATGGAAAATCTAGAAAACGTGTTTAATTGTAAAGGATGGAATTTTCCTTTTCCAAGAAAGAGTAGAGATGATAAACTTAGAGAACCAATGAAAGTAGTTTTCAACTTTGTAGTTATTAAAAGGAAAATTCTTGTTTTCCTTTTCTTAAAAAGGTTTGTTAGAAAACTCGAATTAAACACGTTTTCTAATTATCTTGTTTCCTAGAAAAAAATTCTAAAAAAGTGAGGAGTTTTCAGTTACTAAACGCACCTTAACCATTTTTAAACAAATTTCTTTACTAACATGACAAATCATAACGTCACCAAAACATCAGTTTACGTTCACCAAAAAGGGGCTTCAAAACATATCGAGAGCATGATTCAAGGGATTACTTATCACCAAGCGAGTAGTAAGTCCACCCCTATTCCATTTTT
Source organism: Pseudognaphalium luteoalbum (assembly GCA_963422505.1). Classification (NCBI taxonomy): domain Eukaryota; kingdom Viridiplantae; phylum Streptophyta; class Magnoliopsida; order Asterales; family Asteraceae; genus Pseudognaphalium; species Pseudognaphalium luteoalbum. The sequence goes on from OY730194.1 coordinate 84,142,685, forward strand.
GGCTCCTTTCCCAAATAACTACTTGACCCACTTGTCTTACCTACATACATAACATTAACATAGTAAGCTAATACCCTTAGTAAGTAAGTGGAAAAATATGACATTAACATAAATATTAACATTGCTATATAATATGAATTAAGGATCCTCAATTCCATATATATTGTCTCAAAGAGTCCATCACATGGTGTCACGAACATAGTTGATTGAACACTCTTGTATCTTAATCACTACTTTTGAACCCATCATTACGAGTGATCATTGAATACTCTTGTATCTCAATGACAATAATTTACCCAATAACAAATAAGCATACACTTGACTACTCGTTGTAATCCAAGTATAGTAACTTAAATTACATACTATCCCATTACTTACCTTTGATTAGTGATAACTAGAGCATAAGCACAAGCACCCCTTTTCACTCTTTAATCACCTATAGATATCATTATACATACATATGTTACTTACAATATAATTACAACTTATTAACAACTAACTATCTAATTTGAAGTGTTTCATCTTTAACACTCAATTCCCAACTAATCATCATACACTAGATTCATAACCTTTCACATACTTAATGGGGATCAAGTCATCATTCTAAAAACAACAACAATTTACAATCACCATTATCCCCTAATTCATATACATACATATTAGGTAAAATTTCATAATCACGTAAGGTTTCATACTTAAACTTTTAAGCCCTCAAAATTGTTATTTTGAGCTCATAACCACTCATCAACAATCCTACAACCATTACACACTCATAAACTACCATTTATCAAATAACCCAAATTAGGGTTCATTACTCAAATTCATCCAACAATCAAATCAAAGGGATATAGGGATGAAATCTTACCTTAATTGACTTGCATTAGAATTTAGAACTTCCAATTTGACAATTCCCTAATTTAATTCATTTTTCTCTTTGTTCTTCCTTTTTCATTCTCGTTCTCACGACATACACACATATACAATTTCTGGAAAGTAATTTCTTATTCCAGAATAAACAAAAGAAAGGGTTTAATATCATTATGTTTTACTTTTAACCCTTCATATATATACTTAACATAACTAGTCCCGTAACTTATATTTTAAATTTAACAAATTTTAGTTTTAAAAATACATCTTTTATAAAATATAATTTACAAATATTAGGGTGTTACAACTCTTCCCCACTTATAAGGATTGTGTCCCCACAATCAATGCTTGGTGAAATGCTGGGTAATTGTGAAACCCCGCAAATTTACACGTAATTACATACTTTAAACGCGTGCATAGTTAGAGCTAATTCTCTACTTAAGTAAATTCACAACAAATTTTAGAGGTAAGTCTAGCAAAGCCCAACTAGTTAATACGCGTATTATCACATATTTCGTAATTAGTATAGTTACAAAACATTCTAAACCAACCCGGTAAAAATATGGACGTTGGTGACAATTTTTCTAAATAATGTGAATTTATTCAAACAAACATTTTTACCTTAATATATTACGAAAATATATTACACAGTGTGCGTTTTGTTAACATGTAACCTTACACGACTAGAAACCCGCTAACCCACACCCGCGAACCCAAGACCCAACCCCTTTTATTCCCATCCCTTCCTCATTTCCCTTCATATTTCATTTCATCTCTCTCTCTCTATCTACAAACACACACACCCACACTCTCTCACTTCTCTTTCTAGAAATCGGTCACCACCACCGCCGGACCGACGTCACCACCACCATCGAAATCGTCACCATCATCTCCAACACCAAGAATCTTCATCATCCCATCTCGTTTCGGCTCGAAATCGACATTTGGTAAGAAACCCCGAATTTGCACCTTTAAAATACTTGATTTTTGTTTATTATCATGTTATTGAGTCCACACAACAAAAATATACCCAAGAAATCGGTCAAAAACATTTTAAACTCGAAATCCACTCAAAAATCGCTGAACAGCGCCATTTTGCGAACCGAGATTTATCTCTGTTCGCAGCCTCATCCGAACAGATAGGGTTTTGCGAAGCGAACTTAAACATGTGAACCGAACTGACCTGCGAAGCAAACCGAGCTACGAGTCGAGACTCACGAATCGAGACTTGCGAACCAAACCCAATTGCGAAGTGAGCTGCGATGTGAACTGAAACTTAGTTCGTAGCGAACTCAAAACTCAGTTCGCAGTCAACCTTGGTCAACTTTTCGACACTTTGAATTTTAACACAAAATAACTAAAATTTGAGTCTCGAATGCGTTTTTGTTAAAGCAAGATAAGCAGAAATAAAAAATTTCCAAGATGATCTGGCAGCTCGACCCCAGCCATGGGCTCTGCCCCTTGGACCCCGCCAGGGGTTGACACCCCTTGGACCCCGCTACCAGGGGCGCTGCCCCCAGACCCCCGTACGATATTTTGACACTCTGATATGAATAACAAACAGACTGGAAATACTTTTATAAGTACATATGATTATTATTATAAACCGTCACCAAAGGGCCATAAATGTTTTCAAATTTCAAACGAACACTTGGATATTTCTAGTTGAGTGGACAACTAGCTTAGACTGACTGATTAGTCACTTACTTTTATATAACCTCACGCGTTAGGACGCTAGGAGATTACTGTGGACAACACTCGTACTTTAGGAATGCTAGCACTCACAGGTGAGTTCACAGCCCCTCATTTTATTTCTTTACTACTTTTGAACAGGGGTGGAAAACATAATACAACTTTTATTGATGCCATATCTTACATTGTTTTAGCGGTTGCTAACTCGTTGATTACTTCCAATTGTCAATTATTAATGATGATTTCATGTTTTAATTAATAACTTGAGTGCTTTGGAACTAAACGTATACATCTCTATGAACGATTTCATACATACAACTACTTACAAAACGTTTCAAGATTTCGAACAAACTGTCTTTTATGGAACAACATTTTCATAAACATTTAAAAAGTCCCTATTTCTTGGGCACAAGTACAGAAAGTCCCCACGTCTTGGGCACACACACAGAAAGTCCCTACGTCTTGGGCATATAGAAAGTCCCTACTTCTTGGGCAAGGTTCCATCCTACGTCTTGGGTGAAGGCTCTACTTCTTGAGCAGTTGGGTCCTACGTCTTGGATGCCAGCCCTACTTCTTAGACACAACCTGAAAAGTTCCTACTTCTTGTGCAGACATTGTTAGGTCCCACTTCTTGGACAAACGTTTTAGCCCCTACTTCTTGGGCAGATATTGTTAGGTCCTACTTCTTGGACAAACTTTTCAAACTATACCTTTGGGCAAACTTATAGGATTCGTCTTTCCTACCACAATCTACACTGTACTTTTGGGTGACATCCTAACTAAACTACATGTTTGATGAACATTATGTAAATTGTTATGGAAAAACAATACAAACACATTTGGTTATAAAACTTTATCCATAAACTTAAAACATGTGAATTCACTCAACCTCGTTGTTGACTTTTACTATGTTTTTCAGGGAACTAACTGCACGTAAGAACCGCCTGCACATACGGAGGTCTAGGCGACCCGCGAAGCGTCTAGGATGCCACTTTTGAAACAGATGGATTTCTTTTACATAACTAAACTGATTTAGTCATATTTATGAAATCTACTTTTGTATAACTTAACTACTTTTACACTTGTACGATTCAATGAATCGTAAAACTTTGTAACTATTACTCTTAATATATATATATATATATATATATATGTGTGTGTGTGTGTGTGTGTGTGTGTTCTATTGTAATCATATGCTCTGATATGTATGCATGTACTTTGTATACGTCGTCGCCCCCACTCGATCTAATGCTTCCATAAAACACTCTGGTAATCACAATTATCAAATTTGGGGGTGCGTCAGATTGGTATCAGAGCCATTGGTTATAGCGAACTAGATTTCTTAGGTGACTTAGAGACCTTAGAGAACTAGACTATAGCCTTGGCTAGAACGCACATGCATACACACATTTGCATACGTCTAAACTATCATCACGACACATCGACATGCGAAAATTCATTTATTGAACCTCACTACGTCCGATTCGTTCAATTCTCACTCTGATCTCATATGAACCTGATCGTATTAAGCGGTTGATGAAAAGAAGTATGTATTTAGCATCATATAATGACGCCTGGCCAACGTGATTATATAATACTAAGTACATATGGGCATTTCATAGTCGTAAGGTACGTGGTGAGAATCTTGCCAATTCTTCTTAAATAGTCGAAAATATGTGAAACTTCATTCTCAACATCTTTCTCATTGGCATTGACTTCTACATTTCATTCATCGCAGAACGTCATCATGCCGCCTAAACAAAGAAAGACCTAAAACAGTCGCCGAGCGACTACACCTCCAGTCGTCGAAACCACCGAGCAAATCATCGAGCATCATATGGCCAAAGCTATTGCCCAATACGAGGCCAGCCGCAATCGTGAAAACGTAGTGCATAACAATGGAAGCACCCCCATCAACAGTGAACACCGGCGAATACCCAACGAGGGTGTTCATATAAAACTTTTCTCGCCTGCAAACCCAGTACATTCACCGGGACTGAAGGGGCCATCGGCCTAGTCCATTGGATCGAGAAAATGGAATTGGTACTCGACATATGCGACTGCGCAACTGACTGCATGGTGAAGTACGCCACGTGTACTCTAGCCGACGAAGCGTTAACCTGGTGGAACGCTCAGATCCAAATCCTTGGACGTACAACTGCTTACTCCATCTCGTGGGAAACCCTGAAAAGGATGATCATGGAGGAGTTCTGCTCTCGCAGTGACCTTCAGAAACTATAAACCGAGCTCTGGGACATCAAAATGGTTGGTGCTGACATCACCGGATACACCACGAGATTTCAGGAACTTGCACGACTGGTCCCTCACATGGTAACTCCTGAAAGCAAACGCATTTAACGATACAACTGGGGTTTGGCACCTCAGATCAGGGGCATGGTGATGTCTTCCAAGCTGACTACTTTTAGGAGCGCAGTGGATCTTTGTAACACCCCCAAATTTACTGTTAGCTGAAGCAAGCTTTGGGGTGCTACTAATCAATAATCAAAACACACAAGGCATATAATGAACGACTCTATATGCGCCGTTTTACAAATACATTGATAATATAAGTTTTACAATGTATAAATGTTTACAAAAGCCCAATAGTTACAATGTTTAGAGATTAATCGGCATAACTTAGTTACAAAATGTAGTAATGCAAAATAATCTCCTGATGTGTATGCTGACTCGAGCTATGGGCATCCTGAGTGAACAGGTCCTACTGCTGTTAGGTACCTGAGAACACATGCTAAAAAGGTCAGCTAACGCTGGTGAGCTCACAGGTTTGCATAATAAATATGTAAGTGTGAACCACAAGATGTAATAATAACCGTTTGAAATGAATCAAATGATGTATATGTCTGTCATGAGGTCATAGTCTGCGCTTAACGTGGGTGTCAGGATCACAATAAAGTGCCTGATCGTGGGTGCCTCCGGGCGAGTGTCTAATCCACACTCGTATGAACAAAAGTTAATGCGTCCGTTTAACCAGTCAGTGCTTGCTGACCCGGACGAGGATGGTCAGTCCTATATGGTACCATACACTAACATTTGCGCTACATAAAGTATTACCAGAACTATGATCGTAGAGGACTTAAAAGTGATTAGAAAATAGCTCATGCAGAATATAGCAAGTTTTGTACTCGTGTTCACGTGTAAAACAGTTAGAGCATGTATTCCCACCCCGGAAGTAAAAACAGTAAAAAGTCGGGGCTATGAGACTCACCTGAGCCTGAAGAGTTGCAATGAAGCAAATGTGGTGAAGTAAAATGGGGTGTCCGAAGACTGTAACCTGCCGGGCATTTATAACGTGCAAGTTTAAATAAAATAAGTAGGTATCTTAAAAGATAACCTATGCTAGTTGTTCATCCAACTAGTAATGTCCAATGATTTGATTTGATTGGTAAGTTCGAGTTTTTGAAAATGTGTACGGCCTGTTGGTGATTATTTGCAATAATATCATTATTATGTCGAAGTGTTATACTTAAAAAAAAGTATTTACAAACTTTAGGTGACGGGGGTCCGGGGGCAGCACCCCTGGTTAGTGGGGTCCCAGGGGTGGCAACCCCTAGCGGGGTCCAAGGGGCTGGCCCCTGGCTGGGATCGAGATTTGAATTTGGGTAAAATCAAGTGATAAAATTTCAGGTCTCGACACTTAGTAAAAATCTGGGTTCTGGTTCATGCAACACTTATAGCGACACTTAGGGTCTTAGGCGTCACTTAGGAAGTGACGCATGAAATAGCAGAGTCTGGGTAAGGGCGTCACTTATGGCGTCACTTATGGAAGTGACGCATAGTGAGGCATCACTAGGTGACTTGGGCGACACTTAGGAAGTGTCGCATAAAATTGGAAATTCTGAGTTTAGGGCGTCACTTAGGTAAGTAACGCATAAGGTGGCGACACTCCATTAGTGTCGGGTATAAGTGTCGGTTAAGGCTTCTAGGCGTCACTAAACAAGTGACGGAGGTAAGTGTCGGGAAAAAGGGGTTTTATGCGGCACTTATGCAAGTGACGCATAATTATGGCTTTTAGCGACACTCAATGCGTCACTTAAGTGACGCACGAAGTGTCGCGATACTGCACCTTCGTTGCGACACTTAAAGCCGTTGACGAAAATTTGAGCCAAAAATGAGTTTTCGGGTTTCCGTTTGGTCTAATTCTTTTACCCAACCCTTGTAGGGACATTCTAAGCTTAAAGAAACAACTAGAACCTAAAAATACTTGAAATAGAGAGTTTTCGGGTTTTGTCGGAAACTTACAAATGGTTCCGCAGAGGATTCGGAAGGATAGAAACGTAGATCGTTGCGAGGCGGTTCTTTTTCTCCAAACAGGTGGTGAAGATCGAAGTCGTTTGGTGGTGTTTTTAGTGAGATTAAGTGGTGGTGGTGGTGGTGGTGGTGTGGTTTAGTTTAGAGAGAAAAGAAAGAAGTAAAAAGGTGAAAGTGAGAAAGAAGAAAGGAAAAAGGGAAGAAAAGGAGGGGGAAGATAGGGGGAGAGGGGCGGCTGGTGGGGTCCATCGAGTGTGGGCTTCACCAGTTTTTCATTCTCCCGCGTACACGTTCCGTGCAGCATTCGTTTTTCGATCGTTTTGCGTTAAATAATTATTTTACACGTTTAGTTATAAGTTTTAAAATATACGTACAATAAACGTCTACGTGACTTAAACATTAAGCACACGAGCAAACGAAACCATTTAAGTTTATTAGGTATTTGGTAATATACTTCAACACAATATTAAATAAATAATTGATACAAAAGGTAATTGAAATATTATCAAAATAATATTCGGGTATGTTATCGTTATTAGATAAATTTTTATACTTTTAATAAATTTGATCACCAACGTCCGCACTTAATTGTACCGAATTACATTCATTTTGAAACTTGTACGATTTAATCAAAACGTATATTCGTATATATTCAACCATATATATATCGATACATTAATTAGCCTAACACATAATTAATTACATGTATTACAGAATGATTGGGACCTAATGACAAGCCCTAATTTGACGGGTGTTACAATCTTGCTCAAAGCTTGACTGATGATGCGGTCCGAATTGGAACCTTGAAAGCTGCGTCTGAAAAGAGTGAACCCAACTGTACTGATGCTAGTGATTCAGGGCAAAAAAAATGAAAATGGAACAGTGAGGGTAATGACCGTCAGGGTCAACAAAACAGGAATCCGGGAAACATCGGAGCATATGCCGCAATCACCAACACTGACCCAAAACCTTACCTAGGCAAGAGGCCTAAATGTGGAAAATGTGAAAGGTATCACGAGGGCGATTGCTCCATCTGTGGTACATGCGGACAATGGGGACATCGAGCCCATTCATGTAGACACAACCCTACCACTCAAGCAAACCCTGGGCGATAAAACACTGGCTGCTTCGAGTGTGGCGAACTAGGGCATTACCGAAATCAGTGCCCACAGATCAACAACGCCAACAACAATCAGAACAACAACAACCACATCGCCAACATTGAACCGGCTCACGGACGCGCATACGTCGTTCGTACGCGAGATGCACCAGAGGATCTATATGCTAACATTGGTACGTTTTAGCAAACTATTATTACGCTCTAACGTTACACTATTCGAATGATTATTCGAACCTAACACTTGGAAACTTTAACCATGTTCGAACACACACAAATTTTCACACCCACAATTTCATGATTTGCGGAAGCGACAATTTTGGGTGTGACTAATCAATAATCAGAACACCAAAGTACAAGCAAACGACTCTACATGAGACGTTTATAAATATATTACAAAAGATTTACATCGTTTTAAGTCATAAGCTATATCATTAATGAGTTCGCATAATGATCCCGAAGATTTTAATACATAACCATTATACAAAATATAATGCAAGAAAATCTTCATGTTTATATAGATGCATACGACTCGTACTAGCTAGCAAATCCTGCAGGGCGTACTACTGTTGTTGATCACCTAAGAATATACTAAAAGGTTAGCTATAAAGCTGGTGAATCTCACAGGTTTATCATAAAACATGATGTGATCAACATGATTATCCGACGATTTAATACCGACAATGATTAAACAGCATAACCGAACAATGATAAACCAATTAAGGTTTCCGAACTATGATTAAACCAATTAAGGTTTCCGAATTAAATATACCAATATTGATATTGCACTGAGCTATGGTTCAAGGCCTAACCCGATTTTCAGCCTCCCGAACGGTGTCAACACCCATAACAATTAATAAAATTCCCGTTTGTACGTGGTTGTAGCTAGCAACGCGGACGGTGTGACAACCGTCACCAAAACGTTATCGTAGTTCAAGCCGTAAAAAGTCATTTTTGTGAAAATACTAATTTCAATGATTTTATTACATCAAAGTCTTCATTTTTGAAAAACGAATCCAACGCAAAAAGAATTATCACAAACGGACGTATAAGGAAGGAGATACGAAACTAAACGTAAGTATCAATTATTTTTAGATCGTGTGACCCAAGTTTTTGTGTCTTCTTGTTTGGCCCAAAGAAAACCGACCCAAATTCCTCCTTGGAGGATCTGGCCGGCCCAACCCATTCAAACTCAAGTAACCCTAAAACTATAAACAAAAACGTAAACCAAAAAGATTTAGTTTATCCTGATTTATTTCTTTAGTCGACTTCGGAGGCCGTTTTGACCTACTTAGAGTCGTTTTCAGGCTTCGGCCAAAACTAAAAAGTTGTATATATCGATGTTTTACTAAAATAGAAGAGGTTTCGACCTCTGAAATGAAGCAGATTATTTTATAAAAATTATTTTGTAAACTGCTGCAGTGTATTATCATTTTTCTGAAACTTTTAGTTATTGGTATATAAACGTATTTTAAAACCCTAAAACGTATTCTAAAAACCTACAGCCGTATTCTGACGACTTGGAGCGTGATCTTCAAAGTTCAAGAACTCAATCTCATTACTTCTACATCATTCTATTGATCGAGAGATTGTTTATTAGTGTGTTTCGGTAAGATTCATGTCTCAATCCTTCGTTTTCTTTGTGTTCTTGGTGCATGATGTATGAATCCTCATGTCATGATGTTTATTTACAGATTCTAAGATGTTTCTATCGTGCGGATTCTCGTTTGTTGGTATAACTCCTTTTGAATCATTCAATTACGTATATTCGATTAGTTTCGTATTGTCGGTTTTGTTTTTGGTTCGATTCCATTGTATTCCGGGTACATGAAATCGTTTGGATATTAATAAAATCAGTATATAAGTTGGTAGAATTGAGGATTTTGATTATGGTTGCGATTTGGATTGTTCATACATGTGATTAGGGTTGATTACCTATAAACCCTAATCTGATCAGATTTTAATTTCGGTTTGGGAAGCTTGTAACTTGGTCAAATCATGATGAATTTTGGTAATACAAGAGTCTAAACATAAGTATTTTGAGTCTACTTTCAAATTTCATCGTTTTCATATCCAAATGTTGAGTTTAAGTTGGTCAAAACAATTTTACAAGATTGAGTGTTGATTCTGAGTTTTTCAGTTCCTGATTTTGGTTAACTTGTCGATTTTTGAAACGTAGGTTAAACTAAGAATTTGGTCTTGAAATTTTTACTGAAGTGATTTTAAAGTGTTAAATATTTTCTGTAAAAATATTATAAACTTTCTAAGTCTTTAAATATTTTAAATTAAATATAACTTTGGTAAGGTCAGAAAGTGTTATCGGTTTAGAGCAGTTCACTATGATGAATTTTTAAAAATAGTAAATTATTGAAATAAGTTCTGGAAAAATTACAGGTTGTTCTTAACACATTGAAGTGTCACTGGTAAACTTTTTAGAGTCAAATGATTTTATTAAGTCATGTTTAAAAATTCGTGAAGTGGTACAAAATTCTGGACATAATCTGAATTTCATAATGGGGTTGATTTTGTAAAGACACATGAGGTTTGGTTGTGAGGAAACTTAGTAGAGGTGATTTGGACTTGGGATACAATGGAAGGACATAGATATGTCTAGTTTGTAACCCGTACACGTATATATTCATTTGTAGATTGGCAATGTTCTTTGGTGGATTCATTTAAGGGCGATACTTACTTTGGTCTTCAAGGTGAGTTTTCGTGGCCCCGTTTTCATTTACATATTTTCAAATTGGGGGAAAAGTATGCTCAAGTTTTATAATAGATTTTTAATGTTGTGAACTTGTGTATTTTATTTTTGGATATATTCGGAATTGTGTGACACTATGTGATTCAACTTTTACTGGCTAATGCTTACTTTTGGTGTTTGCATTAGGGTTTATCGGTTAATGCTTACTTTTGGTGTTTGCATTAAGGTTGCTTACTTTTGGTGTTTGCATTAAGGTTTATTGGTTAATGCTTACTTTTGGTGTTTGCATTAAATTTCTTTGTTGGAGTAGCTACTGCCATTTTGTGTTTGCGATGTAGATTTGGGTCATACTCCTTCGTGGGGTGATGACAGTTGTTGCAGTTCAGTTGGGATTATGTTATTACACTATGTGCACCTTTCTATACGAATTATCCTAAATTATTATTATCACAACAAAAATATTTTATCTTGTGGTGTTTGATTTCAAACCTACGAAACTCACCAACATTGGTGTTGACGTTTTTGAGCATATCTTTTCAGGTTATACTCGTGGATTTAAAGCAGAGGACAAGAGAACTTAGTGGACCTTTAGGGTTGCATTAAGAAATGTTCAAGACTTGTGGTACATCATAGTTATTTGTGAAGGCACGTTTCACCTTAACATTATAGTGTACGTTTGTTTATTAAGATGTTGAATTCATTGTTAAAATGTATGCATAACATGAACCGTTATTCATGTTATTGGCATCATGACACATTGGATATTTTATTTCATATAGTATTCTTTATAATGATGTGTTATGATCCTATCTCCGTTATACTCCGTTGTTTCTGCTTTAGACGGGGTGTGACAGATTGGTATCAGTGCCATTGTTTATAGAGATCTAGGTGGATTGACCTAGACTATAAATAAGGAACCCACATTTAGAACATGAGTTAGGAAGTTTTGTGTGCATACAATTCCGTGAAGCTAGTTGTAGCTAGTGTCGAGATTCATCTTAAACATTTCAAATAATAAGGACGTTGTAAGCGTTTCTTCATCATCTTACGACTCTTTATGTGGTTCGTCTGCATGTTGCTTAGGATTCCATAACTATCTTATCTCTTTCCGTAAATACAAAGCTTATTGTGATACAAGGACTTGGAAGATAAGTATGTGTATGAAAGAATACTTTCACAATTCTTCGATGTGGAATGGACAGTCTTAATCCTCCTAACTCCCTAATCATATAAGGTCATATATAAGTGAACGTCTATATAGATCACTCCCGATGTGTGTCCATTCATTCGTTAATGTGTGATGTCCGAATATATCTTTAAAACCGTTTAAGTTTGTGGTTTATAAAAGTGGTACGACCCGTTGGTGATGGAATTGAAATCATATTTCAAAATACAATTTTTGTTCATTTCGTAAAGATATACTTTATCTGTTTTCGTATCGTATAATAATATTTGTTGTCGAATAAGTTTGATACGTTTTGGAAGAAAAAGAAATATTAGTCTTCAAATGATCATCTGAAAATAGATGATCATCTGTCTAAATTCAGATGATCATTTGAATTATCATAGCCTATCATCTATATGTCTACTGAGCCGATCATTGATGCGCCCCCGAAGTGTCATATGAAGACGACATACGGATCGTGATCGGTTTGTTTTAAATTTATATTTGTTGGGGTCTAAGTATGACTTACTAATACTGAACCAAAGGCTAGTAGATGGTAAGTATGACCTAGAGTCGTTCTTAAAGAGAACTGCATTGAAACGGAGGTGATCCAATCAATCTTTCTTTTCTAGTAAAGGTTTTAAAAGAGTGCGTTGGAGGTTTTGGTTCAGTTAACTAAGTAAACTAAATAAAGCGAATAAAAATGTAATAATAAATCAGATAATAAAAGTAGTATTTGTTGTGAGTTCGTTAGCTAATAATGTGGGATGATGACTCTTATGGGAAAACGATTATCTAAATTGGAAATGTTAGTGGATTCAACACCCAGTGGTATAACCAATAAGTTCCTTATTAGCCGGTTATCAACTAATATGTCATGAAGAACTAAGGTGTCATGATTCTGATCAGACAGACGATGCTCAACTCTCCATACTCTCCTGTGAGGGAGTCATTGGCCCGTATTATTGAACGTATTTGCTCGTGGGCGAAGGAATAGAGTAGCAGGTCATTACAAATCTGACCGTTCTTAATACCATAAAGATTTCAAATCTAATAAACTATTAACTTAGAATTTATGTTCGGACTTATTAACCAATTCCTATTAATGAAACTTAAGGATGATAAACAGGGGAAAGCATTCAAGATTCATGCATATCTTACTTTTGGTTTCATATTTTAAGGAAAAGATATTAGTGTAATTTAGATTCCAAACTTGCCTTTCTCATTACAATTAACAAATCCCTAGGTTTTCATAGATGGTTATTTAGCCTGTAGCCTACCTACTCTAATCTAATCTAAATTAACTAATCTAATTAAAATGCTGACGGCTTTTTGCATAAAGTTAAACCCAGACCATGTCGGAAAATGCTATGATGATTCACAGTGTATTTAATCATTTACCGATGTTTCCATTGTGAATTTAATTGCTTCGCCATGTTTACATGATAAGTACATTGTGATCGAAAGTGTACAATACTCATGGCAAGTCCACGTAATCACATTGCATTTTATGATGCTTGCATGACGTTACAGTTAAAAACATAGTTTTTACACAGATAACTATTGACAAAGTATCAAGGTTCGCGACTCCTCTTTACAGGGTTACAATCATGTTTGTAATCGAAAGGCGAATATAAGTTTTAGGTTTAAAATCATAGGATAATTCCATTCATAAAATTTCCGGTTTATAATGCCGATCCATAATACAACTACCTTCGGTCGTTACCGGCTTCCATACGTATGTACCTTGCTTAAAAACATTTCCAGCACTATACCGAGTAAACAGTCGAATAGGGGTCGTCATATTATTTCACGACATATTTAAAGTCATCCCACAATTATATATGCTAACTACATCACAACAAATACAATAGTAATCTACTCGCTAATCGTGGCACAAACAAATTCTAGCATAATTAAAGCATACATATTTAATTAAGATAGAATAGGATAGAAAGAACCCGGATTAAAATGCGATAAGGAATAGACTTGAATTAATAAGCGTAACTCCAAGCGTACACAAAAGATTACAAAATGTTCCCTAGCTTTCGTTCTACTTTGAACAAGCTCCTTAACTAGCCTAACACTAATTTTGAAGTAAGAAAATAGAATGAGAAAGTAAAGAGAGAAATATGCCTAATGCATATAGGACATCTTCAAATGAAGGCCTAGGGGCTGTATTTATAGGGAAAATATGGCTCACATTAGCAACCCTAGGCTCACATTAGCAAAAGTAGCGAAAGGTGGTGCATCAGGTACGAAAAAGTAGCGAAAGGTGGTGCTCCAGGTACGAAAAAGTAGCGAAAGGTGGTGCACCAGGTACAAAAAAGTAGCGAAAGGTGGTGCACCAGGTACGAGCAAGGATGAAAAAGCGCAAAAGAGACGGGGTGGTGGAGGCCAGCGCCGCCCACCAGCAGGCCGGCGGCGGCTGGCTGCCACCCGCCCCGGTCCATCATCTTTCGCTGAGTTGCTCGATTCGTGCGTATTTTCGTCGTTATACGTCTGTTTGTGTTGATTCTTTTTGCGTTGGATTCGTAATTCAAAAAAGAAGACTTTGATGTAAAGATATCCCAAAAATATGTATTCTATATCCAGATGTTGCATACGAATCATTTGGATCTTCCGGCGGGCGTAGAATCTTCATTCTTTATCGGTTTTTGTTGATTCTTCTTCTGTTGGATTCGTAATTTGAAAATGAACATCTTAGGTGAGATGGATGTTGATGATGGGCACTTTTGTCTTGAAGTCTCGTGTTGATGCCTTGAATCTTTAAACGTGTGTGGAATCTTCGTTTTCATCCGTTTTGCTTGATTTTTATCGTGCAACCTTGTTTTGACCATCTTGGCATTAAATCATTGATTTGTATTGGTTTTGAGTTAAAATGCCAAGAATCGTTCTAGAATGAGAGAGATATCGGTAGTAAAAATATGACTTTTTACGCGATATCAATCATCTGAATCATCAAAGCCGATCATCTATGTCTACTAAGCCGATCATCTGAATCATCATAGCCGCTCATAGCCGATCAGCTGGGAAAGCATACCCGATCGGCTGGATGTATAGCCGATCGGCTAGGGGGCTTGACTAGGGTCTGTTCGTGCAGTTCATCCCCAAATCAGTTTTTAACCAAATTCTCACATATAGAACACTAATATATGATAATATAAGTATTATAAATACAAAAAATTAAAGAAAAGTGGAGTATGCTTACAAATCAAAAATGGAGTTGGATTGATGATGATGAACCGGATGATGATGATGATGATGATGACGAAGAAGATGATGATGATTATGTTTCTATTGTTGTCGTTGTTTGATGAAGAGAAGAGATCGAGAGATTGAGAGCCGAGAGTGATGGAGGTAGAAGAAGAAGATGTGTTTGTGTGTGTGTTTGTGAATTATTGGAGTCGGTATATAACCGACTCTAATTATTGGTGTTAGTTTATAATTTTATACCCGTGTTCGTATACCCGATCGTTATGTAGTATAATGTTTTCAAATGATAAAATTTTAAATATCTATTCGGATATGGTTTCAATCAAAGTATTTTATAAAAATACTTTTTGTGAGATATAGAATTATGTCCTTGCTTCAGCTTATTTTGACGGATAGTTTTCAGTGTACAAAATATGTTTAAATTTACAACCGAGTAAATAATTATTATTCTCATTAATAATACATTATTTAAAATTGTTTTGCACCAACGTCCGTATTTGAGATTGCGCGTTCTTTCCGATTTGTTTGTATGTGATTATTAAATAATCATTTAATGTTATTATATATATATATATATATATATATATATATATATATATACTTTTATATATACTTTTATATATATAATATCCGAATACTTTCATTTTAATACGTACCAAGTACGAATGATTAAGGTTTAATTTAGGAGCTAATTTTGTCTTTTTTGGCCAGGTGTCACACAACTTATCAAACTATAAAATGTGTATACTAAAACTACTATGAGTTATGTGGTAACTTACGACGTCACAATGATGACAACACATCTTTTCGGAAACACATACGTCCGACGTAATGACTTGGATTAAAATCTCGGGACGAGATTTCATTAACAATGGGAGAATGTGACACACCGCAAATTTAAACGTAATTACATACTTTAAACACGTGCATACTTAGAGCTAATTCTCTACTTAAGTGAAATCACAACAAATTTTAGAGGTAAGTCTAGCAAAGCCCAACTAGTTATACGCGCATTATCACATATTTCGTAATTAGTATAGTTACAAAACATTCGGAACGAACCCGACAAAAATATGGACGTTGTTGACAATTTTTCTAAATAATGCGAATTTATTCAAACAAACATTTTACCTTAATATATTACGAAAATATATTACACAATGTGCGTTTTGTTAAGATGTAACCTTACACGACTAGAAACCCGCGAACCCAAGACCCAACCCTTTTTATTCCCATCCCTTCCTCATTTCCCTTCATTCTTCATCTCATCTCTCTCTCTACAAACACTTGATTTATGTTTATTATCATGTTATTAAGTCCACACAACAAGAATATACCCAAGAAATCGGTCAAAAACGTTTCAAAAATCGCTGAACAACACCATTTTGCGAACCAAGATTTATCTCAGTTCGCAGCCTTATCCGAACAGATAGGGTTCTGCGAGGCAAACTTAAACATGCGAACCGAACTGACCTGCGAAGCAAACCGAGCTGCGAGTCAAGACTCACGAATCGAGACTTCCGAACCGAACCCAACTGCGAAGTGAGCTGCGATGCGAACTGAAACTCAGTTCGCAACGAACTCAAAACTCAATTCGCAGTCAACCTTGGTCAACTCAATTGTTGATGCATTTTGTGTGTCAATCAGTTGGTCAAACGTTTGTAATTGTCAAAGTCAATTAGTCTGAGTATGTATAGTGTTTAGTGTGTATATGCAAGTTTGTAAATGAATAGTGAAATAGAATATATACACAAAATAAGTGTTTATGCGACACTTAGCTAGTGTCGCATATAGCGACACTTGGCTAGTGTCGCTATAGGGTTGGACAGCCTATAAATAGGCATGTAGGGTTTCATTTGTGAGGTGATCAAACCCTAGAGAGAGAGAGAGAGGCGCGGCTAGAGAGAGAAAGTGTGTGTAAACGTTTATACTTCAATTGTTAATATACAGAAAACGTTATAGAAATCGTGTGTTTGTTTATTCGTTCAATAATCGCTAACTAAACAGATTCCGCACGTTTGGTCGATTAAACGATCCGTTAGATCAGAGATACGGGAATCTTCAAGTGGTATCAGAGCCGTGAATTAAGGATTCGATTGTTTCGGATCGTGTTTTGAACGTTTTCGGTTGATTCGCGAAGGTATTAATCGATTATAATCAGTTTCTAGGTTATTTGTGTTGATTATATTGAGTTTTGGGTTGATTTTTGGTGCAAGTTCATCTGCCGTTCGTCAATTTTCGTTAGGGTTTCAAAAATTTTGATTTTTAGGGTTTTTGGAGCTGACAGCCGCGTTTTTGCGTCACACGTTGCGTCACTTGATAGCGTCACTTGATAGCGTCACTTGATAGCGACACTTAGAGCTTCACTTCCGTGAGTCACTTCTTAGCGTCACTCCTTAGCGTCACTTACCCTCTAGCGTCACTTCAGTGCGTCACTTCAGTGCGTCTCTTCATAGCGTCACTTGTGATTTTTAGCGATACTTATCTAGTGTCGCTCTAGATTCGAAGAAAAAAAAAAGTTTTTTGGCGGGAAACTCCGAAAATTTTTTGCGTTTTCAAAATTTTTCTATAGGCTTAAACGTATTCAATTTTAGCCTGGAAAAAGTTTCATTTTACCCGGTCATTTTTGACTTTTCGGACGAAATTTTGGCGGGAAAAACACGAAAAAATTTGATAATTTTAAATTTTATTTTTAAGCTTAAAAGAGCTTAATTTTAGTGTCGGAAAAGTTTCGCATACTCGAAAAGTTTACGCAATTTTCGAATTCAATTTTGGAGGGAAAATTCGGTAATGGCTTTCGGTACGAAAATGCCTCCTTCTACATCTTTGTTCTATAGTGATTTTGCTAATTGGAAGATTAAGCTATGCAATTTCATTGAACACAAAGATCCAAAGTTGTGGAATTGGTTTAATACTATTGATCGATATGAGCAACCAAAACTCAATGGGGTGCTTAAGTCAAGAGCACAAATGTCAGTCAAGGAACGGGAAGAGTTTGACAATAACAATAGAGCATATGAGATGATTACCATGTATTTGCCAGAAGTTGTGATAAGTAAATTTGAAAATCAAGCAACTTCTACAGAGTTATGGGACGCTCTTATAGAGGCTTATGGTCAAAAGAAAATAGTGGTAACTAAAGAAGAGGATCAACATACTCCAATGATGGCTCACATTACACCCGAGGTACAAAATGAACCTATTGAGCCTTTTAATTGTGCTACTTGTATTCAATTGACTGAATCTCTTGAGGTCTATCAAAAAGACAATTTAAACTTGCGGGAAAAGGTTATTAAACTTACTGAATCAAACAATTTTCTTAAAGCTAATGAGAAAGTTTATGATAAGAAAATTGAGGCGTATAAGTTAGACACACAGACTTACAAATCAAAAGTTTTTAGTCAACAAGATGCTATCAACAGCTATCTTACTGAAATAGAACTGTTAAGAAAGGAGCTCTCTGATTTAAAAAGTGAGTACGATAACCATAAAAGCAAAATTTTAGGTTCTTCATCCGCAACTTTTGTCTTTAATGAAATCATTAACAAGCAAGGGAGAGGCGGTAAAAAGAAGGCAGGACTTGGTTATAACCAAGTACCACCACCTTCCCATGCCGAATATTGTCCTGCGCCTGTTAAGGAAGGACTTTAAGAGATTCCAGTTGATTATACGAAGCTTTATGGTATTAAAGCTAAAGAAGCTAAGCAAAACAAATAGGCAAAGGAGAAAACCAAAAGGCCAGAGTATCCCTTGCCTAAGTTTGTAAAACCTGAAAGTCAATCTCAAGTTAGTGTTGAGGAGATTGTTGAGGTAGAAGATATACAAGAAGAGTCTACCATTAAGGTTGAGAAAATAACTGTCAAACCTGACTGTTTTAAATGCAAAGGCAAAGCTAAAGTTGATAATGAATCTTTCAAAGTTAAAAATGTTAACAGGGATTCTAAATCTACAAACTCAACCTCAGGAATATCAAATTCAACATGTTCACCTAAGAGTGAATGTTCAACAAATGTTCCTGATCATAGACCTTCTGTGTACTGTCCTCCACCTAAACGATTTGAGGGAACCCATTGGAATCGATCTTATGTTGAGAGACGTTCTTGTTTTCGTTGTGGTCAACAGGGCCATATTATTAGGGATTGTAAGTTATTATCCCTAGATAGGTTTGGTAGAGGGATGCCAAGAACTTCCTCTTTCAGGAATTCTTTTTCAAAATCTTTTTCAAGGCGTTGTTCCTATTCGCCTGTATCTAGTTGTGCATCAAACTCTCCAAAACCTATGGCAAGAGTAAACAAAGTTGTGCCTATTAGATCTCAAGTTCAACAGCACAACATTGTTGAAAACAAATCATCTGAACCTAAACAGGTTTGGAAGCCCAAATCCACAAACAACGCATCAATGAAATCTTCTGAGTTTTTAAAATATCATAAACTCATTGATGTGATGATTATGGATGATCATGGACAACCCAAGTCTATCAAGGCTTGGGTGTCCCATAAGTACTAATGGTTGATTGTTTGTGGTGATGCAGTTAGTTTCTTGTAAATTAATATTTTAAGTGACTGCATGGATGTGGATATTGTTTGAAAAATGTTATGATGATTTCTGAAGTTTCTGAAGTTTCGTGGTGGTAAAAGTGCTAAAAGGCATTTGATTTGACTTGATATGTGATTTTGATATTTTTCTTTTAAATTTTATTATTATTGCAGCAGCCATTCTTTGTACTTTTTAGTATCAAAGAAATGCAATGTTGCGAAATATCTTAAATAAAAATTACAAAAATATGTTTAATGTTTAAGGGGAGTACTTTTGAATTGGATTTTCGAAAAGAATTTGTTGTTCAGGGGGAGTAATTAAAATTCTGATTAATTGGATCAGAAATGTGAACAGCCAGATTCTTATTCCAAAAAAAGATATTGGATTGTGTCTGTAAACAATATGGGAAATGATTGTACATCAGATGACATGCACAAAATGGAAATTTTAAGGTTTATGTTTGATGTGTCAGTAGGTTTATCTGGCATGTTTAAAATAGCTTTTATAAACATTAGCTTCATCATATGATGTACTGGTAGACATGATACACACCGGTTTCTGGGTTACTAAGAAGTAATTTTAATACGTGTCTATGATCTTGTGGTAAACACCATATGATGTACGACTAAATGTCTTAATTCCTTAATGTAGCATGACATATTTCTATACCTGAGGTTTATCTGAAATCATTTGGGGGTCTATACTGATTGTTTCCTCTGTTGTACGTAAGTACAGACCTGGTCTCAATTAGTATATGCTTTAAAATTAAGCAAACGCAAGTCAATGAACTTGAAAAAGTCTTAAATCATAAGATACCTAACAAGGTCACCAAAATGGTTTGACCAAGTATGTTTTTGCTTACACCTGAATCAAGTTATGTCGCTTTGTTGTACGTTTGTACAGACCTGTCACCGCTGACTTGATTCTTAAAAATGATATTCTTATATTCTCTCTAGAATAGGAAGCTATGCTCATGTCTGGGTTACAGGGGTATGTCATAGGTGGGGACTATGGAGAAATATTCATACTAACAATAAAAGGTTAATTCACAGACCCGGATATAACATATTTAAGTGGACAAACAATACCAGTAATCGTCTTGAAATAATTTTTATGAAAGGTGTTTTAAATATGCTAAGTAAATTTAAAGTGGACAAATATACTGATAATTGAAATAACACTTGTTATTTCCTAATAATTGCATGTTGGCCTGATATGATCTCTAAGCAGACGTAAAACAATCATATCCCCAAATTTATTTTAATTTTTGTTCTTTATTTTTCAATTATGAAGAAAATACAAAAAGATTTTATTTCTATATTATTTTCTTCAAACATCACATATCTTGTTAAAGTCAAATATTGAAGATGTAAAGGATGTCGGTTATTCTCCAAAGACTGTGAAGATAAATACTATTGGAGAAGCTGCTGATGATTGAGAGATGGTCACTGAATTTGAAGATCTTATTGTATGATGAATTTGTGTCAGTCACATGAATTTGGACATCAAGATTTCTTTGAAGACCATGCTATCTCAATGGGGGAGATTCTTATTGTTAAAGACATGAAAGAGATTCTGATTGTTGAAGACATGAAAGAGTTTATTGATGAAGACTAATTGAAGACTTATTTGACCAAGCTGCTGACATGGGGGAGTTTGTTGATGCATTTTGTGTGTCAATCAGTTGGTCAAACGTTTGTAATTGTCAAAGTCAATTAGTCTGAGTATGTATAGTGTTTAATGTGTATATGCAAGTTTGTAAATGAATAGTGAAATAGAATATATACACAAAATAAGTGTTTATGCGACACTTAGCTAGTGTCGCATATAGCGACACTTGGCTAGTGTCGCTATAGGGTTGGACAGCCTATAAATAGGCATGTAAGGTTTCATTTGGGAGGTGATCAAACCCTAGAGAGAGAGAGAGAGAGGCGCAGCTAGAGAGAGAGAAAGTGTGTGTAAACGTTTATACTTCAATTGTTAATATACTGAAAACGTTATAGAAATTGTGTGTTTGTTTATTCGTTCAATAATCGCTAACTAAACAGATTCCGCATGTTTGGTCGATTAAACGATCTGTTAGATCAGAGATACGGGAATCTTCACATATTACCCGTCGAGTACTCGGTTTTGGGTCACTTTCTGTCAAAACCATTGCACTAGTACCCGCCGGATTGGGTTTTACCAGCCGGGTACCCAATATATTCATTTTACCCGCCGGGTAAGGGTAGTATCTGTCGGGTAATCCTTTCAATCCAGCGAATTGCACTTCTGCGAAACCCTGAACCCGAATTTCCAACTCACAAACCTCAAACTTAGATTCTACAAATTACCAATACCTCAAATATCATCATTTAAAATCAACAAACATCATTTACACTTATTCAAACATCAATTTCATACATATATCATTAACCTATCTAATTTAAATCAAAATCAAATTTATAGATTTATGGAGCAAGTAACCAACTTACAATCAAGAAGATAACTAGATGATGATGATGATGATGATGATGGAAATCTGATGTTAAATCAAAACACAAGGACAATTGTTTTTTTTTTTTTTGTTTCTTATTGTGTGCGTATAGTTTGCATAAGTGAGAGGAGTAGATCAAATTGGGAAAGTTGGGGAGTTTAGGTCGGCTCACCCCTTAAACCGAGCCATTATCAATTTAAAATTAGTCCCCTTCTAAACCAATTGTCTAGAACCTAAAAATCATTTGCGATTTCAACTATTTTAGTTTTCTTACAACTATGTTAATTTAAAACAATCAATTATTTACATGTCACAATAAGTCATTTGGTCTTTTACCTAATATTACTTAAATAAATATAATAAAATAATATTATTCCTAACACATTATTTTAACATTCAAAGTTAGGAAAATTACCATATTACCAATAGACCTCTAAGATGGGTGTTACAAATCTTCCCCCTTAAGGAGATTTCGTCCCTGAAATCTCGCCATGCTTAAACAAACTAGGGTAACGTGATCGCATACTAGCCTTCGTCTCCCACGTAAGGTTCAGACACAAACTATATTTCCATTTCACTAAAACCACATGAATCTCTTTCTTGCAAAGTTTGGTCACCTTTCTCTCTAATAGCTCAGCGGGTTCCTCCACAAATTTCTGACTCTGATCAACTCACAAGTCTTGTAATGGAAGGACTTGTGATTGATCTTCTACATTTCATTTTATTAAATAGTATACATTAAAGGTATCATTAAAATACCCGCGAGTTCAGACGGAAGATCAAGTGCAACTGTTTGGTCATTAATAACCTGTCAAATTCTGAATGGGCCAATGTATCTGGGAGCAAGTTTTCCTCATTTCCCAAACTGAATTATACCTTTCCATGGGGAAACTTTTAAATAAACCAATTCACCTTCAACAAAAGAAACGGGTCGATGACGTGGGTCAGTATACTATTTCTGTCTATCCCGGGCTGCCTTTAATTTCTCTCGAGCAATAGCCACTATATCAGATGTAATCTGAACAATATCGGGACCTACAAACTATTTTTCTCCAGCCTCTAACCAACAAGTAGGCATCTACAACTTCGCCCATATAGCATCTCATATGGAGGCATGCCAATACTCAAATGATACGAATTATTATACGCAAATTCTATCAACGGCATATGCGAATCCCAAGATCCTCCATACTCTAACACACAGGCACGTAACATGTCCTCGAGAGTCTGAATGGTTCTTTCTGACTGGTCATCTGTCTGCGGATGATAAGTTGTACTCAAGTTCACCCTAGTTCCTAACTCATGTTGTAGACTCTGCCAAAATTGAGATACAAATCTGGAATCTCTATCTGAGACATTCGATAATGGAATCCTGTGCCTCGAAAAAATTTCATTAATATACAATTGGGCTAGTCTACTCAAAGAAGCAATCTCACTAGTAGCAAGAAAATGAGCATTCTTAGTTAGTCTATCCACAATTACCCAAATCATGTCATTACCCCATGGTATTCGTGGAAGCTTAGTGACAAAATTTATCGATAGATGTTCCCCTTTCCACTATGGAATATCAAGTTGTCTCAATGAACCATAGGGCTTCCGGTGCTCTGTTTCAACCTGAGAAAAAATATGACAAGAATCCACAAGCCGTGCCACATCTGTCTTCATAGTTAGCCACCAATACAATGGTTTCATATTATTATACATTTTAGTACTTCCCGGATGAACAGACAATCGAGACTTGTGAGCCTCATTTAAAATCACATCACGAAGACCTCCAATCAATGGAACCAAAACACGAGACTGAAAAGTTGGTGTGTGCTAAGTATAGTCAACTAAAATAATAACAAGTTTTAAATAAAGGAAATACTAAATAATACTATCACACAATACAGGCAAGACTGACCCATTCGTATAATATAGCTTTATAAGTAAGTCCAGGTATCGAACACAGGGGAAGTGGAATCTTTAATTAATCTCTAAACTAATGTTTACAATATTTACAATTATTTACAATTAATGTTACAAATAAAAGGGGTACGTTTTAGTTCCGTTCAAACTTATATTTATTTTGATACAGAATTAAGATAACTAAAGTAATTGAAGTAATTAAGAGACAACTAAGGTAAATTAGGTAGATTAGAGATATATTTTATCTAAACTAGCCATGTTATATTCAAATCCTCTTATATGTTTACTTTTGTCAGCTAATTGATTCTACGTTGAAATATAAAAGTGGATTTCCTCCTTGGTCGGGTTTAAGAATCCTGGATAGCCTCCTATGGTCAGATTTAAGTATCTTTATGAAGCTCTTCAACGTATATTAAGGTTAACTAACTTCGGTGTCTCGAATGTTTAATCTAATCAGTTATAGTTTAATCCAGTAATAATTATAACCTATCACGCAGTCAGGGTATGTAAGTTATAATCAAAACATAAACCTAAATTATTAATCAACTCATACAAGTACTCACTTCCATATGAATCTCATAATCATATAATCAATATAGATATAACATTAACAACATTCATAAAATTAATCAACATAAACATATAATCAAATTATCATATAAACATTATTCATTTAAACAAATATGTTAAAGAACAATCAATATCCCATAATAAGAAATCAAGATCTAGAATCGAACCAAGAAACTGAATTATTCTTCGTTAGGGTTGCTAGTCCTCAATCCCTAGCCTCCAAATTCGACCTAGAGTCGTTCCTTAACCCTTACAATCGACTTTTTCTCTTCAAATTCGTATATGTTATCGTTTGGTCGAACCCTCTATTTATAGTTTTACAAACTGCTAGTCCAACCGCCGGTTGGAGTCTTCAACCGCCGATTGGAGTACTTGCTCTCCAAGTCAAACTCTGCGATTTTCACCAACTTTAATATAAATATTCAACCGCCGGTTGATAATCTCAACCTCCAGTTGAGTCCTCTTTCCAGAATATTCCAAAGTCGGGCCAAGCTTCACTTTTGGGCTATTAATCTTCTTAATCCATTTTTTCCTCATTCTCAAAGCCCAATTAACTTTATCTTTGGGTTTAGTCTTCAATTCAGGTCCAAATATCTTCAATCTTCATTCTTCTTTTCATTTTCATCTTTTAAAGCTCTTTTTTCATTCTTTGCTTCGTTTAATTACTTTTATACCTATATTGCAAATATAAACAAATTAAGTATCTAAATCTACATAAATGCAATAAAAGACATATGAAATGTAAGGATTATTAGTACATAAATATAGCATTATTTGATGTTATCAAAAGTCAATTATCCCCTCAAAACATCCATTAATAGATCTTTTCTTTTCAACATAAATTCTGATTTCAAGTTACGATCCATCAATGCCTCAAGCTGAGCAGCTTTCAATTGGTCCACTAAATAAGAAGAAACATCCAAACGCATAAAATAATTCCAGTCAGAAGTTCCCTTATGGCTTAAAGCGTCTGCAACAACATTTGCTTTCCCCGGATAGTATCGAATCTCGCAATTATAATCTTTTATAAGCTCTAACCATCGACGCTGACGCATATTAAGCCCCTTTTGCGAAAACATGTACTGAAGACTTTTATGGGATGTACAAATAACGCATTTAGTACCATATAAATAATATCTCCAGATTTTTAACGCAAAGACAACCGCTGCAAGCTCCAAATCATGAGTATGATAATTTCTATTATGAGGCTTAAGCTGACGTGAAGCATAAGCAATAACCCTATCTCGCTGCATCAAAACACAACCCAAACCTGCAAAAGATGCATCGCAATACACTACAAAATCATCGGATCCATCGGGTAATGCCAAAATAAGAGCCTGACACAAAAGCTTTTTCTTAGGTCTGAAAATATGTTTCTGTTGCTCACTCTACTGAAATTTCAAATCTTTGCGAGTCAATTTAGTCAAAGGGCTAGCTATCTTAGAGAAATCTTTGATAAATTTGTGATAATAACCCGCTAACCTGTGACACCCGTCGAATTAGGGCTAGTAATTAGTGCCTAATCAATTATTAATACATGTAATTAGTTCTGTGTTAGGCTAATTAATGTACCGATATATATATTATTGAATATATACAATTATGCGATTCGATTAAATCGAATGTATTTCGGTTCAATTAAATACGAACGTTGGTGAAACAATTTTATTAAATAATATAACATTATTTAATGACAATATCTTTCCCAAAATATTATCTTGATAATAATACTTTGTAATTAATTCGTATCGTACAAACAACGGTTACGTGATTTAAAATCCGTACAACGAACGAGCAAATCGAGATCCCTAAATTAACGAATCATCTATATAAATGTTTTTCCAAGTATTTAGAAAGAACACTTCAAGTGAAAGTATTGAAATTTAAATCGTTACTTAAAAACGCGTAATAAACGTTTAAACACCAAACCGAACGAGAAAACGAACACCGCACGAAGCACAAATCGAATAAACGAGAAAATGACCAAAATAACCTGAGTGGGCCCCCTAGGCTGGGCCCCCCATGCCCCATGTGACCCCATGTGGTCACCACCCACATGAGCCACTAACACTTCATGCAAGTGTTGAGTTAGTGGAATACTACATCACTCTCCATTCACCTCATTTCATTTCACTCACACACACCAACTAATTTCTCTCTATTCTCTCTCAAGTTCCAGAAAACTCAGCCCCTTTTCTCCACCCTCAAACCACCACAAGTCCACCACAAATCACCATAGCACCACCACCATCAAAGTCACTATTCTACAAAGAACACAAGCTCAACAACAACTCCCCTTTCTCCTCATCTCATTTCCATCAAAATCTTTGTAAGGAAACTCTTTCTTACTTTCATATTGTTTATTTATATGTTATAAAACTCACCTAACAAGATTATGTCCAAATATAAACTTAAAATACATTTTTATGAATTTTTCACAAAAGATACACAATCTGTCCAGAAAAACATAGATTACTAAAAATGTCATAACTTGAGTTGTAGGACGATTTAGAAGATGCATTTTTTTTTAAACTTTGCGTATTGAAAAGATCTACAACTTTCATGTTTTACGTTTTTACCAGATCCGAACGTATTTTTCTCTATTTAACAATTTGTGGGACTGACCTGATTAAAATCAGAAACTGGACTATGCATGACAAATTAAATTGTTTCTCTATGATCATGGGCTTAAAGCTCTTGAAAAACATAAGTTAGACACTACACACCTAGAAGATCAGTTGATAAAAATTGTGAGACTTGACTTTGACCAGAAATTGCTAATATCACTTGGGGAATAAACCGACAAAAAGTCGAAAAGGTGAAATCTTAAACATTTGGAACTTTTATAAGAATCGACACTCTTGGTGAACTCGGACACAAACCGACAATTTATTTAGACTCTATAAACTGATATTTGGGTTGGGTGAAAGTTTCGGGTCAAACCGAGTAAGTTTGACCAAGTCAACAAAAGTGGCTAGTTTTCGAAAAACTTACTATATTTGAAAAGTGGTAACAAAAATGGGTTTGGTTGACCTAGTTAGTAACTTGGACCAAAAACTAATTTTGGAAAGTTTCCCGAATAAAAAAAATGACACTTGGATACACTTGGGCTAAAAATGGAAATTTGACCAGACGCTAGTGTCGCATGGCCTGCGACACTACCTGCGACATTACCTGCGACACTACCATAGTGTCGCTAATAGTGTCGCTATTTATTAAAAATTTGATTGAACCTGCGACACTGACCCTAATGTCGCATAACCTTACTGCGACACTGACTTTTGTGCGACACTGACCCTAATGTCGCATAACCTCACTACGACATTAACCTTAATGCGACACTTACCCTAGTGTCGCATAAACTCACTGTGATATTGACCTTAGTGTCGCATGACCTGCAACACTCGCATACACTGCGACACTTACTCTAGTGTCGCATGACTTGCGACACTGACACTAGTGACGCTACTAGTGTCGCTAAAAACAGAATTTATGGGACTTGTTTTCACCAAGTATTGAACATGGATAACAACTTATAAACACACATGATACATACTGTAAATATATATATGATGACACAAACTTAATAATAATGTCTTAAAGAATTATTATTACAAACTTTCACCAACGGGTTGTACACGTTTTGATGAACAAAGTTGAACAATCAAACATTTGG
This sequence comes from Pseudognaphalium luteoalbum, assembly GCA_963422505.1. NCBI lineage: Eukaryota > Viridiplantae > Streptophyta > Magnoliopsida > Asterales > Asteraceae > Pseudognaphalium > Pseudognaphalium luteoalbum. The sequence goes on from OY730194.1 coordinate 84,170,881, forward strand.
ACATAACTAATTGTTGGACAACAAACATAGATGGTCTGTTGAGACATCTACTCACTCATATAACGTTGTGCGTTTTGAACGCCCGACAGGTTACAAGTCTTCGGACATCAATTCACAGCTAATCAATTCAAGTTTATTTTAATAAACACTCAAGGCTCAGGTGAGTCTCATGGCCCCTATTTTTACTGTTTTTCAATCAGGGGTGTGATATTATTGCTCGTTTTGTTTTACAAGTTGAACGCAAGTACAATTCAATCAAATACTACATGAGTTGTTTTCAACTAATCAATAAAGCCCTCCATAGCATAGTCTGGTAATACATCTGTAGCGTGAATGTTAGTATATGATATCATATAGGATTGACAATCCTCGTCCGGGTTAGCACGCACTAACTGGTCAAACGGACGTATTAGCATTTGGGAAGACGAGTGTAGATTAGGCACTCGTAGGAGGCAACTCAGTTAGGTTTCCTTAATTGGACCTGACACTCAAGTTAAGCTCAGACTATGTGCTCATGGCTGTATAACTTTTATTTTGCTTAATTGCATTTTAAATTCAATTATAAAATCTTGCGGTTCATACAAATATATGTTGATATACAAACCTGTGAGCTCACCAGCGTTTCGCTGACCCATTTTAGCATGTATCACAGGTGACCAGCAGTAGGTTGGACTGCTTAATCAAGATCCATTAGCTCGAGTCAGCATGCAAACAATCAGAGATTTAGCTGCATTATTACATTTTGTATAGTTTAATTATGTATTTAAATCTCTCAATTTCAAAAGGAGCTAATGTAAACGATACTTTGATGTAAACTTTTATTTTATCAATCTAAATGTAAAACGACGCATGTAGTGGTCGTTCATTATATCTTTTGTGCTGTGTATATTGATTAGTAACACCCAGACCCGATTCGCTTCCAACCCGAAATTGGGGGTGTTACATAACCCAAGAAAAATCTTAATATCAGAAGAGGTTTAAGGAGCATCCCAATTCATCACAGCCTTAACTTTGGATGGATCCACTTTAACCCCATCCTTACAAATAACATGCCTCAAAAATTGAACCTCCCGAAGCTGAAATTCGCATTTTGAGAATTTAGCATAAAGATGTTCCCTTTTAAGGGTTTCAAGAACCAATCGCAATCGCATTTCATGCTCAGATTCAGTTTTAGAATAAACCAAGATATCGTCGATAAAAACAATAACAAACTTATCAAGAAAAGGCCGACATACTCGATTCATTAAATCCATAAAAACTGCAGGAGCATTCGTTAACCCAAATGGCATAACCAAGAATTCATAATGACCATACATGGTATAAAAAGTAGTTTTAGGAATATCTTCCTCACGAACACGCGCCTGATGATAACCCAACCTCAAATCAATTTTAGAAAAATAAGAAGATCCTTGCAGCTGATCAAATAATTCATCTATTCTGGGCAGAGGATATTTATTCTTTACAGTTCTTTTATTAAGCTCCCGGTAATCAATACACATTCAAAAAGTACCATCTTTCTTTTTAACAAACAAAAGAGGTGCACCCCACGACGAAGAGCTAAGTCTAATAAACACCTTATCCAACAACTCCTGAATCTGATTCATCATTTCGCGAATCTCTGACGAAGCTAATCTACATGGAGCTCTAGCAATTGGAGTAGCACCTGGAATTAAGTCAATCTAATATTCTACCTCTCGAACAAGGGGTATACCAGGTAATTCATTAGGAAAAACTTCCGAGTATTCAGAAACCACTCGAACATTAGAAACATATTTCTTTTCTTTCTTAGCATCAATGACATAAGCTAAGTATGACTCACAACCCTTAGCTAGAGATTTTCTAGCTTTCATTAAAGAAATCCAAGGAAAATGATCATTCTCACGTTCCCCTCGAGCCACGACAAATGACTCATCCGAGATAGGGATTTTTATTAATTTCTTATGGCATTCTATGTTTGCTTTATTTTGACTTAACTAATCTATGCCAAGAACCGCATCAAAACCAGGGATTAGCATTAACAGAAAAGAAACCGGAAAAACATGACCCTCTATCAATATACTAGCTCAAGTCACCGACGTGGAAACAGGAACCATTTTACCATCAGCTATCTCTACCTCAAGAGGATTAGAAATCACAGTGGGGTTCAATTTTAGTTTATCACAGAAGTAAACAGATATGAAGGAACAATTTTCTCTAGAATCAAATAGAACACGTGCTAGCATGGAATTAATAAGAAAAGTACCAGTAATGATGTCATCTGTCCTTACAGCTTCATCAAATGTCATCTGAAAAACCCTGCCAATTGCTGGAGGTGGATTCTTCCGCTTCTGGCCAGAAGATGAGGACCCCCGACCAATCCCGACCCTTGACTTATAGCCTCTGGACACTGCCCTGCTCGATAACCTTCTTTTTGACAATTCCAACAAACATTTCTGGGATAAGTGCAGTCCTTAACATCATGTCCAAATAACCCACATTTAATACATCTAGCAGTCTGAGAAGTACATGGTCCCTTATGTTTAGATTTGCATTTACCATACCACGTGGATTTGTCAGCTGAACCACCACTAGAATTTGATCTCCTATTCTGCTGGTTACCCTACCATTTCTTTTTACCCTGATTAACCGAAGAATCACTTTTTGATCATTACAAAGCCTTTTCTCTATTTTGTGTATCTCGAGCACGAAAATCACTATCCACTTAACTAGCAAAAGTAAAGGCCTGAGAAAGTGAAGCTGCCAATCTCACTGTCGTACGGTAAGTGGGTGGTAAAGTCCCAACAAAATGCTCTACCTTGGTTCAGTTATCTGGGACCCACTGGTGCACAAATCGCAACTTTTCTGAAAATTAAGTGATAAGTTCATCAATAAACATCCGATCAATCATCTGCAGCTCCATGAACTCCCGCCTAATACGAGACATATCAAAATCAAAACAATATTGCTTACACATCTCATTATAAAAATCATGCCATCTGATGGACTCTTTCTGTTGCTGAGTCAGAGCCACTGTAATAGAATCCCACCATGTCATAGCCTGTCCTTTCAAAAGTTGAACTGCATAAGGAACTTTAACCTCTTCCTCACATCGACATACTTCAAATTTTTTCTCGATATCCTGTAACCAATCCAAGGTAACTGAAGAGTTAAAACTTCCCTGATGTTATGAGGGTTTACTAGCCATAAAGGTTTTAACTGAACAAACCTTCTTTTGTTATTGTAGTGGTGGAAACAAAGGTTTAGGATATCCATAAGGCCCTGAAGATGAATATGGAACTGACGTCTGATAAGAAGTACCATAAGGCTACTCCTGAGAATAAAATGTCAATGATGTAGATATCTATGTGGATGATACTAAAGGAGGTGGAACAGTATTCATTGTCGGCTGCTGTGACTGTACAGTCTGCTGAGAAGACCCGACCTGTTTATCTTGTAGAGTCCTTTGCCTGAAACCTCTGAATTCCCGTAACTCATCCTCCAACTGCAATATATACTCATCCCTGTATGTATCCTCACCATCTAAGAAAGAAGTACCAGACTGATCATGTCTCTCATTCTGTACCTCTGGAGGAGGGGCATCTGATCTAGAGAAATTATTGAGGGTACTAGTCGGGTGCTCATGTTCTGCCATATCTATAACCAAAACAACATCTCACAGCTTGTTAATTGTTAGTACATAACATACTAATCACTTCCCATACAGTAACTAAATCCCACACCCTGGAATGTTTGACTTAACACAAATCCAGATTTAGGATTGAACACTATACTAATGTCTAATTCGCCCAAACCTATGCTCTGATACAAACTTATAACACCCCATGATTTAATAACCATTTTTTTATTAAATATCTAGTATTCGGAAGCGTTGGTCAAAAACACACATTATTCATTTACATTACATAATATGTATATATATATACATATAAAGTCACACTATATCAAAAACCAAAGTATATCCCACTGGGTGTTATAGCAAAACATTACATTATAGACTTGGTAAAATAATATCAGAGTAAACGACCCGTCAAATATTCCATCCAAACAAAAGCTTCTTGCCTAGCCCGTTATATAAAAAAAATAACCTGCAAGAAGTAGGGTAGTAGGATTAGCACAATGCTAAGTGAGAGAATATATAACCAACAGTCTAACTTAGCATAACAAATCTGTTTATAGTGAATAATCATAAACACATAGCATCAAAGAGGATTGGTGGTTCTTGAGGCATCCTCTTACCGCGGTGGCCCTCCAAGAACACTAAAAACTAACTGTAGGGAAATATAGAGGTTAACCGATAGCTGGTTGCTATCTTCACACAACACAGGTTCCTATAAACAACACATGTACAAAGATCATATGTTGTCCAAACAATAGCAACCAAGCCCAACTATTGTTGACCTCTGAATAAATCACATATGCCCAATGGCCACATATCTCCTAGTTCATAATTATTATGGCAGACTAAACAGTCTATCAACAGTAATACAACATTTATCTGTTGTAACCAAACTGTTACAACTAAATCACACTGAGAGTTACAGATCTACTCACCTAATAATCCCATCCCAAAACCTCAGAAGTCTTATATTACTGAGTCTTCTGTTGATCTGAAAACAAAATCAATTATAAGTTAGTAACTCATTTCATAATGTATATAACTTAATTTAAGTTCATAACAATAAACAAGTAAGCATTACATAGTTTAAACCCATACAAAACTTAAACAGCACAAGTACTTAAGCTAAAACAAAAGTCACTGCAAAACACAGGATACCCGCCAAGTAACAAAGTACCCGCCAGCTAACCATAGTACACGCCGTATACTAGGTGTATGCACCGAGTACTCAGTTTTGTGTCACTTTCTGTCGAAACCATTGCACTATTACCCCCCGAATAGGGTTTTACCAGTCGGGTACCCAGTTTAATCATTTTACCCGCCGGGTAAGGGTAGTACCTATCGGGTACTCCCTTTAATCCAGCGACCTACACTTCTGCAAAAACCCTGAACCTGAATTTCCATCTCACAAACCTCAAACTCAGATTCTACAAATTACCAATACCTCAAATATCATCATTTAACATCAGAAAACATCATATACAGTTATTCAAACATCAATTTCATACATATATCATTAACCTAACTTATATATATCAAAATAAAATTTATAGATTTATGGAGCAAGTAACCAACTTACAATCATGAAGATAACAAGATGATGATGACGATGATGATGGAAATCTGATGTTAAATCAAACCACAAGAACAATTGTTGCTTCTTTCTTTTCTTGTTTCTTATTGCGTGTGTATAGTTTGCATAAGTGAGAGGAGTAGACAAAATTTGGAAAGCTGGGGAGTTTAGGTCGGCTCACCCCTTAAACCGACCCATTATCAATTTAAAATTAGTCCCCTTCTAAACCTATTGTCTGGAATCTAAAAACAATTTGCAATTTCAACTATTTTATTTTTCTTACAACTATATTAATTTAAAATAATCAATTATTTACATGTCACAATAAGTCATTTGGTCTTTTACCTAATGTTACTTAAATAAATATAATAAGATAAAATTATTCCTAACACATTATTTAATAACTTAAAGTTAGGAAAATTATCAGATTACCACTAGACCCCTAAGATGGGTATTACATAACTGGTACCTTGGAGTTGATCAAACAAGTTATTAATCCTAGGTAAGGGATACCTATTCTTGATGGTAACCTTGTTCAACTCCCGATAATCAATACGCATATGCATGGTTCCATCATTCTTTTTTAACAAACAATACTGGAGCTCCCCAAAGTGAACTGCTTGGACGACTAATCCCCTTGTCCAGTAATTCCTACAATTGATTCATTAACTCTTGCA